>JAVLUX010000022.1:547500-825000 GCA_032164185.1 Moxostoma hubbsi
CCTGAGAATCCCGAGTCCCTCTCGGAGTCTGGTTTTGACTTGTCTGTCCGTTTGGTTTTATGTTTGTCCATCGCTCTTAAATGTCCTTCATCCTTAAACTTCGCACTCATCCTCGCTCCACCGTTTGAGCCTGAAACAAGGAGTAAAACGGCCATACAATCCAAAGAGTCATGACATAACCAGCTGATCTATGCAATGTGATGCAAGTGCTTTAATAAAATTACAAGCTTCACATTTCTGTCTTTAAACCCTCTGAAAACGGACCCATTGACTTCCATTGTAAACGTCTTACTGGGATAGTTTTTATTATTTATTTATTTATTTATATATTTTTTTTTAGGTAACCAACATTTTGCCACAAATGCTGTCAATTGAGCATAACTTGCACTCAATTCTAGAAAAAGCATGCAAGCCTTATACGTCATCAAAGCCTTCAAACCCCCATATCAAGACGTGATGACGTCACCAGGCCCTGTGATGACGTACCAGTTTCTGCGTGGCTCATTGTTGTGGCTCATGCTGGTACTACTACTACTGGAGGGAGGGGAGCAGTTCCGCTGTGGCTATTCAACATGAACATAATGCCAATATTAGTTATATATGTGTAATACAAGTCGTGTTTTATTTAAGCTATGTAGCCTAGCATTGCCCCGTCACTCCAGTAAAGCTGTCGACGGAGGGTTTCATAGCTCTTAAAAGCAGAACGGACGTTTAGTTGGACAAAAAAAAAAAAAAAAAAAAGCATGCACACTTTTAATCCGACACCCTTCGAGTAAAATGCATCGATTTAAACCCAAACAGTTCCGCACAAAGTCATGCAAAGTCGATCATGACCGCTTATGTGTACCGCCGTAATTATGACGTCATTCGGGCAGAAACAGATTGTATTTCGGTATCGTTCATCAAATAATTTAACATTGTGCAAAAGAAAAACACCAGTTATAATCGTGTGTGGCGTCTTACCTTGTTCTTGTTGCGTTACGTCGGTCAGATCTGAACGTCTCCGTCACGCAAAACACACACACACACACACATTACAAGGTGCTGTACACGTGACCTGAGCGAAACTCACGGGCTATGGACCGCCCACTTTCAGAGAAACCCCGCCCCCAACATCACTGCTCTACACATAGTCAATGTAAACAAGTTTTATTCAGACATGTATATCTTTATTAATTGTCTTAATAGTTAAATGAAATGTACGTTGAAATTGTAACCTTGCGTTTGTTTGTTTGTTTGTTTGTTTTTTGCCGCTACATTTTTTTTTTTTTTATTGAAGAAATACAATTACAATTAGAGGGGTACATTGAGTAAAACAAATAAACAAACAGAAAAAAAGGTAGATTTAAAAGTTAAACGATGATGTGAAAGTGTTTACATAAAGATATGCATTTTGAAGCTTTCTTATTTTTCAAACCCAGTATTGTTTTAAGGTATTGTTGAATTTCTATTCTTAAAAATAAGAACAAAGGCTTGTTTCCTCCAAATTTACATTTATGAATACTAAATTTGGCTAACATAAGAAGCAGATTAATTAAATAATATTCCTCATGATTTTGCCGCTACATTTACACGGTACTTTCCTCGACGCGATGACGTCGTTTCAGCTACATGAACGACTTCTCTACTGTCCCAACACAGATCAACATGTCACTCTCGTAGCCAATCCTCGCACAGGAGGCGGGACTTATCGAAACTCTGAAGAGGGCGGTTAAGTACGCTGTCCATTTCTCTCAGGGGATTTCCCTTATTTAGTCAAAGTAGGCGGGTCTGTCTGCGGAAGTGCGATTGCGTCATTATCCACGCTGGATTTGATTGGCGTTTGGAACGATAACAGATATACAGTAAACGTGACTATATTGTACAGTGCAACAGTCACTTGTGTTATGTAATAATGTAACACTAGAAGGCAAATGTTGTTCTGACATGATGCCGTTACATTCAGTGATGTAGTGAGTTTAAGTTTCTTTATAAGTACTATATATTAATACGGGCAACACTTAATTATGAAACAAATGCATAATACAATATAAACTGTTGAGCTTTGTATGACATAATGTGCATTTAGTTCGTGAACTAAAATCTGGCATAGCCAGAAAATGAATAAAATTTATAAATAAATTATTTTTAATAAAAATTCTCTGGCCTGCTCAGTAGGTGGCGACGTGCACAAAATAATGTGAAAGTGAAAATTTATAGTGATAAAAGTATAATTTTGATCTGTTTCTCACCTACTCCTATTATATCTCTCTTATTGATTACTCTTATGTGCTTTTTGGAGCTTCAGAGTTTGTCACAATTGACTTGGCATGAGGGTGGGTAAATGAGAGAATTTTCAGCTTTTCATTTTCTATTGTTAGCTTTGTCATTTACTGGCAGATTAACACTCTGTTTCTATTTAATTTCACTGACAGTCGATTTAGATCACATTGACATTTAATCTTATTTAATTTTCTCAGTTTTACAAATTTGTTACAATTTGTTTAAGAACAGATTGTCTGAGGTCTGTGTATCTCAGCGAATATTGATGCTGACTACCACACCTGGAGTCGTGAGTTTGAATCCAGGGCGTGCTGAGTGACTCCAGTCAGGTCTCCTTAGCAACCAAATTGTCCCAGTTGCTAGGGAGGGTAGAGTCACATGGGGTAACCTCCTCGTGGTGGTGATTAGTGGTTCTCTCAATGGGGCGTGTGGTGAGTTGTGTGTGGATCGTGGAGAGTAGCACGAGTAGCATGCACGGATTGACGGTCTCAGAGGCGGAGGCAACTGAGATCCTCCGCCACCCAGATTGAGGCGAGAAACCGCACCACCACGTGTATGGAGCCAGAATAATGCCAAAACAATTTGAATCGTGTAAATTTTAATTATACGCTTATGAATTATGAATGTGATTTTTGCCAAATGAAATATAACATAATTTAAATAGGTTTGAATTTGAATTTTTTAAACTCCAATCCTGAAGTTTAAGATGAAGAAATTCAGAACACCAAATTCAGATCTACAGAAAGTGGGTCAGAGGTCAAAGTGTTCCGCAGGGAAGAGTAGAGGGTCTCAGAGAAGTCCAACGGAGCATTTTGGCCAATTACATGTCGAGGTGCAATAATTCTCTGGCGCGAGCGTGTTTCAAAAGGGGGGGGGGGGGGGTCGCCATTCTGACCATGAAGTGGTTCTTAAACACAGAGACGTTTGAAAAGACGCCGATGCGCGTCTGATTTGATATGCGAGCAGTGAGTGCAATGAAAGCGCTTCAACATTCATAGTTCTGGGACTCATTTCCCAATAACTGTTGATCTTAGCCATTAAGAGCATTTTCATAAAGTGATTTTATGAACGTTCGTTATTTTAATGTGCAAATAGCGTGTAATATAGCATCCGCAATATGCAACGCGACTCAGTTCACGAGTTCCTCTCCAAAGGCATTTCATCCAGGAGTAATTTGCTCATCTACCTGCAACAGGTGTCGGAGTGACGCATGACAAGAAATGCTGTTTCAACACATATGCAATGCTGTTGCTCATGTCTGATTCACTGTTCAGAGGTTTCACGGGACCCGGTCTCATGAAACAAGCGCATGTAAAGAGTCACTAATTTTTCCTCTGTTTCATCCAACTGAAACCTGTTTGGGAGAATATAAATCTATGAGAAAGCTGCACATGATCAATCATCTCATGAGGTACTTCGCTCTTACACATTGTGAAAGCAACTCTGCAGGTTCAGACACACGTATCCTTGTATTAAATAAAAAGACAAGTGATTAAAATCAGAGTAATACAAGGCGTTCAACTTGAACCTAAATTAAATATTTTCTCTTTAGGCAGCATAAATGACCAAAACGGAATACAACACATTTGATAACAAGAATTTATTAGACTAGTCTAGAATTATCTTTAGTACTTGTATGCAGATGGGGTTACCCTAGCAACCAAGTAACAAATCACATATCTCTGCACCAGAACATCCTAGTGTCATGGGGCCTCTTTCATCTTTGGGCAGCAGTTGGGACATAGTAAGAAACTGCCACAGCAGCCACTCACATTTTCTTCAGGAAAGTACCCATCTAGAGATCTCCCCCTCCCAAAGAACTCAATGGATGCCTCCTTGGTTTGAGCAGGTCCCTTCTGTATTAGTCAGCTGTACTTGAGCAAAATTCAAACACAGAATGAGACAATAGGCATATCGGTCATCAATTGCATAACCTTCTGTAATAAGGGTAATGGTATTGCTTGCAGCCTCAGTGAATTCTGCAGTTACACCCCCTCATTAAAACAGCTTAGACGGTTGTTTGTGTCTGGTAACTTTATTAAATTTACATGAAGAAAATGCCCCCACTGGAAACGACAGTCTTTTCAATGTTCTCACCAACATCCCTTTCTGGAATACAAGAGAAGGCAGAGGATAAAAGCGGTGTACAAGCTACAAAAAGGACAAACCACAGTGAAGTAATACACCTACTTTGCCTGGTGCAGCTCTGCTCACAGGAGCCAGTGGAAGAGGGATGGCACACTGATGTACTACAGTGGATGAAGACCTGAGCAAGAAGGGGGATTAACCATAGCATTCATAAGAACCATTAGGAGGAGTTTCTGGGTGTTAAAAGTTGGATGGTAATCATACCATTCCCTGCAGTGGAGCTAGTGATGCTGGATCCACAAACGTGAACATCTTCACAATAAAGCGCTTGTAGTGGGTCGGGAACTGAAGACCAGAGGAGCCATCCACAGGAACCAGTGTGGTGAGGTAACGATCATCCTGGTAAGGGCATCTGGAAGGCACAGTAACAGTCAGGACTAGCTCAAAACAGACCAATGACACAAATGCTGGGGTTATACTCACCCATTAACTAGAAGGTCCCACTGAGGTAGGCTGAGGGAATCAGGGGATGATGTTGCCCAGCAATGTCCCAGCATCAGGACAATATTGGGGTCAGTCCTCTCCAACAGGTGCACCTCAACATACACAGGTTGTCGTAGGACTTTTGTGACTGGGTAATCAGAATCACTGTAGTAGGACGTGTATGCAGCATCCTCTGCAGGAGAACATTTTAGAAACCCCAAGGTACACTTTCAAGACAGCCATCTAGAGAAGCAGTACATTACCTTCTGCGCATCCTTTAGTGACACATTGTCCGTTTGCCAGGCGAAGCTCCACTCGGAGGGGTCCAGGAGCAGCTACAGGTGGAGGTGGAGGAACGGTGTTGACCTCCACAACCAGAGCTTGAACAGCAGTGCCAGAATACCTACACTGGAAGAGAAGCCTGGACAGCAAACGGTGAGCTTGTAGCACAAGTCAAAGATTAGCATTTAAGGTAAAGCATAGATCACCTACTCAAAGTGGCTGTCCCTTGTGATGGAACCAAGTGGTCCAATCCCCACTTCATAGGATGAAGTCATTCTGTTCTCATACACCACATATCCATTGTCCTCCTGCAAACAGCAACATGGTTAGCATACACTCTTTTCCAAGCAAAGCAAGTCTAAACAGCACCAGTACCCACCATCATGCTTGTGCCACATGCTGTGACAGGGAATTGGTAAATGGCAAAGGAAGGTGTGGACCCAACTGGAGCACAAGGTGGGTCATTTCCACCCAACAGACGGACTGTATCCAGACTTAGTGAAGGCAGTGTAACATCTCTAGCCACCACAACCACAAACTGGCCATCTCGAATACACTGGACAGTCACTGTTTCAAGGTAGACAGCAAGTTACCTCAGAATCGGTTTAATATGAACAACCTCACATAGGCTCAATGCGCTTACCGGCTTTCCCATAGTAACATTGCCGTCCGTCAAAGCAACAGTTTATAGCGTCGCACTCAGCAGCACTGATACCAGGTTGACCACATTGGATCTGCTCATAATCAGCTACAGCACACTTGTCAAGAGGCTCTACCTGTGCCACTGGCTGCTTGGGTGGAAATGCTTGAGGAAACTGTTTTGCTGTTTGCCACTGCAGGGCCTGTTGAGCCAAATAACGCTGATCTTTTGGCTGGAACACAACATCTTGAGGATTCTGGGCTAAAATCCCTCCTCGGGTTTGCTGGAACACAACATCTTGAGGATTCTGGGCCAAAATCCCATCTCGAGTTTGCTGGAGGACTGATGCTTGCAGTTTCTTGGCTGGACTCCACCCTTGATCTTGCAGTTGCAGACTCTGAGCCAAAAATTGCTTATCACTTAGCTGGAAAGCACTAGCCTGAGGACTCTGCGCTGGACCCCACCCTTGTGGAGTCTTCAGTTGTACTTTCTGTTGACGTAAATTATCACTTGGCTGAAACGCAACATCTTGAGGAATCTGGGCTAAAATACCTCTAGTTTGCTGGAGGACTGAAGCTTGAGGTTTCTGGGCTGGACCCCACCCTTGATTTTGCAGTTGTGGAGTCTGTTGAGCCAAAATACGCTGACCACTTGGCCGGAATACAAGGGCTTGAGGATTCTGGACTGGATTTCCCCCTTGTCGTCGTGTCTGCTGTGGAGTCAAAAACTGTTGGTCGCTTGGCTGAAACGCAAGAGCTTGACGACTCTTGGAATCTGGAATCCCTCCTTGTTGGTCACTTTGCTGGAAGACTGAAGCTTGAGGCACCTGGGGCAGATTACTCCACTGTGGAACAGCATGACAGAAAGCACAAAACCACACACAAAGTGCCAAAAGATAAAATATACCCATACTTTCTGCCATTGCTCCACAACTGAATTCATCGTTCATTTGGATCCCTTTTTGAATCCTACAAAGTGCAGCTTATTAACGATGTCACTCCCTGTTCAATTAACAGTCTTCATTCATCAGACTGGGCATTTACAAATAAGGTGATTCTAATTCATTAAATGTTAACCTGAAGGTTTTGTGTGGTCACATTTAGTCTCATTAACATGCTAGTCTTCACAACATCCAATAAGCCAATATGTACACCAAAGCATATGTATATCAGTAAAAGATTTACTATAGTATTTTTATTTAGTTTTCATGTCACCTCTTCTTTAAATCTTATTTTTAGTATAATTTGGCAGACATATTTACCCACTTAAAGTACTTTGTGTAGTAAGAATGTCCCCTGCAGTATTTTCTCACAATGATGTCAAAGGATGTGTGGAACCAACAGGAACAGAAGGTGGTTCATTTCCATCAAGTAGTTAGACTGTATCTAGGCTATAATCAAAATGATCATAATTATCTGATTATTTTTTTGCTTTTGATGTCAAAATATAAGTGGGTTTTGCCCAGGGTGCCATACAAGCTGGAAACGCTACTGTTGAAAACAGAAATAACACGTTTTAAATCTTTTCAAACTAACAGCATCCCTACGAACATGTAAAGTTCTAATAGTCTACAATTCCGAACTCAGCCCCTGAGTTTAATGGGATAGTTCACCCAAAAATTCTAATTCTCACATCATTTTCTCACCCTCATACCCCAGGCCACTGAACTGAATACTCTTCTGGCCTCATTTGACCTGGAAAGACTTCACACCACAGCAACTGAAAGATCGGGCAACCAGCTGGACCTCGTTTTTACACGTAACTGTACTACCTCAAATATTCTTGTTACACCTGTAGATGTCTCTGATCATTACTTTGTTCAATTCAACATGATTCTCCCATCCATAGTAAAACCGACTCCACCTTTGGTTTCCTTTCGCCGTAACCTCCGTTCCCTCTCACCCTCTCGCCTATCAACTGATGTCTCTGCCTCTCTTCCCACAATAAATGTATTTTCCACGCTCGATGTAAACACTGCCACAGACACAAGTCAAGTCAAGTCAATTTTATTTGTATAGCACCTTTCAGAGCACACATCATTTCAAAGCAGCTTTACAGAAGATCAGCATTAACAGACGATAAAACTGTAATGTCTATAAAGTCAATGAATCATCGTTGTGTAATTAGATAAAATACGATTCTTTTTCGTGTTTAAAAATAATTAAATAATAATTGCATTAATAACCTCAGTGAGCAAGCTGAAGGCGACTGTGGCAAGGAAAACAAAACTCCATTAGATGTTGATTAATTGAGAAAAATAACCTTGGGAGAAACCAGACTCACTGTGGGGGCCAGTTCCCCTCTGACCAACCCTAACCCTAAACCAGACTCACTGTGGGGGCCAGTTCCCCTCTGACTAACCCCACCCTAACCCTAAACCAGACTCACTGTGGGGGCCAGTTCCCCTCTGACTAACCCCACCCTAACCCTAAACCAGACTCACTGTGGGGGCCAGTTCCCCTCTGACTAACATCATGAATATAATGTAAATATTACTTGCGTATAGTTAAAATCAAGGTTTAAAATGATTAAACTTGTTAAGTGTTAAGGGTCAGTGTTTAAACATTGATTGTGTTTGAACTGCAAGATTAATGACCAATGTCTTTGAAGTCCATCCTTGATTAATTGCAGAAGTTCACATTGATGCAATTGTCCTTGTTAATTGGCTGATGAAGGCTTTTGTTGGCAATAGTTAGTCTATGCATTCCATTTCAAGATCGTAGTCCATCAATAGACCGAGGTGAAACAGGTTGGTGTCGGCATCAGTTCATCCTCTGAAGTCTCCATTGTAACAGAGTGAAGTGATGTTTGGCACCGGCTGCATTTAGTCATCATCATTCAGCGACATGTAGCAGTGGAGTCCAACACGAAGCAGGAATGGTGCTGGATCCAGCCGGTTCTGGTGACCTCAGGATAGGAGTCCCGAGGTTGAGACAGGGAAACAAATAAAATAATATTAGCATAGATGCCATTAAATTTATTGCAGAGTTAGAGATCATGATCAAAGTTTCTGGTTTCTGGTTCCGGCAGACCCAACTAAAGCAGCCTAATTGTGTGTTGGAGGATAAATGAGGTGTATGTCTGGCTAAATAGATGAGTCTTTAGTCTAGACTTAAACTGAGAGAGTGTGTCTGCATCTCAAACAGTGTTAGGGAGACTATTCCATAGTTTAGGAGCCAAATATGAAAAGGACCTTCCTCCTTTTGTGGATTTTGATATTCTAGGAACTATTAACAGGCCAGAATTTTGTGATCTTAATGAACGTGTTGGAATATAGCGTGGTAGAAGGTCACTTAAGTACTGCGGAGACCTTTCAAAGCTTTGTATGTAGTTAACAGAATTTTAAAGTTAATACGGAATTTAACAGGTACCAGTGTATCGATGATAAAATGGGGCTAATATGATCATATTTCTTGGTTCTTGTTAGCACTCTGGCTGCTGCATTTTGAACCAATTGAAGTTTATTTATTGTTCTTGCTGGACATCCTCCCAGTAATGCATTACAATAATCTAGTCTTGAGGTCATGAGTGCATGAATTAGTTTTTCGGCATCAGCAACAGAGAGCATATGCTTTAATTTAGCAATATTTCTGATGTGGAAGAATGCTGTTCTACAAACATTGGTGATTTGATTTTCAAAGGACAGATTGGTATCAAATATAACACCTAAGTTCTTCACTGCTGAAGTTGATGTAATAGTACATCTATCTAGAGTCAAATTATATTGTAGTGGCTTATTTTTAGAGTTTTTTGGTCCAATAATTAGTACCTCTGTTTTGTCAGAGTTGAGTAGAAGAAAATTTTTGGCCATCCAATCTTTTCCAATCATTGATGCACTAATTTCGAGAATTGTAAAATCTCATCAAGTTTAGGAGAAATATAAAGTTGGGTATCGCCGGCATAATAGTGGAAACTTATTCCACGATTCCTGATAATATCTCCCAGGGGAAGCATATATAAGGAGAAAAGCAGAGGCCCTAAAACTGATCCCTGTGGCACTCCATATTTTACTTTTGTTTGGTTTGACAATTCCTCATTTACATAGACAAAGTGGTAGCAGTCTGCTAAATATGACCTAAACCATGCTAATGCAAGTCCACAAATGCCAACATAATTGTCCAGCCTATTCAAGAGAATGTCGTGATCTATCGTGTCGAATGCAGCACTAAGATCTAAAAGCACTAGAAGAGAAATGCAGCCGCGATCAGATGACAAGAGCAAGTCATTTGTAACTCTGATAAGTGCAGTCTCTGTACTATGATGAGGCCTAAATGCTGAATGAAATTCTTCGTATATACTATTTCTCTGTAGAAATGAACATATTTGGGAGGATACCACCTTTTACAGTATTTTTGACAAACAGGAGATTTGAAATCGGTCTATAATTAGCCAGTTCTCCAGGATCATTTTGTGGCTTCTTAATAAGTGGTTTGATAATTGCCATTTGAAAGTTTGTTGGGACATGTCCTAAGCATACCGAGGAGTTAATAATATTAAGAAGAGGTTCTGAGATTACAGGAGATACCTCTTTTAAGAGCTTAGTTGGTATTGGATCTAACAAACATGTTGTTGCTTTTGATGTTTCGATAAGTTTTGTTAGCTCTTCATGACTTATGACAGAGAAAGATTGAAGTTGCACGTGAGGAAAATTATTAGGCACTGTTTTCTGAGGTGCGATGACAGATGATTGCATAATTCCAATTTTATATCTGATTATTTCAATTTTCATCTGTAAAGAAATTCATGAAGTCATTACTTTTGAGCTGTGACGTAATATCTGGTTCTGTTGAGGCTTTATTCCGAACCAATTTAGCCACAGTACTGAATAAACATCTAGGATTGTTGTGGTTATTTTCTATGAGTTTACTAAAATATGCTGACCTGGCAGCTTTTAGTGCCTGTCTTTAACTACAGACACCATCCTTCCATGCACCACGAAATACCTCAAATTTTGTATTTTTCCTCATGCGCTCCATTTTCCGAGCTGCTCTCTTGAGAGCATGATCATTGTACCATGGTGCAGGGCTCATTTCTTTAATCGAAGTGGGGCGACAATATCAAGAGTGCATTTATTTTTTTTGTTATTTCAACAAGTTCTTCTGGGCTTTATTGGTGTATGAGAGAGATCTGGAAGATTATTAGTGCAACTGTCTTTAGCAGTCAAAAGACTAGTTCTTCCTGAACGATAGCGTGGTGTAGATTGAGTAACATTAGTTGATTGCAGCATACAAGGGACGAGGTAATGATCTGAGATGTCGCTCTGCTGCAGAATTTCTATATTATCAACATCAACTCCATATGACAGAATTAAATCTAGTGTATGATTATGGCAATGAGTTGGCCCGGTTACATTTTGTCTGACTCCAAGAGAGTTGGGAATATAGTCTCTCATGGGATGTCAAAAACAGTTGTTTGCATCAATGGTTCATGGAAGATGATCCATTTCAGATTCAGTTAGTTCCAAGTGAAACGTTTAGGTACTTGGAAGAAACTAGTTTGGACTAGTTGTGGTACTGATTTCCTCTTCAGTTTAGTAACTAATCATTTGAATTTATTGGTGCATAAGGGTGGTTCTGGCAGTTGAAGTCCAGATATTGATGTAGACCAACACTGCAAGATGATCTGCTTTAAAATCAAAGTGTACACCGTAAACTTTGAAAGCTTAAAGCAAACACCTTCAAAAAGGTACCACTATTGACAAAGGAAAATTGTGCTTTTACTACCACAGAGTTTAAATTATGTGGTGTATCTTTGACCCTCTCAGCTTTTCATGGTAGTGAGGTTAAGGTCATCCTTGTAGAGATCTCCCCCTCCCAAAGAACTCCATGTACACCTCCTTGGTTTGAGCATGTCCCTTCTGTATTTGTCAGCTGCACTTGAGCAAATTCAAACACCGGAGACAATAGGCATATCGGTCATCAATTGCATAACCTTCTGTAATAAGGGTAATGGTATTGCTTGCAGCCTCAGTGAATTCTGCAGTTACACCCCCTCATTAAAACAGCTTAGACGGTTGTTTGTGTCTGGTAACTTTATTAAATTTACATGAAGAAAATGCCCCCACTGGAAACGACAGTCTTTTCAATGTTCTCACCAACATCCCTTTCTGGAATACAAGAGAAGGTAGAGGATAAAAGCGGTGTACAAGCTACAAAAAGGACAAACCACAGTGAAGTAATACACCTACTTTGCCTGGTGCAGCTCTGCTCACAGGAGCCAGTGGAAGAGGGATGGCACACTGATGTACTACAGTGGATGAAGACCTGAGCAAGAAGGGGGATTAACCATAGCATTCATAAGAACCATTAGGAGGAGTTTCTGGGTGTTAAAAGTTGGATGGTAATCATACCATTCCCTGCAGTGGAGCTAGTGATGCTGGATCCACAAACGTGAACATCTTCACAATAAAGCGCTTGTAGTGGGTCGGGAACTGAAGACCAGAGGAGCCATCCACAGGAACCAGTGTGGTGAGGTAACGATCATCCTGGTAAGGGCATCTGGAAGGCACAGTAACAGTCAGGACTAGCTCAAAACAGACCAATGACACAAATGCTGGGGTTATACTCACCCATTAACTAGAAGGTCCCACTGAGGTAGGCTGAGGGAATCAGGGGATGATGTTGCCCAGCAATGTCCCAGCATCAGGACAATATTGGGGTCAGTCCTCTCCAACAGGTGCACCTCAACATACACAGGTTGTCGTAGGACTTTTGTGACTGGGTAATCAGAATCACTGTAGTAGGACGTGTATGCAGCATCCTCTGCAGGAGGAGAACATTTTAGAAACCCCAAGGTACACTTTCAAGACAGCCATCTAGAGAAGCAGTACATTACCTTCTGCGCATCCTTTAGTGACACATTGTCCGTTTGCCAGGCGAAGCTCCACTCGGAGGGGTCCAGGAGCAGCTACAGGTGGAGGTGGAGGAACGGTGTTGACCTCCACAACCAGAGCTTGAACAGCAGTGCCAGAATACCTACACTGGAAGAGAAGCCTGGACAGCAAACGGTGAGCTTGTAGCACAAGTCAAAGATTAGCATTTAAGGTAAAGCATAGATCACCTACTCAAAGTGGCTGTCCCTTGTGATGGAACCAAGTGGTCCAATCCCCACTTCATAGGATGAAGTCATTCTGTTCTCATACACCACATATCCATTGTCCTCCTGCAAACAGCAACATGGTTAGCATACACTCTTTTCCAAGCAAAGCAAGTCCAAACAGCACCAGTACCCACCATCATGCTTGTGCCACATGCTGTGACAGGGAATTGGTAAATGGCAAAGGAAGGTGTGGACCCAACTGGAGCACAAGGTGGGTCATTTCCACCCAACAGACGGACTGTATCCAGACTTAGTGAAGGCAGTGTAACATCTCTAGCCACCACAACCACAAACTGGCCATCTCGAATACACTGGACAGTCACTGTTTCAAGGTAGACAGCAAGTTACCTCAGAATCGGTTTAATATGAACAACCTCACATAGGCTCAATGCGCTTACCGGCTTTCCCATAGTAACATTGCCGTCCGTCAAAGCAACAGTTTATAGCGTCGCACTCAGCAGCACTGATACCAGGTTGACCACATTGGATCTGCTCATAATCAGCTACAGCACACTTGTCAAGAGGCTCTACCTGTGCCACTGGCTGCTTGGGTGGAAATGCTTGAGGAAACTGTTTTGCTGTTTGCCACTGCAGGGCCTGTTGAGCCAAATAACGCTGATCTTTTGGCTGGAACACAACATCTTGAGGATTCTGGGCCAAAATCCCATCTCGAGTTTGCTGGAGGACTGATGCTTGCAGTTTCTTGGCTGGACTCCACCCTTGATCTTGCAGTTGCAGACTCTGAGCCAAAAATTGCTTATCACTTAGCTGGAAAGCACTAGCCTGAGGACTCTGCGCTGGACCCCACCCTTGTGGAGTCTTCAGTTGTACTTTCTGTTGACGTAAATTATCACTTGGCTGAAACGCAACATCTTGAGGAATCTGGGCTAAAATACCTCTAGTTTGCTGGAGGACTGAAGCTTGAGGTTTCTGGGCTGGACCCCACCCTTGATTTTGCAGTTGTGGAGTCTGTTGAGCCAAAATACGCTGACCACTTGGCCGGAATACAAGGGCTTGAGGATTCTGGACTGGATTTCCCCCTTGTCGTCGTGTCTGCTGTGGAGTCAAAAACTGTTGGTCGCTTGGCTGAAACGCAAGAGCTTGACGACTCTTGGAATCTGGAATCCCTCCTTGCTGGTCACTTTGCTGGAAGACTGAAGCTTGAGGCACCTGGGGCAGATTACTCCACTGTGGAACAGCATGACAGAAAGCACAAAACCACACACAAAGTGCCAAAAGATAAAATATACCCATACTTTCTGCCATTGCTCCACAACTGAATTCATCGTTCATTTGGATCCCTTTTTGAATCCTACAAAGTGCAGCTTATTAACGATGTCACTCCCTGTTCAATTAACAGTCTTCATTCATCAGACTGGGCATTTACAAATAAGGTGATTCTAATTCATTAAATGTTAACCTGAAGGTTTTGTGTGGTCACATTTAGTCTCATTAACATGCTAGTCTTCACAACATCCAATAAGCCAATATGTACACCAAAGCATATGTATATCAGTAAAAGATTTACTATAGTATTTTTATTTAGTTTTCATGTCACCTCTTCTTTAAATCTTATTTTTAGTATAATTTGGCAGACATATTTACCCACTTAAAGTACTTTGTGTAGTAAGAATGTCCCCTGCAGTATTTTCTCACAATGATGTCAAAGGATGTGTGGAACCAACAGGAACAGAAGGTGGTTCATTTCCATCAAGTAGTTAGACTGTATCTAGGCTATAATCAAAATGATCATAATTATCTGATTATTTTTTTGCTTTTGATGTCAAAATATAAGTGGGTTTTGCCCAGGGTGCCATACAAGCTGGAAACGCTACTGTTGAAAACAGAAATAACACGTTTTAAATCTTTTCAAACTAACAGCATCCCTACGAACATGTAAAGTTCTAATAGTCTACAATTCCGAACTCAGCCCCTGAGTTTAATGGGATAGTTCACCCAAAAATTCTAATTCTCACATCATTTCTCACCCTCATACCCCAGGCCACTGAACTGAATACTCTTCTGGCCTCATTTGACCTGGAAAGACTTCACACCACAGCAACTGACAGATCGGGCAACCAGCTGGACCTCGTTTTTACACGTAACTGTACTACCTCAAATATTCTTGTTACACCTGTAGATGTCTCTGATCATTACTTTGTTCAATTCAACATGATTCTCCCATCCATAGTAAAACCGACTCCACCTTTGGTTTCCTTTCGCCGTAACCTCCGTTCCCTCTCACCCTCTCGCCTATCAACTGATGTCTCTGCCTCTCTTCCCACAATAAATGTATTTTCCACGCTCGATGTAAACACTGCCACAGACACAAGTCAAGTCAAGTCAATTTTATTTGTATAGCACCTTTCAGAGCACACATCATTTCAAAGCAGCTTTACAGAAGATCAGCATTAACAGACGATAAAACTGTAATGTCTATAAAGTCAATGAATCATCGTTGTGTAATTAGATAAAATACGATTCTTTTTCGTGTTTAAAAATAATTAAATAATAATTGCATTAATAACCCCAGTGAGCAAGCTGAAGGCGACTGTGGCAAGGAAAAGAAAACTCCATTAGATGTTGATTAATTGAGAAAAATAACCTTGGGAGAAACCAGACTCACTGTGGGGGAGTGTTCCCCTCTGACCAACCCTAACCCTAAACCAGACTCACTGTGGGGGCCAGTTCCCCTCTGACTAACCCCACCCTAACCCTAAACCAGACTCACTGTGGGGGCCAGTTCCCCTCTGACTAACCCCACCCTAACCCTAAACCAGACTCACTGTGGGGGCCAGTTCCCCTCTGACTAACATCATGAATATAATGTAAATATTACTTGCGTATAGTTAAAATCAAGGTTTAAAATGATTAAACTTGTTAAGTGTTAAGGGTCAGTGTTTAAACATTGATTGTGTTTGAACTGCAAGATTAATGACCAATGTCTTTGAAGTCCATCCTTGATTAATTGCAGAAGTTCACATTGATGCAATTGTCCTTGTTAATTGGCTGATGAAGGCTTTTGTTGGCAATAGTTAGTCTATGCATTCCATTTCAAGATCGTAGTCCATCAATAGACCGAGGTGAAACAGGTTGGTGTCGGCATCAGTTCATCCTCTGAAGTCTCCATTGTAACAGAGTGAAGTGATGTTTGGCACCGGCTGCATTTAGTCATCATCATTCAGCGACATGTAGCAGTGGAGTCCAACACGAAGCAGGAATGGTGCTGGATCCAGCCGGTTCTGGTGACCTCAGGATAGGAGTCCCGAGGTTGAGACAGGGAAACAAATAAAATAATATTAGCATAGATGCCATTAAATTTATTGCAGAGTTAGAGATCATGATCAAAGTTTCTGGTTTCTGGTTCCGGCAGACCCAACTAAAGCAGCCTAATTGTGTGTTGGAGGATAAATGAGGTGTATGTCTGGCTAAATAGATGAGTCTTTAGTCTAGACTTAAACTGAGAGAGTGTGTCTGCATCTCAAACAGTGTTAGGGAGACTATTCCATAGTTTAGGAGCCAAATATGAAAAGGACCTTCCTCCTTTTGTGGATTTTGATATTCTAGGAACTATTAACAGGCCAGAATTTTGTGATCTTAATGAACGTGTTGGAATATAGCGTGGTAGAAGGTCACTTAAGTACTGCGGAGACCTTTCAAAGCTTTGTATGTAGTTAACAGAATTTTAAAGTTAATACGGAATTTAACAGGTACCAGTGTATCGATGATAAAATGGGGCTAATATGATCATATTTCTTGGTTCTTGTTAGCACTCTGGCTGCTGCATTTTGAACCAATTGAAGTTTATTTATTGTTCTTGCTGGACATCCTCCCAGTAATGCATTACAATAATCTAGTCTTGAGGTCATGAGTGCATGAATTAGTTTTTCGGCATCAGCAACAGAGAGCATATGCTTTAATTTAGCAATATTTCTGATGTGGAAGAATGCTGTTCTACAAACATTGGTGATTTGATTTTCAAAGGACAGATTGGTATCAAATATAACACCTAAGTTCTTCACTGCTGAAGTTGATGTAATAGTACATCTATCTAGAGTCAAATTATATTGTAGTGGCTTATTTTTAGAGTTTTTTGGTCCAATAATTAGTACCTCTGTTTTGTCAGAGTTGAGTAGAAGAAAAATTTTGGCCATCCAATCTTTTCCAATCATTGATGCACTAATTTCGAGAATTGTAAAATCTCATCAAGTTTAGGAGAAATATAAAGTTGGGTATCGCTGGCATAATAGTGGAAACTTATTCCACGATTCCTGATAATATCTCCCAGGGGAAGCATATATAAGGAGAAAAGCAGAGGCCCTAAAACTGATCCCTGTGGCACTCCATATTTTACTTTTGTTTGGTTTGACAATTCCTCATTTACATAGACAAAGTGGTAGCAGTCTGCTAAATATGACCTAAACCATGCTAATGCAAGTCCACAAATGCCAACATAATTGTCCAGCCTATTCAAGAGAATGTCGTGATCTATCGTGTCGAATGCAGCACTAAGATCTAAAAGCACTAGAAGAGAAATGCAGCTGTGATCAGATGACAAGAGCAAGTCATTTGTAACTCTGATAAGTGCAGACTCTGTACTGTGATGAGGCCTAAATCCTGAATGAAATTCTTCGTATATACTATTTCTCTGTAGAAATGAACATATTTGGGAGGATACCACCTTTTACAGTATTTTTGACAAACAGGAGATTTGAAATCGGTCTATAATTAGCCAGTTCTCCAGGATCATTTTGTGGCTTCTTAATAAGTGGTTTGATAATTGCCATTTGAAAGTTTGTTGGGACATGTCCTAAGCATACCGAGGAGTTAATAATATTAAGAAGAGGTTCTGAGATTACAGGAGATACCTCTTTTAAGAGCTTAGTTGGTATTGGATCTAACAAACATGTTGTTGCTTTTGATGTTTCGATAAGTTTTGTTAGCTCTTCATGACTTATGACAGAGAAAGATTGAAGTTGCACGTGAGGAAAATTATTAGGCACTGTTTTCTGAGGTGCGATGACAGATGATTGCATAATTCCAATTTTATATCTGATTATTTCAATTTTCATCTGTAAAGAAATTCATGAAGTCATTACTTTTGAGCTGTGACGTAATATCTGGTTCTGTTGAGGCTTTATTCCGAACCAATTTAGCCACAGTACTGAATAAACATCTAGGATTGTTGTGGTTATTTTCTATGAGTTTACTAAAATATGCTGACCTGGCAGCTTTTAGTGCCTGTCTTTAACTACAGACACCATCCTTCCATGCACCACGAAATACCTCAAATTTTGTATTTTTCCTCATGCGCTCCATTTTCCGAGCTGCTCTCTTGAGAGCATGATCATTGTACCATGGTGCAGGGCTCATTTCTTTAATCGAAGTGGGGCGACAATATCAAGAGTGCATTTATTTTTTTTGTTATTTCAACAAGTTCTTCTGGGCTTTATTGGTGTATGAGAGAGATCTGGAAGATTATTAGTGCAGCTGTCTTTAGCAGTCAAAAGACTAGTTCTTCCTGAACGATAGCGTGGTGTAGATTGAGTAACATTAGTTGATTGCAGCATACAAGGGACGAGGTAATGATCTGAGATGTCGCTCTGCTGCAGAATTTCTATATTATCAACATCAACTCCATATGACAGAATTAAATCTAGTGTATGATTATGGCAATGAGTTGGCCCGGTTACATTTTGTCTGACTCCAAGAGAGTTGGGAATATAGTCTCTCATGGGATGTCAAAAACAGTTGTTTGCATCAATGGTTCATGGAAGATGATCCATTTCAGATTCAGTTAGTTCCAAGTGAAACGTTTAGGTACTTGGAAGAAACTAGTTTGGACTAGTTGTGGTACTGATTTCCTCTTCAGTTTAGTAACTAATCATTTGAATTTATTGGTGCATAAGGGTGGTTCTGGCAGTTGAAGTCCAGATATTGATGTAGACCAACACTGCAAGATGATCTGCTTTAAAATCAAAGTGTACACCGTAAACTTTGAAAGCTTAAAGCAAACACCTTCAAAAAGGTACCACTATTGACAAAGGAAAATTGTGCTTTTACTACCACAGAGTTTAAATTATGTGGTGTATCTTTGACCCTCTCAGCTTTTCATGGTAGTGAGGTTAAGGTCATCCTTGTAGAGATCTCCCCCTCCCAAAGAACTCCATGTACACCTCCTTGGTTTGAGCATGTCCCTTCTGTATTTGTCAGCTGCACTTGAGCAAATTCAAACACCGGAGACAATAGGCATATCGGTCATCAATTGCATAACCTTCTGTAATAAGGGTAATGGTATTGCTTGCAGCCTCAGTGAATTCTGCAGTTACACCCCCTCATTAAAACAGCTTAGACGGTTGTTTGTGTCTGGTAACTTTATTAAATTTACATGAAGAAAATGCCCCCACTGGAAACGACAGTCTTTTCAATGTTCTCACCAACATCCCTTTCTGGAATACAAGAGAAGGTAGAGGATAAAAGCGGTGTACAAGCTACAAAAAGGACAAACCACAGTGAAGTAATACACCTACTTTGCCTGGTGCAGCTCTGCTCACAGGAGCCAGTGGAAGAGGGATGGCACACTGATGTACTACAGTGGATGAAGACCTGAGCAAGAAGGGGGATTAACCATAGCATTCATAAGAACCATTAGGAGGAGTTTCTGGGTGTTAAAAGTTGGATGGTAATCATACCATTCCCTGCAGTGGAGCTAGTGATGCTGGATCCACAAACGTGAACATCTTCACAATAAAGCGCTTGTAGTGGGTCGGGAACTGAAGACCAGAGGAGCCATCCACAGGAACCAGTGTGGTGAGGTAACGATCATCCTGGTAAGGGCATCTGGAAGGCACAGTAACAGTCAGGACTAGCTCAAAACAGACCAATGACACAAATGCTGGGGTTATACTCACCCATTAACTAGAAGGTCCCACTGAGGTAGGCTGAGGGAATCAGGGGATGATGTTGCCCAGCAATGTCCCAGCATCAGGACAATATTGGGGTCAGTCCTCTCCAACAGGTGCACCTCAACATACACAGGTTGTCGTAGGACTTTTGTGACTGGGTAATCAGAATCACTGTAGTAGGACGTGTATGCAGCATCCTCTGCAGGAGGAGAACATTTTAGAAACCCCAAGGTACACTTTCAAGACAGCCATCTAGAGAAGCAGTACATTACCTTCTGCGCATCCTTTAGTGACACATTGTCCGTTTGCCAGGCGAAGCTCCACTCGGAGGGGTCCAGGAGCAGCTACAGGTGGAGGTGGAGGAACGGTGTTGACCTCCACAACCAGAGCTTGAACAGCAGTGCCAGAATACCTACACTGGAAGAGAAGCCTGGACAGCAAACGGTGAGCTTGTAGCACAAGTCAAAGATTAGCATTTAAGGTAAAGCATAGATCACCTACTCAAAGTGGCTGTCCCTTGTGATGGAACCAAGTGGTCCAATCCCCACTTCATAGGATGAAGTCATTCTGTTCTCATACACCACATATCCATTGTCCTCCTGCGAACAGCAACATGGTTAGCATACACTCTTTTCCAAGCAAAGCAAGTCCAAACAGCACCAGTACCCACCATCATGCTTGTGCCACATGCTGTGACAGGGAATTGGTAAATGGCAAAGGAAGGTGTGGACCCAACTGGAGCACAAGGTGGGTCATTTCCACCCAACAGACGGACTGTATCCAGACTTAGTGAAGGCAGTGTAACATCTCTAGCCACCACAACCACAAACTGGCCATCTCGAATACACTGGACAGTCACTGTTTCAAGGTAGACAGCAAGTTACCTCAGAATCGGTTTAATATGAACAACCTCACATAGGCTCAATGCGCTTACCGGCTTTCCCATAGTAACATTGCCGTCCGTCAAAGCAACAGTTTATAGCGTCGCACTCAGCAGCACTGATACCAGGTTGACCACATTGGATCTGCTCATAATCAGCTACAGCACACTTGTCAAGAGGCTCTACCTGTGCCACTGGCTGCTTGGGTGGAAATGCTTGAGGAAACTGTTTTGCTGTTTGCCACTGCAGGGCCTGTTGAGCCAAATAACGCTGATCTTTTGGCTGGAACACAACATCTTGAGGATTCTGGGCCAAAATCCCATCTCGAGTTTGCTGGAGGACTGATGCTTGCAGTTTCTTGGCTGGACTCCACCCTTGATCTTGCAGTTGCAGACTCTGAGCCAAAAATTGCTTATCACTTAGCTGGAAAGCACTAGCCTGAGGACTCTGCGCTGGACCCCACCCTTGTGGAGTCTTCAGTTGTACTTTCTGTTGACGTAAATTATCACTTGGCTGAAACGCAACATCTTGAGGAATCTGGGCTAAAATACCTCTAGTTTGCTGGAGGACTGAAGCTTGAGGTTTCTGGGCTGGACCCCACCCTTGATTTTGCAGTTGTGGAGTCTGTTGAGCCAAAATACGCTGACCACTTGGCCGGAATACAAGGGCTTGAGGATTCTGGACTGGATTTCCCCCTTGTCGTCGTGTCTGCTGTGGAGTCAAAAACTGTTGGTCGCTTGGCTGAAACGCAAGAGCTTGACGACTCTTGGAATCTGGAATCCCTCCTTGTTGGTCACTTTGCTGGAAGACTGAAGCTTGAGGCACCTGGGGCAGATTACTCCACTGTGGAACAGCATGACAGAAAGCACAAAACCACACACAAAGTGCCAAAAGATAAAATATACCCATACTTTCTGCCATTGCTCCACAACTGAATTCATCGTTCATTTGGATCCCTTTTTGAATCCTACAAAGTGCAGCTTATTAACGATGTCACTCCCTGTTCAATTAACAGTCTTCATTCATCAGACTGGGCATTTACAAATAAGGTGATTCTAATTCATTAAATGTTAACCTGAAGGTTTTGTGTGGTCACATTTAGTCTCATTAACATGCTAGTCTTCACAACATCCAATAAGCCAATATGTACACCAAAGCATATGTATATCAGTAAAAGATTTACTATAGTATTTTTATTTAGTTTTCATGTCACCTCTTCTTTAAATCTTATTTTTAGTATAATTTGGCAGACATATTTACCCACTTAAAGTACTTTGTGTAGTAAGAATGTCCCCTGCAGTATTTTCTCACAATGATGTCAAAGGATGTGTGGAACCAACAGGAACAGAAGGTGGTTCATTTCCATCAAGTAGTTAGACTGTATCTAGGCTATAATCAAAATGATCATAATTATCTGATTATTTTTTTGCTTTTGATGTCAAAATATAAGTGGGTTTTGCCCAGGGTGCCATACAAGCTGGAAACGCTACTGTTGAAAACAGAAATAACACGTTTTAAATCTTTTCAAACTAACAGCATCCCTACGAACATGTAAAGTTCTAATAGTCTACAATTCCGAACTCAGCCCCTGAGTTTAATGGGATAGTTCACCCAAAAATTCTAATTCTCACATCATTTTCTCACCCTCATACCCCAGGCCACTGAACTGAATACTCTTCTGGCCTCATTTGACCTGGAAAGACTTCACACCACAGCAACTGACAGATCGGGCAACCAGCTGGACCTCGTTTTTACACGTAACTGTACTACCTCAAATATTCTTGTTACACCTGTAGATGTCTCTGATCATTACTTTGTTCAATTCAACATGATTCTCCCATCCATAGTAAAACCGACTCCACCTTTGGTTTCCTTTCGCCGTAACCTCCGTTCCCTCTCACCCTCTCGCCTATCAACTGATGTCTCTGCCTCTCTTCCCACAATAAATGTATTTTCCACGCTCGATGTAAACACTGCCACAGACACAAGTCAAGTCAAGTCAATTTTATTTGTATAGCACCTTTCAGAGCACACATCATTTCAAAGCAGCTTTACAGAAGATCAGCATTAACAGACGATAAAACTGTAATGTCTATAAAGTCAATGAATCATCGTTGTGTAATTAGATAAAATACGATTCTTTTTCGTGTTTAAAAATAATTAAATAATAATTGCATTAATAACCCCAGTGAGCAAGCTGAAGGCGACTGTGGCAAGGAAAAGAAAACTCCATTAGATGTTGATTAATTGAGAAAAATAACCTTGGGAGAAACCAGACTCACTGTGGGGGAGTGTTCCCCTCTGACCAACCCTAACCCTAAACCAGACTCACTGTGGGGGCCAGTTCCCCTCTGACTAACCCCACCCTAACCCTAAACCAGACTCACTGTGGGGGCCAGTTCCCCTCTGACTAACCCCACCCTAACCCTAAACCAGACTCACTGTGGGGGCCAGTTCCCCTCTGACTAACATCATGAATATAATGTAAATATTACTTGCGTATAGTTAAAATCAAGGTTTAAAATGATTAAACTTGTTAAGTGTTAAGGGTCAGTGTTTAAACATTGATTGTGTTTGAACTGCAAGATTAATGACCAATGTCTTTGAAGTCCATCCTTGATTAATTGCAGAAGTTCACATTGATGCAACTGTCCTTGTTAATTGGCTGATGAAGGCTTTTGTTGGCAATAGTTAGTCTATGCATTCCATTTCAAGATCGTAGTCCATCAATAGACCGAGGTGAAACAGGTTGGTGTCGGCATCAGTTCATCCTCTGAAGTCTCCATTGTAACAGAGTGAAGTGATGTTTGGCACCGGCTGCATTTAGTCATCATCATTCAGCGACATGTAGCAGTGGAGTCCAACACGAAGCAGGAATGGTGCTGGATCCAGCCGGTTCTGGTGACCTCAGGATAGGAGTCCCGAGGTTGAGACAGGGAAACAAATAAAATAATATTAGCATAGATGCCATTAAATTTATTGCAGAGTTAGAGATCATGATCAAAGTTTCTGGTTTCTGGTTCCGGCAGACCCAACTAAAGCAGCCTAATTGTGTGTTGGAGGATAAATGAGGTGTATGTCTGGCTAAATAGATGAGTCTTTAGTCTAGACTTAAACTGAGAGAGTGTGTCTGCATCTCAAACAGTGTTAGGGAGACTATTCCATAGTTTAGGAGCCAAATATGAAAAGGACCTTCCTCCTTTTGTGGATTTTGATATTCTAGGAACTATTAACAGGCCAGAATTTTGTGATCTTAATGAACGTGTTGGAATATAGCGTGGTAGAAGGTCACTTAAGTACTGCGGAGACCTTTCAAAGCTTTGTATGTAGTTAACAGAATTTTAAAGTTAATACGGAATTTAACAGGTACCAGTGTATCGATGATAAAATGGGGCTAATATGATCATATTTCTTGGTTCTTGTTAGCACTCTGGCTGCTGCATTTTGAACCAATTGAAGTTTATTTATTGTTCTTGCTGGACATCCTCCCAGTAATGCATTACAATAATCTAGTCTTGAGGTCATGAGTGCATGAATTAGTTTTTCGGCATCAGCAACAGAGAGCATATGCTTTAATTTAGCAATATTTCTGATGTGGAAGAATGCTGTTCTACAAACATTGGTGATTTGATTTTCAAAGGACAGATTGGTATCAAATATAACACCTAAGTTCTTCACTGCTGAAGTTGATGTAATAGTACATCTATCTAGAGTCAAATTATATTGTAGTGGCTTATTTTTAGAGTTTTTTGGTCCAATAATTAGTACCTCTGTTTTGTCAGAGTTGAGTAGAAGAAAATTTTTGGCCATCCAATCTTTTCCAATCATTGATGCACTAATTTCGAGAATTGTAAAATCTCATCAAGTTTAGGAGAAATATAAAGTTGGGTATCGCCGGCATAATAGTGGAAACTTATTCCACGATTCCTGATAATATCTCCCAGGGGAAGCATATATAAGGAGAAAAGCAGAGGCCCTAAAACTGATCCCTGTGGCACTCCATATTTTACTTTTGTTTGGTTTGACAATTCCTCATTTACATAGACAAAGTGGTAGCAGTCTGCTAAATATGACCTAAACCATGCTAATGCAAGTCCACAAATGCCAACATAATTGTCCAGCCTATTCAAGAGAATGTCGTGATCTATCGTGTCGAATGCAGCACTAAGATCTAAAAGCACTAGAAGAGAAATGCAGCCGCGATCAGATGACAAGAGCAAGTCATTTGTAACTCTGATAAGTGCAGTCTCTGTACTATGATGAGGCCTAAATGCTGAATGAAATTCTTCGTATATACTATTTCTCTGTAGAAATGAACATATTTGGGAGGATACCACCTTTTACAGTATTTTTGACAAACAGGAGATTTGAAATCGGTCTATAATTAGCCAGTTCTCCAGGATCATTTTGTGGCTTCTTAATAAGTGGTTTGATAATTGCCATTTGAAAGTTTGTTGGGACATGTCCTAAGCATACCGAGGAGTTAATAATATTAAGAAGAGGTTCTGAGATTACAGGAGATACCTCTTTTAAGAGCTTAGTTGGTATTGGATCTAACAAACATGTTGTTGCTTTTGATGTTTCGATAAGTTTTGTTAGCTCTTCATGACTTATGACAGAGAAAGATTGAAGTTGCACGTGAGGAAAATTATTAGGCACTGTTTTCTGAGGTGCGATGACAGATGATTGCATAATTCCAATTTTATATCTGATTATTTCAATTTTCATCTGTAAAGAAATTCATGAAGTCATTACTTTTGAGCTGTGACGTAATATCTGGTTCTGTTGAGGCTTTATTCCGAACCAATTTAGCCACAGTACTGAATAAACATCTAGGATTGTTGTGGTTATTTTCTATGAGTTTACTAAAATATGCTGACCTGGCAGCTTTTAGTGCCTGTCTTTAACTACAGACACCATCCTTCCATGCACCACGAAATACCTCAAATTTTGTATTTTTCCTCATGCGCTCCATTTTCCGAGCTGCTCTCTTGAGAGCATGATCATTGTACCATGGTGCAGGGCTCATTTCTTTAATCGAAGTGGGGCGACAATATCAAGAGTGCATTTATTTTTTTTGTTATTTCAACAAGTTCTTCTGGGCTTTATTGGTGTATGAGAGAGATCTGGAAGATTATTAGTGCAGCTGTCTTTAGCAGTCAAAAGACTAGTTCTTCCTGAACGATAGCGTGGTGTAGATTGAGTAACATTAGTTGATTGCAGCATACAAGGGACGAGGTAATGATCTGAGATGTCGCTCTGCTGCAGAATTTCTATATTATCAACATCAACTCCATATGACAGAATTAAATCTAGTGTATGATTATGGCAATGAGTTGGCCCGGTTACATTTTGTCTGACTCCAAGAGAGTTGGGAATATAGTCTCTCATGGGATGTCAAAAACAGTTGTTTGCATCAATGGTTCATGGAAGATGATCCATTTCAGATTCAGTTAGTTCCAAGTGAAACGTTTAGGTACTTGGAAGAAACTAGTTTGGACTAGTTGTGGTACTGATTTCCTCTTCAGTTTAGTAACTAATCATTTGAATTTATTGGTGCATAAGGGTGGTTCTGGCAGTTGAAGTCCAGATATTGATGTAGACCAACACTGCAAGATGATCTGCTTTAAAATCAAAGTGTACACCGTAAACTTTGAAAGCTTAAAGCAAACACCTTCAAAAAGGTACCACTATTGACAAAGGAAAATTGTGCTTTTACTACCACAGAGTTTAAATTATGTGGTGTATCTTTGACCCTCTCAGCTTTTCATGGTAGTGAGGTTAAGGTCATCCTTGTAGAGATCTCCCCCTCCCAAAGAACTCCATGTACACCTCCTTGGTTTGAGCATGTCCCTTCTGTATTTGTCAGCTGCACTTGAGCAAATTCAAACACCGGAGACAATAGGCATATCGGTCATCAATTGCATAACCTTCTGTAATAAGGGTAATGGTATTGCTTGCAGCCTCAGTGAATTCTGCAGTTACACCCCCTCATTAAAACAGCTTAGACGGTTGTTTGTGTCTGGTAACTTTATTAAATTTACATGAAGAAAATGCCCCCACTGGAAACGACAGTCTTTTCAATGTTCTCACCAACATCCCTTTCTGGAATACAAGAGAAGGTAGAGGATAAAAGCGGTGTACAAGCTACAAAAAGGACAAACCACAGTGAAGTAATACACCTACTTTGCCTGGTGCAGCTCTGCTCACAGGAGCCAGTGGAAGAGGGATGGCACACTGATGTACTACAGTGGATGAAGACCTGAGCAAGAAGGGGGATTAACCATAGCATTCATAAGAACCATTAGGAGGAGTTTCTGGGTGTTAAAAGTTGGATGGTAATCATACCATTCCCTGCAGTGGAGCTAGTGATGCTGGATCCACAAACGTGAACATCTTCACAATAAAGCGCTTGTAGTGGGTCGGGAACTGAAGACCAGAGGAGCCATCCACAGGAACCAGTGTGGTGAGGTAACGATCATCCTGGTAAGGGCATCTGGAAGGCACAGTAACAGTCAGGACTAGCTCAAAACAGACCAATGACACAAATGCTGGGGTTATACTCACCCATTAACTAGAAGGTCCCACTGAGGTAGGCTGAGGGAATCAGGGGATGATGTTGCCCAGCAATGTCCCAGCATCAGGACAATATTGGGGTCAGTCCTCTCCAACAGGTGCACCTCAACATACAGGTTGTCGTAGGACTTTTGTGACTGGGTAATCAGAATCACTGTAGTAGGACGTGTATGCAGCATCCTCTGCAGGAGGAGAACATTTTAGAAACCCCAAGGTACACTTTCAAGACAGCCATCTAGAGAAGCAGTACATTACCTTCTGCGCATCCTTTAGTGACACATTGTCCGTTTGCCAGGCGAAGCTCCACTCGGAGGGGTCCAGGAGCAGCTACAGGTGGAGGTGGAGGAACGGTGTTGACCTCCACAACCAGAGCTTGAACAGCAGTGCCAGAATACCTACACTGGAAGAGAAGCCTGGACAGCAAACGGTGAGCTTGTAGCACAAGTCAAAGATTAGCATTTAAGGTAAAGCATAGATCACCTACTCAAAGTGGCTGTCCCTTGTGATGGAACCAAGTGGTCCAATCCCCACTTCATAGGATGAAGTCATTCTGTTCTCATACACCACATATCCATTGTCCTCCTGCAAACAGCAACATGGTTAGCATACACTCTTTTCCAAGCAAAGCAAGTCCAAACAGCACCAGTACCCACCATCATGCTTGTGCCACATGCTGTGACAGGGAATTGGTAAATGGCAAAGGAAGGTGTGGACCCAACTGGAGCACAAGGTGGGTCATTTCCACCCAACAGACGGACTGTATCCAGACTTAGTGAAGGCAGTGTAACATCTCTAGCCACCACAACCACAAACTGGCCATCTCGAATACACTGGACAGTCACTGTTTCAAGGTAGACAGCAAGTTACCTCAGAATCGGTTTAATATGAACAACCTCACATAGGCTCAATGCGCTTACCGGCTTTCCCATAGTAACATTGCCGTCCGTCAAAGCAACAGTTTATAGCGTCGCACTCAGCAGCACTGATACCAGGTTGACCACATTGGATCTGCTCATAATCAGCTACAGCACACTTGTCAAGAGGCTCTACCTGTGCCACTGGCTGCTTGGGTGGAAATGCTTGAGGAAACTGTTTTGCTGTTTGCCACTGCAGGGCCTGTTGAGCCAAATAACGCTGATCTTTTGGCTGGAACACAACATCTTGAGGATTCTGGGCCAAAATCCCATCTCGAGTTTGCTGGAGGACTGATGCTTGCAGTTTCTTGGCTGGACTCCACCCTTGATCTTGCAGTTGCAGACTCTGAGCCAAAAATTGCTTATCACTTAGCTGGAAAGCACTAGCCTGAGGACTCTGCGCTGGACCCCACCCTTGTGGAGTCTTCAGTTGTACTTTCTGTTGACGTAAATTATCACTTGGCTGAAACGCAACATCTTGAGGAATCTGGGCTAAAATACCTCTAGTTTGCTGGAGGACTGAAGCTTGAGGTTTCTGGGCTGGACCCCACCCTTGATTTTGCAGTTGTGGAGTCTGTTGAGCCAAAATACGCTGACCACTTGGCCGGAATACAAGGGCTTGAGGATTCTGGACTGGATTTCCCCCTTGTCGTCGTGTCTGCTGTGGAGTCAAAAACTGTTGGTCGCTTGGCTGAAACGCAAGAGCTTGACGACTCTTGGAATCTGGAATCCCTCCTTGTTGGTCACTTTGCTGGAAGACTGAAGCTTGAGGCACCTGGGGCAGATTACTCCACTGTGGAACAGCATGACAGAAAGCACAAAACCACACACAAAGTGCCAAAAGATAAAATATACCCATACTTTCTGCCATTGCTCCACAACTGAATTCATCGTTCATTTGGATCCCTTTTTGAATCCTACAAAGTGCAGCTTATTAACGATGTCACTCCCTGTTCAATTAACAGTCTTCATTCATCAGACTGGGCATTTACAAATAAGGTGATTCTAATTCATTAAATGTTAACCTGAAGGTTTTGTGTGGTCACATTTAGTCTCATTAACATGCTAGTCTTCACAACATCCAATAAGCCAATATGTACACCAAAGCATATGTATATCAGTAAAAGATTTACTATAGTATTTTTATTTAGTTTTCATGTCACCTCTTCTTTAAATCTTATTTTTAGTATAATTTGGCAGACATATTTACCCACTTAAAGTACTTTGTGTAGTAAGAATGTCCCCTGCTGTATTTTCTCACAATGATGTCAAAGGATGTGTGGAACCAACAGGAACAGAAGGTGGTTCATTTCCATCAAGTAGTTAGACTGTATCTAGGCTATAATCAAAATGATCATAATTATCTGATTATTTTTTTGCTTTTGATGTCAAAATATAAGTGGGTTTTGCCCAGGGTGCCATACAAGCTGGAAACGCTACTGTTGAAAACAGAAATAACACGTTTTAAATCTTTTCAAACTAACAGCATCCCTACGAACATGTAAAGTTCTAATAGTCTACAATTCCGAACTCAGCCCCTGAGTTTAATGGGATAGTTCACCCAAAAATTCTAATTCTCACATCATTTTCTCACCCTCATACCCCAGGCCACTGAACTGAATACTCTTCTGGCCTCATTTGACCTGGAAAGACTTCACACCACAGCAACTGACAGATCGGGCAACCAGCTGGACCTCGTTTTTACACGTAACTGTACTACCTCAAATATTCTTGTTACACCTGTAGATGTCTCTGATCATTACTTTGTTCAATTCAACATGATTCTCCCATCCATAGTAAAACCGACTCCACCTTTGGTTTCCTTTCGCCGTAACCTCCGTTCCCTCTCACCCTCTCGCCTATCAACTGATGTCTCTGCCTCTCTTCCCACAATAAATGTATTTTCCACGCTCGATGTAAACACTGCCACAGACACAAGTCAAGTCAAGTCAATTTTATTTGTATAGCACCTTTCAGAGCACACATCATTTCAAAGCAGCTTTACAGAAGATCAGCATTAACAGACGATAAAACTGTAATGTCTATAAAGTCAATGAATCATCGTTGTGTAATTAGATAAAATACGATTCTTTTTCGTGTTTAAAAATAATTAAATAATAATTGCATTAATAACCCCAGTGAGCAAGCTGAAGGCGACTGTGGCAAGGAAAAGAAAACTCCATTAGATGTTGATTAATTGAGAAAAATAACCTTGGGAGAAACCAGACTCACTGTGGGGGCCAGTTCCCCTCTGACTAACATCATGAATATAATGTAAATATTACTTGCGTATAGTTAAAATCAAGGTTTAAAATGATTAAACTTTTTAAGTGTTAAGGGTCAGTGTTTAAACATTGATTGTGTTTGAACTGCAAGATTAATGACCAATGTCTTTGAAGTCCATCCTTGATTAATTGCAGAAGTTCACATTGATGCAATTGTCCTTGTTAATTGGCTGATGAAGGCTTTTGTTGGCAATAGTTAGTCTATGCATTCCATTTCAAGATCGTAGTCCATCAATAGACCGAGGTGAAACAGGTTGGTGTCGGCATCAGTTCATTGTAACAGAGTGAAGAGATGTTTGGCACCGGCTGCATTTAGTCATCATCATTCAGCGACATGTAGCAGTGGAGTCCAACACGAAGCAGGAATGGTGCTGGATCCAGCCGGTTCTGGTGACCTCAGGATAGGAGTCCCGAGGTTGAGACAGGGAAACAAATAAAATAATATTAGCATAGATGCCATTAAATTTATTGCAGAGTTAGAGATCATGATCAAAGTTTCTGGTTTCTGGTTCCGGCAGACCCAACTAAAGCAGCCTAATTGTGTGTTGGAGGATAAATGAGGTGTATGTCTGGCTAAATAGATGAGTCTTTAGTCTAGACTTAAACTGAGAGAGTGTGTCTGCATCTCAAACAGTGTTAGGGAGACTATTCCATAGTTTAGGAGCCAAATATGAAAAGGACCTTCCTCCTTTTGTGGATTTTGATATTCTAGGAACTATTAACAGGCCAGAATTTTGTGATCTTAATGAACGTGTTGGAATATAGCGTGGTAGAAGGTCACTTAAGTACTGCGGAGACCTTTCAAAGCTTTGTATGTAGTTAACAGAATTTTAAAGTTAATACGGAATTTAACAGGTACCAGTGTATCGATGATAAAATGGGGCTAATATGATCATATTTCTTGGTTCTTGTTAGCACTCTGGCTGCTGCATTTTGAACCAATTGAAGTTTATTTATTGTTCTTGCTGGACATCCTCCCAGTAATGCATTACAATAATCTAGTCTTGAGGTCATGAGTGCATGAATTAGTTTTTCGGCATCAGCAACAGAGAGCATATGCTTTAATTTAGCAATATTTCTGATGTGGAAGAATGCTGTTCTACAAACATTGGTGATTTGATTTTCAAAGGACAGATTGGTATCAAATATAACACCTAAGTTCTTCACTGCTGAAGTTGATGTAATAGTACATCTATCTAGAGTCAAATTATATTGTAGTGGCTTATTTTTAGAGTTTTTTGGTCCAATAATTAGTACCTCTGTTTTGTCAGAGTTGAGTAGAAGAAAATTTTTGGCCATCCAATCTTTTCCAATCATTGATGCACTAATTTCGAGAATTGTAAAATCTCATCAAGTTTAGGAGAAATATAAAGTTGGGTATCGCCGGCATAATAGTGGAAACTTATTCCACGATTCCTGATAATATCTCCCAGGGGAAGCATATATAAGGAGAAAAGCAGAGGCCCTAAAACTGATCCCTGTGGCACTCCATATTTTACTTTTGTTTGGTTTGACAATTCCTCATTTACATAGACAAAGTGGTAGCAGTCTGCTAAATATGACCTAAACCATGCTAATGCAAGTCCACAAATGCCAACATAATTGTCCAGCCTATTCAAGAGAATGTCGTGATCTATCGTGTCGAATGCAGCACTAAGATCTAAAAGCACTAGAAGAGAAATGCAGCCGCGATCAGATGACAAGAGCAAGTCATTTGTAACTCTGATAAGTGCAGTCTCTGTACTATGATGAGGCCTAAATGCTGAATGAAATTCTTCGTATATACTATTTCTCTGTAGAAATGAACATATTTGGGAGGATACCACCTTTTACAGTATTTTTGACAAACAGGAGATTTGAAATCGGTCTATAATTAGCCAGTTCTCCAGGATCATTTTGTGGCTTCTTAATAAGTGGTTTGATAATTGCCATTTGAAAGTTTGTTGGGACATGTCCTAAGCATACCGAGGAGTTAATAATATTAAGAAGAGGTTCTGAGATTACAGGAGATACCTCTTTTAAGAGCTTAGTTGGTATTGGATCTAACAAACATGTTGTTGCTTTTGATGTTTCGATAAGTTTTGTTAGCTCTTCATGACTTATGACAGAGAAAGATTGAAGTTGCACGTGAGGAAAATTATTAGGCACTGTTTTCTGAGGTGCGATGACAGATGATTGCATAATTCCAATTTTATATCTGATTATTTCAATTTTCATCTGTAAAGAAATTCATGAAGTCATTACTTTTGAGCTGTGACGTAATATCTGGTTCTGTTGAGGCTTTATTCCGAACCAATTTAGCCACAGTACTGAATAAACATCTAGGATTGTTGTGGTTATTTTCTATGAGTTTACTAAAATATGCTGACCTGGCAGCTTTTAGTGCCTGTCTTTAACTACAGACACCATCCTTCCATGCACCACGAAATACCTCAAATTTTGTATTTTTCCTCATGCGCTCCATTTTCCGAGCTGCTCTCTTGAGAGCATGATCATTGTACCATGGTGCAGGGCTCATTTCTTTAATCGAAGTGGGGCGACAATATCAAGAGTGCATTTATTTTTTTTGTTATTTCAACAAGTTCTTCTGGGCTTTATTGGTGTATGAGAGAGATCTGGAAGATTATTAGTGCAGCTGTCTTTAGCAGTCAAAAGACTAGTTCTTCCTGAACGATAGCGTGGTGTAGATTGAGTAACATTAGTTGATTGCAGCATACAAGGGACGAGGTAATGATCTGAGATGTCGCTCTGCTGCAGAATTTCTATATTATCAACATCAACTCCATATGACAGAATTAAATCTAGTGTATGATTATGGCAATGAGTTGGCCCGGTTACATTTTGTCTGACTCCAAGAGAGTTGGGAATATAGTCTCTCATGGGATGTCAAAAACAGTTGTTTGCATCAATGGTTCATGGAAGATGATCCATTTCAGATTCAGTTAGTTCCAAGTGAAACGTTTAGGTACTTGGAAGAAACTAGTTTGGACTAGTTGTGGTACTGATTTCCTCTTCAGTTTAGTAACTAATCATTTGAATTTATTGGTGCATAAGGGTGGTTCTGGCAGTTGAAGTCCAGATATTGATGTAGACCAACACTGCAAGATGATCTGCTTTAAAATCAAAGTGTACACCGTAAACTTTGAAAGCTTAAAGCAAACACCTTCAAAAAGGTACCACTATTGACAAAGGAAAATTGTGCTTTTACTACCACAGAGTTTAAATTATGTGGTGTATCTTTGACCCTCTCAGCTTTTCATGGTAGTGAGGTTAAGGTCATCCTTGTAGAGATCTCCCCCTCCCAAAGAACTCCATGTACACCTCCTTGGTTTGAGCATGTCCCTTCTGTATTTGTCAGCTGCACTTGAGCAAATTCAAACACCGGAGACAATAGGCATATCGGTCATCAATTGCATAACCTTCTGTAATAAGGGTAATGGTATTGCTTGCAGCCTCAGTGAATTCTGCAGTTACACCCCCTCATTAAAACAGCTTAGACGGTTGTTTGTGTCTGGTAACTTTATTAAATTTACATGAAGAAAATGCCCCCACTGGAAACGACAGTCTTTTCAATGTTCTCACCAACATCCCTTTCTGGAATACAAGAGAAGGTAGAGGATAAAAGCGGTGTACAAGCTACAAAAAGGACAAACCACAGTGAAGTAATACACCTACTTTGCCTGGTGCAGCTCTGCTCACAGGAGCCAGTGGAAGAGGGATGGCACACTGATGTACTACAGTGGATGAAGACCTGAGCAAGAAGGGGGATTAACCATAGCATTCATAAGAACCATTAGGAGGAGTTTCTGGGTGTTAAAAGTTGGATGGTAATCATACCATTCCCTGCAGTGGAGCTAGTGATGCTGGATCCACAAACGTGAACATCTTCACAATAAAGCGCTTGTAGTGGGTCGGGAACTGAAGACCAGAGGAGCCATCCACAGGAACCAGTGTGGTGAGGTAACGATCATCCTGGTAAGGGCATCTGGAAGGCACAGTAACAGTCAGGACTAGCTCAAAACAGACCAATGACACAAATGCTGGGGTTATACTCACCCATTAACTAGAAGGTCCCACTGAGGTAGGCTGAGGGAATCAGGGGATGATGTTGCCCAGCAATGTCCCAGCATCAGGACAATATTGGGGTCAGTCCTCTCCAACAGGTGCACCTCAACATACACAGGTTGTCGTAGGACTTTTGTGACTGGGTAATCAGAATCACTGTAGTAGGACGTGTATGCAGCATCCTCTGCAGGAGGAGAACATTTTAGAAACCCCAAGGTACACTTTCAAGACAGCCATCTAGAGAAGCAGTACATTACCTTCTGCGCATCCTTTAGTGACACATTGTCCGTTTGCCAGGCGAAGCTCCACTCGGAGGGGTCCAGGAGCAGCTACAGGTGGAGGTGGAGGAACGGTGTTGACCTCCACAACCAGAGCTTGAACAGCAGTGCCAGAATACCTACACTGGAAGAGAAGCCTGGACAGCAAACGGTGAGCTTGTAGCACAAGTCAAAGATTAGCATTTAAGGTAAAGCATAGATCACCTACTCAAAGTGGCTGTCCCTTGTGATGGAACCAAGTGGTCCAATCCCCACTTCATAGGATGAAGTCATTCTGTTCTCATACACCACATATCCATTGTCCTCCTGCAAACAGCAACATGGTTAGCATACACTCTTTTCCAAGCAAAGCAAGTCCAAACAGCACCAGTACCCACCATCATGCTTGTGCCACATGCTGTGACAGGGAATTGGTAAATGGCAAAGGAAGGTGTGGACCCAACTGGAGCACAAGGTGGGTCATTTCCACCCAACAGACGGACTGTATCCAGACTTAGTGAAGGCAGTGTAACATCTCTAGCCACCACAACCACAAACTGGCCATCTCGAATACACTGGACAGTCACTGTTTCAAGGTAGACAGCAAGTTACCTCAGAATCGGTTTAATATGAACAACCTCACATAGGCTCAATGCGCTTACCGGCTTTCCCATAGTAACATTGCCGTCCGTCAAAGCAACAGTTTATAGCGTCGCACTCAGCAGCACTGATACCAGGTTGACCACATTGGATCTGCTCATAATCAGCTACAGCACACTTGTCAAGAGGCTCTACCTGTGCCACTGGCTGCTTGGGTGGAAATGCTTGAGGAAACTGTTTTGCTGTTTGCCACTGCAGGGCCTGTTGAGCCAAATAACGCTGATCTTTTGGCTGGAACACAACATCTTGAGGATTCTGGGCCAAAATCCCATCTCGAGTTTGCTGGAGGACTGATGCTTGCAGTTTCTTGGCTGGACTCCACCCTTGATCTTGCAGTTGCAGACTCTGAGCCAAAAATTGCTTATCACTTAGCTGGAAAGCACTAGCCTGAGGACTCTGCGCTGGACCCCACCCTTGTGGAGTCTTCAGTTGTACTTTCTGTTGACGTAAATTATCACTTGGCTGAAACGCAACATCTTGAGGAATCTGGGCTAAAATACCTCTAGTTTGCTGGAGGACTGAAGCTTGAGGTTTCTGGGCTGGACCCCACCCTTGATTTTGCAGTTGTGGAGTCTGTTGAGCCAAAATACGCTGACCACTTGGCCGGAATACAAGGGCTTGAGGATTCTGGACTGGATTTCCCCCTTGTCGTCGTGTCTGCTGTGGAGTCAAAAACTGTTGGTCGCTTGGCTGAAACGCAAGAGCTTGACGACTCTTGGAATCTGGAATCCCTCCTTGCTGGTCACTTTGCTGGAAGACTGAAGCTTGAGGCACCTGGGGCAGATTACTCCACTGTGGAACAGCATGACAGAAAGCACAAAACCACACACAAAGTGCCAAAAGATAAAATATACCCATACTTTCTGCCATTGCTCCACAACTGAATTCATCGTTCATTTGGATCCCTTTTTGAATCCTACAAAGTGCAGCTTATTAACGATGTCACTCCCTGTTCAATTAACAGTCTTCATTCATCAGACTGGGCATTTACAAATAAGGTGATTCTAATTCATTAAATGTTAACCTGAAGGTTTTGTGTGGTCACATTTAGTCTCATTAACATGCTAGTCTTCACAACATCCAATAAGCCAATATGTACACCAAAGCATATGTATATCAGTAAAAGATTTACTATAGTATTTTTATTTAGTTTTCATGTCACCTCTTCTTTAAATCTTATTTTTAGTATAATTTGGCAGACATATTTACCCACTTAAAGTACTTTGTGTAGTAAGAATGTCCCCTGCTGTATTTTCTCACAATGATGTCAAAGGATGTGTGGAACCAACAGGAACAGAAGGTGGTTCATTTCCATCAAGTAGTTAGACTGTATCTAGGCTATAATCAAAATGATCATAATTATCTGATTATTTTTTTGCTTTTGATGTCAAAATATAAGTGGGTTTTGCCCAGGGTGCCATACAAGCTGGAAACGCTACTGTTGAAAACAGAAATAACACGTTTTAAATCTTTTCAAACTAACAGCATCCCTACGAACATGTAAAGTTCTAATAGTCTACAATTCCGAACTCAGCCCCTGAGTTTAATGGGATAGTTCACCCAAAAATTCTAATTCTCACATCATTTTCTCACCCTCATACCCCAGGCCACTGAACTGAATACTCTTCTGGCCTCATTTGACCTGGAAAGACTTCACACCACAGCAACTGACAGATCGGGCAACCAGCTGGACCTCGTTTTTACACGTAACTGTACTACCTCAAATATTCTTGTTACACCTGTAGATGTCTCTGATCATTACTTTGTTCAATTCAACATGATTCTCCCATCCATAGTAAAACCGACTCCACCTTTGGTTTCCTTTCGCCGTAACCTCCGTTCCCTCTCACCCTCTCGCCTATCAACTGATGTCTCTGCCTCTCTTCCCACAATAAATGTATTTTCCACGCTCGATGTAAACACTGCCACAGACACAAGTCAAGTCAAGTCAATTTTATTTGTATAGCACCTTTCAGAGCACACATCATTTCAAAGCAGCTTTACAGAAGATCAGCATTAACAGACGATAAAACTGTAATGTCTATAAAGTCAATGAATCATCGTTGTGTAATTAGATAAAATACGATTCTTTTTCGTGTTTAAAAATAATTAAATAATAATTGCATTAATAACCCCAGTGAGCAAGCTGAAGGCGACTGTGGCAAGGAAAAGAAAACTCCATTAGATGTTGATTAATTGAGAAAAATAACCTTGGGAGAAACCAGACTCACTGTGGGGGCCAGTTCCCCTCTGACCAACCCTAACCCTAAACTAGACTCACTGTGGGGGCCAGTTCCCCTCTGACCAACCCTAACCCTAAACCAGACTCACTGTGGGGGCCAGTTCCCCTCTGACTAACCCCACCCTAACCCTAAACCAGACTCACTGTGGGGGCCAGTTCCCCTCTGACTAACCCCACCCTAACCCTAAACCAGACTCACTGTGGGGGCCAGTTCCCCTCTGACTAACATCATGAATATAATGTAAATATTACTTGCGTATAGTTAAAATCAAGGTTTAAAATGATTAAACTTGTTAAGTGTTAAGGGTCAGTGTTTAAACATTGATTGTGTTTGAACTGCAAGATTAATTACCAATGTCTTTGAAGTCCATCCTTGATTAATTGCAGAAGTTCACATTGATGCAATTGTCCTTGTTAATTGGCTGATGAAGGCTTTTGTTGGCAATAGTTAGTCTATGCATTCCATTTCAAGATCGTAGTCCATCAATTGACCGAGTTGAAACAGGTTGGTGTCGGCATCAGTTCATCCTCTGAAGTCCATTGTAACAGAGTGAAGTGATGTTTGGCACCGGCTGCATTTAGTCATCATCATTCAGCGACATGTAGCAGTGGAGTCCAACATGAAGCAGGAATGGTGCTGGATCCAGCCGGTTCTGGTGACCTCAGGATAGGAGTCCCGAGGTTGAGACAGGGAAACAAATAAAATAATATTAGCATAGATGCCATTAAATTTATTGCAGAGTTAGAGATCATGATCAAAGTTTCTGGTTTCTGGTTCCGGCAGACCCAACTAAAGCAGCCTAATTGTGTGTTGGAGGATAAATGAGGTGTATGTCTGGCTAAATAGATGAGTCTTTAGTCTAGACTTAAACTGAGAGAGTGTCTGCATCTCAAACAGTGTTAGGGAGACTATTCCATAGTTTAGGAGCCAAATATGAAAAGGACCTTCCTCCTTTTGTGGATTTTGATATTCTAGGAACTATTAACAGGCCAGAATTTTGTGATCTTAATGAACGTGTTGGAATATAGCGTGGTAGAAGGTCACTTAAGTACTGCGGAGACCTTTCAAAGCTTTGTATGTAGTTAACAGAATTTTAAAGTTAATACGGAATTTAACAGGTACCAGTGTATCGATGATAAAATGGGGCTAATATGATCATATTTCTTGGTTCTTGTTAGCACTCTGGCTGCTGCATTTTGAACCAATTGAAGTTTATTTATTGTTCTTGCTGGACATCCTCCCAGTAATGCATTACAATAATCTAGTCTTGAGGTCATGAGTGCATGAATTAGTTTTTCGGCATCAGCAACAGAGAGCATATGCTTTAATTTAGCAATATTTCTGATGTGGAAGAATGCTGTTCTACAAACATTGGTGATTTGATTTTCAAAGGACAGATTGGTATCAAATATAACACCTAAGTTCTTCACTGCTGAAGTTGATGTAATAGTACATCTATCTAGAGTCAAATTATATTGTAGTGGCTTATTTTTAGAGTTTTTTGGTCCAATAATTAGTACCTCTGTTTTGTCAGAGTTGAGTAGAAGAAAAATTTTGGCCATCCAATCTTTTCCAATCATTGATGCACTAATTTCGAGAATTGTAAAATCTCATCAAGTTTAGGAGAAATATAAAGTTGGGTATCGCCGGCATAATAGTGGAAACTTATTCCACGATTCCTGATAATATCTCCCAGGGGAAGCATATATAAGGAGAAAAGCAGAGGCCCTAAAACTGATCCCTGTGGCACTCCATATTTTACTTTTGTTTGGTTTGACAATTCCTCATTTACATAGACAAAGTGGTAGCAGTCTGCTAAATATGACCTAAACCATGCTAATGCAAGTCCACAAATGCCAACATAATTGTCCAGCCTATTCAAGAGAATGTCGTGATCTATCGTGTCGAATGCAGCACTAAGATCTAAAAGCACTAGAAGAGAAATGCAGCCGCGATCAGATGACAAGAGCAAGTCATTTGTAACTCTGATAAGTGCAGTCTCTGTACTATGATGAGGCCTAAATGCTGAATGAAATTCTTCGTATATACTATTTCTCTGTAGAAATGAACATATTTGGGAGGATACCACCTTTTACAGTATTTTTGACAAACAGGAGATTTGAAATCGGTCTATAATTAGCCAGTTCTCCAGGATCATTTTGTGGCTTCTTAATAAGTGGTTTGATAATTGCCATTTGAAAGTTTGTTGGGACATGTCCTAAGCATACCGAGGAGTTAATAATATTAAGAAGAGGTTCTGAGATTACAGGAGATACCTCTTTTAAGAGCTTAGTTGGTATTGGATCTAACAAACATGTTGTTGCTTTTGATGTTTCGATAAGTTTTGTTAGCTCTTCATGACTTATGACAGAGAAAGATTGAAGTTGCACGTGAGGAAAATTATTAGGCACTGTTTTCTGAGGTGCGATGACAGATGATTGCATAATTCCAATTTTATATCTGATTATTTCAATTTTCATCTGTAAAGAAATTCATGAAGTCATTACTTTTGAGCTGTGACGTAATATCTGGTTCTGTTGAGGCTTTATTCCGAACCAATTTAGCCACAGTACTGAATAAACATCTAGGATTGTTGTGGTTATTTTCTATGAGTTTACTAAAATATGCTGACCTGGCAGCTTTTAGTGCCTGTCTTTAACTACAGACACCATCCTTCCATGCACCACGAAATACCTCAAATTTTGTATTTTTCCTCATGCGCTCCATTTTCCGAGCTGCTCTCTTGAGAGCATGATCATTGTACCATGGTGCAGGGCTCATTTCTTTAATCGAAGTGGGGCGACAATATCAAGAGTGCATTTATTTTTTTTGTTATTTCAACAAGTTCTTCTGGGCTTTATTGGTGTATGAGAGAGATCTGGAAGATTATTAGTGCAGCTGTCTTTAGCAGTCAAAAGACTAGTTCTTCCTGAACGATAGCGTGGTGTAGATTGAGTAACATTAGTTGATTGCAGCATACAAGGGACGAGGTAATGATCTGAGATGTCGCTCTGCTGCAGAATTTCTATATTATCAACATCAACTCCATATGACAGAATTAAATCTAGTGTATGATTATGGCAATGAGTTGGCCCGGTTACATTTTGTCTGACTCCAAGAGAGTTGGGAATATAGTCTCTCATGGGATGTCAAAAACAGTTGTTTGCATCAATGGTTCATGGAAGATGATCCATTTCAGATTCAGTTAGTTCCAAGTGAAACGTTTAGGTACTTGGAAGAAACTAGTTTGGACTAGTTGTGGTACTGATTTCCTCTTCAGTTTAGTAACTAATCATTTGAATTTATTGGTGCATAAGGGTGGTTCTGGCAGTTGAAGTCCAGATATTGATGTAGACCAACACTGCAAGATGATCTGCTTTAAAATCAAAGTGTACACCGTAAACTTTGAAAGCTTAAAGCAAACACCTTCAAAAAGGTACCACTATTGACAAAGGAAAATTGTGCTTTTACTACCACAGAGTTTAAATTATGTGGTGTATCTTTGACCCTCTCAGCTTTTCATGGTAGTGAGGTTAAGGTCATCCTTGTAGAGATCTCCCCCTCCCAAAGAACTCCATGTACACCTCCTTGGTTTGAGCATGTCCCTTCTGTATTTGTCAGCTGCACTTGAGCAAATTCAAACACCGGAGACAATAGGCATATCGGTCATCAATTGCATAACCTTCTGTAATAAGGGTAATGGTATTGCTTGCAGCCTCAGTGAATTCTGCAGTTACACCCCCTCATTAAAACAGCTTAGACGGTTGTTTGTGTCTGGTAACTTTATTAAATTTACATGAAGAAAATGCCCCCACTGGAAACGACAGTCTTTTCAATGTTCTCACCAACATCCCTTTCTGGAATACAAGAGAAGGTAGAGGATAAAAGCGGTGTACAAGCTACAAAAAGGACAAACCACAGTGAAGTAATACACCTACTTTGCCTGGTGCAGCTCTGCTCACAGGAGCCAGTGGAAGAGGGATGGCACACTGATGTACTACAGTGGATGAAGACCTGAGCAAGAAGGGGGATTAACCATAGCATTCATAAGAACCATTAGGAGGAGTTTCTGGGTGTTAAAAGTTGGATGGTAATCATACCATTCCCTGCAGTGGAGCTAGTGATGCTGGATCCACAAACGTGAACATCTTCACAATAAAGCGCTTGTAGTGGGTCGGGAACTGAAGACCAGAGGAGCCATCCACAGGAACCAGTGTGGTGAGGTAACGATCATCCTGGTAAGGGCATCTGGAAGGCACAGTAACAGTCAGGACTAGCTCAAAACAGACCAATGACACAAATGCTGGGGTTATACTCACCCATTAACTAGAAGGTCCCACTGAGGTAGGCTGAGGGAATCAGGGGATGATGTTGCCCAGCAATGTCCCAGCATCAGGACAATATTGGGGTCAGTCCTCTCCAACAGGTGCACCTCAACATACACAGGTTGTCGTAGGACTTTTGTGACTGGGTAATCAGAATCACTGTAGTAGGACGTGTATGCAGCATCCTCTGCAGGAGGAGAACATTTTAGAAACCCCAAGGTACACTTTCAAGACAGCCATCTAGAGAAGCAGTACATTACCTTCTGCGCATCCTTTAGTGACACATTGTCCGTTTGCCAGGCGAAGCTCCACTCGGAGGGGTCCAGGAGCAGCTACAGGTGGAGGTGGAGGAACGGTGTTGACCTCCACAACCAGAGCTTGAACAGCAGTGCCAGAATACCTACACTGGAAGAGAAGCCTGGACAGCAAACGGTGAGCTTGTAGCACAAGTCAAAGATTAGCATTTAAGGTAAAGCATAGATCACCTACTCAAAGTGGCTGTCCCTTGTGATGGAACCAAGTGGTCCAATCCCCACTTCATAGGATGAAGTCATTCTGTTCTCATACACCACATATCCATTGTCCTCCTGCAAACAGCAACATGGTTAGCATACACTCTTTTCCAAGCAAAGCAAGTCCAAACAGCACCAGTACCCACCATCATGCTTGTGCCACATGCTGTGACAGGGAATTGGTAAATGGCAAAGGAAGGTGTGGACCCAACTGGAGCACAAGGTGGGTCATTTCCACCCAACAGACGGACTGTATCCAGACTTAGTGAAGGCAGTGTAACATCTCTAGCCACCACAACCACAAACTGGCCATCTCGAATACACTGGACAGTCACTGTTTCAAGGTAGACAGCAAGTTACCTCAGAATCGGTTTAATATGAACAACCTCACATAGGCTCAATGCGCTTACCGGCTTTCCCATAGTAACATTGCCGTCCGTCAAAGCAACAGTTTATAGCGTCGCACTCAGCAGCACTGATACCAGGTTGACCACATTGGATCTGCTCATAATCAGCTACAGCACACTTGTCAAGAGGCTCTACCTGTGCCACTGGCTGCTTGGGTGGAAATGCTTGAGGAAACTGTTTTGCTGTTTGCCACTGCAGGGCCTGTTGAGCCAAATAACGCTGATCTTTTGGCTGGAACACAACATCTTGAGGATTCTGGGCCAAAATCCCATCTCGAGTTTGCTGGAGGACTGATGCTTGCAGTTTCTTGGCTGGACTCCACCCTTGATCTTGCAGTTGCAGACTCTGAGCCAAAAATTGCTTATCACTTAGCTGGAAAGCACTAGCCTGAGGACTCTGCGCTGGACCCCACCCTTGTGGAGTCTTCAGTTGTACTTTCTGTTGACGTAAATTATCACTTGGCTGAAACGCAACATCTTGAGGAATCTGGGCTAAAATACCTCTAGTTTGCTGGAGGACTGAAGCTTGAGGTTTCTGGGCTGGACCCCACCCTTGATTTTGCAGTTGTGGAGTCTGTTGAGCCAAAATACGCTGACCACTTGGCCGGAATACAAGGGCTTGAGGATTCTGGACTGGATTTCCCCCTTGTCGTCGTGTCTGCTGTGGAGTCAAAAACTGTTGGTCGCTTGGCTGAAACGCAAGAGCTTGACGACTCTTGGAATCTGGAATCCCTCCTTGTTGGTCACTTTGCTGGAAGACTGAAGCTTGAGGCACCTGGGGCAGATTACTCCACTGTGGAACAGCATGACAGAAAGCACAAAACCACACACAAAGTGCCAAAAGATAAAATATACCCATACTTTCTGCCATTGCTCCACAACTGAATTCATCGTTCATTTGGATCCCTTTTTGAATCCTACAAAGTGCAGCTTATTAACGATGTCACTCCCTGTTCAATTAACAGTCTTCATTCATCAGACTGGGCATTTACAAATAAGGTGATTCTAATTCATTAAATGTTAACCTGAAGGTTTTGTGTGGTCACATTTAGTCTCATTAACATGCTAGTCTTCACAACATCCAATAAGCCAATATGTACACCAAAGCATATGTATATCAGTAAAAGATTTACTATAGTATTTTTATTTAGTTTTCATGTCACCTCTTCTTTAAATCTTATTTTTAGTATAATTTGGCAGACATATTTACCCACTTAAAGTACTTTGTGTAGTAAGAATGTCCCCTGCAGTATTTTCTCACAATGATGTCAAAGGATGTGTGGAACCAACAGGAACAGAAGGTGGTTCATTTCCATCAAGTAGTTAGACTGTATCTAGGCTATAATCAAAATGATCATAATTATCTGATTATTTTTTTGCTTTTGATGTCAAAATATAAGTGGGTTTTGCCCAGGGTGCCATACAAGCTGGAAACGCTACTGTTGAAAACAGAAATAACACGTTTTAAATCTTTTCAAACTAACAGCATCCCTACGAACATGTAAAGTTCTAATAGTCTACAATTCCGAACTCAGCCCCTGAGTTTAATGGGATAGTTCACCCAAAAATTCTAATTCTCACATCATTTTCTCACCCTCATACCCCAGGCCACTGAACTGAATACTCTTCTGGCCTCATTTGACCTGGAAAGACTTCACACCACAGCAACTGACAGATCGGGCAACCAGCTGGACCTCGTTTTTACACGTAACTGTACTACCTCAAATATTCTTGTTACACCTGTAGATGTCTCTGATCATTACTTTGTTCAATTCAACATGATTCTCCCATCCATAGTAAAACCGACTCCACCTTTGGTTTCCTTTCGCCGTAACCTCCGTTCCCTCTCACCCTCTCGCCTATCAACTGATGTCTCTGCCTCTCTTCCCACAATAAATGTATTTTCCACGCTCGATGTAAACACTGCCACAGACACAAGTCAAGTCAAGTCAATTTTATTTGTATAGCACCTTTCAGAGCACACATCATTTCAAAGCAGCTTTACAGAAGATCAGCATTAACAGACGATAAAACTGTAATGTCTATAAAGTCAATGAATCATCGTTGTGTAATTAGATAAAATACGATTCTTTTTCGTGTTTAAAAATAATTAAATAATAATTGCATTAATAACCCCAGTGAGCAAGCTGAAGGCGACTGTGGCAAGGAAAAGAAAACTCCATTAGATGTTGATTAATTGAGAAAAATAACCTTGGGAGAAACCAGACTCACTGTGGGGGCCAGTTCCCCTCTGACCAACCCTAACCCTAAACCAGACTCACTGTGGGGGCCAGTTTCCCTCTGACTAACCCCACCCTAACCCTAAACCAGACTCACTGTGGGGGCCAGTTCCCCTCTGACTAACATCATGAATATAATGTAAATATTACTTGCGTATAGTTAAAATCAAGGTTTAAAATGATTAAACTTTTTAAGTGTTAAGGGTCAGTGTTTAAACATTGATTGTGTTTGAACTGCAAGATTAATGACCAATGTCTTTGAAGTCCATCCTTGATTAATTGCAGAAGTTCACATTGATGCAATTGTCCTTGTTAATTGGCTGATGAAGGCTTTTGTTGGCAATAGTTAGTCTATGCATTCCATTTCAAGATCGTAGTCCATCAATAGACCGAGGTGAAACAGGTTGGTGTCGGCATCAGTTCATCCTCTGAAGTCCATTGTAACAGAGTGAAGTGATGTTTGGCACCGGCTGCATTTAGTCATCATCATTCAGCGACATGTAGCAGTGGAGTCCAACACGAAGCAGGAATGGTGCTGGATCCAGCCGGTTCTGGTGACCTCAGGATAGGAGTCCCGAGGTTGAGACAGGGAAACAAATAAAATAATATTAGCATAGATGCCATTAAATTTATTGCAGAGTTAGAGATCATGATCAAAGTTTCTGGTTTCTGGTTCCGGCAGACCCAACTAAAGCAGCCTAATTGTGTGTTGGAGGATAAATGAGGTGTATGTCTGGCTAAATAGATGAGTCTTTAGTCTAGACTTAAACTGAGAGAGTGTGTCTGCATCTCAAACAGTGTTAGGGAGACTATTCCATAGTTTAGGAGCCAAATATGAAAAGGACCTTCCTCCTTTTGTGGATTTTGATATTCTAGGAACTATTAACAGGCCAGAATTTTGTGATCTTAATGAACGTGTTGGAATATAGCGTGGTAGAAGGTCACTTAAGTACTGCGGAGACCTTTCAAAGCTTTGTATGTAGTTAACAGAATTTTAAAGTTAATACGGAATTTAACAGGTACCAGTGTATCAATGATAAAATGGGGCTAATATGATCATATTTCTTGGTTCTTGTTAGCACTCTGGCTGCTGCATTTTGAACCAATTGAAGTTTATTTATTGATCTTGCTGGACATCCTCCCAGTAATGCATTACAATAATCTAGTCTTGAGGTCATGAGTGCATGAATTAGTTTTTCGGCATCAGCAACAGAGAGCATATGCTTTAATTTAGCAATATTTCTGATGTGGAAGAATGCTGTTCTACAAACATTGGTGATTTGATTTTCAAAGGACAGATTGGTATCAAATATAACACCTAAGTTCTTCACTGCTGAAGTTGATGTAATAGTACATCTATCTAGAGTCAAATTATATTGTAGTGGCTTATTTTTAGAGTTTTTTGGTCCAATAATTAGTACCTCTGTTTTGTCAGAGTTGAGTAGAAGAAAATTTTTGGCCATCCAATCTTTTCCAATCATTGATGCACTAATTTCGAGAATTGTAAAATCTCATCAAGTTTAGGAGAAATATAAAGTTGGGTATCGCCGGCATAATAGTGGAAACTTATTCCACGATTCCTGATAATATCTCCCAGGGGAAGCATATATAAGGAGAAAAGCAGAGGCCCTAAAACTGATCCCTGTGGCACTCCATATTTTACTTTTGTTTGGTTTGACAATTCCTCATTTACATAGACAAAGTGGTAGCAGTCTGCTAAATATGACCTAAACCATGCTAATGCAAGTCCACAAATGCCAACATAATTGTCCAGCCTATTCAAGAGAATGTCGTGATCTATCGTGTCGAATGCAGCACTAAGATCTAAAAGCACTAGAAGAGAAATGCAGCCGCGATCAGATGACAAGAGCAAGTCATTTGTAACTCTGATAAGTGCAGTCTCTGTACTATGATGAGGCCTAAATGCTGAATGAAATTCTTCGTATATACTATTTCTCTGTAGAAATGAACATATTTGGGAGGATACCACCTTTTACAGTATTTTTGACAAACAGGAGATTTGAAATCGGTCTATAATTAGCCAGTTCTCCAGGATCATTTTGTGGCTTCTTAATAAGTGGTTTGATAATTGCCATTTGAAAGTTTGTTGGGACATGTCCTAAGCATACCGAGGAGTTAATAATATTAAGAAGAGGTTCTGAGATTACAGGAGATACCTCTTTTAAGAGCTTAGTTGGTATTGGATCTAACAAACATGTTGTTGCTTTTGATGTTTCGATAAGTTTTGTTAGCTCTTCATGACTTATGACAGAGAAAGATTGAAGTTGCACGTGAGGAAAATTATTAGGCACTGTTTTCTGAGGTGCGATGACAGATGATTGCATAATTCCAATTTTATATCTGATTATTTCAATTTTCATCTGTAAAGAAATTCATGAAGTCATTACTTTTGAGCTGTGACGTAATATCTGGTTCTGTTGAGGCTTTATTCCGAACCAATTTAGCCACAGTACTGAATAAACATCTAGGATTGTTGTGGTTATTTTCTATGAGTTTACTAAAATATGCTGACCTGGCAGCTTTTAGTGCCTGTCTTTAACTACAGACACCATCCTTCCATGCACCACGAAATACCTCAAATTTTGTATTTTTCCTCATGCGCTCCATTTTCCGAGCTGCTCTCTTGAGAGCATGATCATTGTACCATGGTGCAGGGCTCATTTCTTTAATCGAAGTGGGGCGACAATATCAAGAGTGCATTTATTTTTTTTGTTATTTCAACAAGTTCTTCTGGGCTTTATTGGTGTATGAGAGAGATCTGGAAGATTATTAGTGCAGCTGTCTTTAGCAGTCAAAAGACTAGTTCTTCCTGAACGATAGCGTGGTGTAGATTGAGTAACATTAGTTGATTGCAGCATACAAGGGACGAGGTAATGATCTGAGATGTCGCTCTGCTGCAGAATTTCTATATTATCAACATCAACTCCATATGACAGAATTAAATCTAGTGTATGATTATGGCAATGAGTTGGCCCGGTTACATTTTGTCTGACTCCAAGAGAGTTGGGAATATAGTCTCTCATGGGATGTCAAAAACAGTTGTTTGCATCAATGGTTCATGGAAGATGATCCATTTCAGATTCAGTTAGTTCCAAGTGAAACGTTTAGGTACTTGGAAGAAACTAGTTTGGACTAGTTGTGGTACTGATTTCCTCTTCAGTTTAGTAACTAATCATTTGAATTTATTGGTGCATAAGGGTGGTTCTGGCAGTTGAAGTCCAGATATTGATGTAGACCAACACTGCAAGATGATCTGCTTTAAAATCAAAGTGTACACCGTAAACTTTGAAAGCTTAAAGCAAACACCTTCAAAAAGGTACCACTATTGACAAAGGAAAATTGTGCTTTTACTACCACAGAGTTTAAATTATGTGGTGTATCTTTGACCCTCTCAGCTTTTCATGGTAGTGAGGTTAAGGTCATCCTTGTAGAGATCTCCCCCTCCCAAAGAACTCCATGTACACCTCCTTGGTTTGAGCATGTCCCTTCTGTATTTGTCAGCTGCACTTGAGCAAATTCAAACACCGGAGACAATAGGCATATCGGTCATCAATTGCATAACCTTCTGTAATAAGGGTAATGGTATTGCTTGCAGCCTCAGTGAATTCTGCAGTTACACCCCCTCATTAAAACAGCTTAGACGGTTGTTTGTGTCTGGTAACTTTATTAAATTTACATGAAGAAAATGCCCCCACTGGAAACGACAGTCTTTTCAATGTTCTCACCAACATCCCTTTCTGGAATACAAGAGAAGGTAGAGGATAAAAGCGGTGTACAAGCTACAAAAAGGACAAACCACAGTGAAGTAATACACCTACTTTGCCTGGTGCAGCTCTGCTCACAGGAGCCAGTGGAAGAGGGATGGCACACTGATGTACTACAGTGGATGAAGACCTGAGCAAGAAGGGGGATTAACCATAGCATTCATAAGAACCATTAGGAGGAGTTTCTGGGTGTTAAAAGTTGGATGGTAATCATACCATTCCCTGCAGTGGAGCTAGTGATGCTGGATCCACAAACGTGAACATCTTCACAATAAAGCGCTTGTAGTGGGTCGGGAACTGAAGACCAGAGGAGCCATCCACAGGAACCAGTGTGGTGAGGTAACGATCATCCTGGTAAGGGCATCTGGAAGGCACAGTAACAGTCAGGACTAGCTCAAAACAGACCAATGACACAAATGCTGGGGTTATACTCACCCATTAACTAGAAGGTCCCACTGAGGTAGGCTGAGGGAATCAGGGGATGATGTTGCCCAGCAATGTCCCAGCATCAGGACAATATTGGGGTCAGTCCTCTCCAACAGGTGCACCTCAACATACACAGGTTGTCGTAGGACTTTTGTGACTGGGTAATCAGAATCACTGTAGTAGGACGTGTATGCAGCATCCTCTGCAGGAGGAGAACATTTTAGAAACCCCAAGGTACACTTTCAAGACAGCCATCTAGAGAAGCAGTACATTACCTTCTGCGCATCCTTTAGTGACACATTGTCCGTTTGCCAGGCGAAGCTCCACTCGGAGGGGTCCAGGAGCAGCTACAGGTGGAGGTGGAGGAACGGTGTTGACCTCCACAACCAGAGCTTGAACAGCAGTGCCAGAATACCTACACTGGAAGAGAAGCCTGGACAGCAAACGGTGAGCTTGTAGCACAAGTCAAAGATTAGCATTTAAGGTAAAGCATAGATCACCTACTCAAAGTGGCTGTCCCTTGTGATGGAACCAAGTGGTCCAATCCCCACTTCATAGGATGAAGTCATTCTGTTCTCATACACCACATATCCATTGTCCTCCTGCAAACAGCAACATGGTTAGCATACACTCTTTTCCAAGCAAAGCAAGTCCAAACAGCACCAGTACCCACCATCATGCTTGTGCCACATGCTGTGACAGGGAATTGGTAAATGGCAAAGGAAGGTGTGGACCCAACTGGAGCACAAGGTGGGTCATTTCCACCCAACAGACGGACTGTATCCAGACTTAGTGAAGGCAGTGTAACATCTCTAGCCACCACAACCACAAACTGGCCATCTCGAATACACTGGACAGTCACTGTTTCAAGGTAGACAGCAAGTTACCTCAGAATCGGTTTAATATGAACAACCTCACATAGGCTCAATGCGCTTACCGGCTTTCCCATAGTAACATTGCCGTCCGTCAAAGCAACAGTTTATAGCGTCGCACTCAGCAGCACTGATACCAGGTTGACCACATTGGATCTGCTCATAATCAGCTACAGCACACTTGTCAAGAGGCTCTACCTGTGCCACTGGCTGCTTGGGTGGAAATGCTTGAGGAAACTGTTTTGCTGTTTGCCACTGCAGGGCCTGTTGAGCCAAATAACGCTGATCTTTTGGCTGGAACACAACATCTTGAGGATTCTGGGCCAAAATCCCATCTCGAGTTTGCTGGAGGACTGATGCTTGCAGTTTCTTGGCTGGACTCCACCCTTGATCTTGCAGTTGCAGACTCTGAGCCAAAAATTGCTTATCACTTAGCTGGAAAGCACTAGCCTGAGGACTCTGCGCTGGACCCCACCCTTGTGGAGTCTTCAGTTGTACTTTCTGTTGACGTAAATTATCACTTGGCTGAAACGCAACATCTTGAGGAATCTGGGCTAAAATACCTCTAGTTTGCTGGAGGACTGAAGCTTGAGGTTTCTGGGCTGGACCCCACCCTTGATTTTGCAGTTGTGGAGTCTGTTGAGCCAAAATACGCTGACCACTTGGCCGGAATACAAGGGCTTGAGGATTCTGGACTGGATTTCCCCCTTGTCGTCGTGTCTGCTGTGGAGTCAAAAACTGTTGGTCGCTTGGCTGAAACGCAAGAGCTTGACGACTCTTGGAATCTGGAATCCCTCCTTGTTGGTCACTTTGCTGGAAGACTGAAGCTTGAGGCACCTGGGGCAGATTACTCCACTGTGGAACAGCATGACAGAAAGCACAAAACCACACACAAAGTGCCAAAAGATAAAATATACCCATACTTTCTGCCATTGCTCCACAACTGAATTCATCGTTCATTTGGATCCCTTTTTGAATCCTACAAAGTGCAGCTTATTAACGATGTCACTCCCTGTTCAATTAACAGTCTTCATTCATCAGACTGGGCATTTACAAATAAGGTGATTCTAATTCATTAAATGTTAACCTGAAGGTTTTGTGTGGTCACATTTAGTCTCATTAACATGCTAGTCTTCACAACATCCAATAAGCCAATATGTACACCAAAGCATATGTATATCAGTAAAAGATTTACTATAGTATTTTTATTTAGTTTTCATGTCACCTCTTCTTTAAATCTTATTTTTAGTATAATTTGGCAGACATATTTACCCACTTAAAGTACTTTGTGTAGTAAGAATGTCCCCTGCAGTATTTTCTCACAATGATGTCAAAGGATGTGTGGAACCAACAGGAACAGAAGGTGGTTCATTTCCATCAAGTAGTTAGACTGTATCTAGGCTATAATCAAAATGATCATAATTATCTGATTATTTTTTTGCTTTTGATGTCAAAATATAAGTGGGTTTTGCCCAGGGTGCCATACAAGCTGGAAACGCTACTGTTGAAAACAGAAATAACACGTTTTAAATCTTTTCAAACTAACAGCATCCCTACGAACATGTAAAGTTCTAATAGTCTACAATTCCGAACTCAGCCCCTGAGTTTAATGGGATAGTTCACCCAAAAATTCTAATTCTCACATCATTTTCTCACCCTCATACCCCAGGCCACTGAACTGAATACTCTTCTGGCCTCATTTGACCTGGAAAGACTTCACACCACAGCAACTGACAGATCGGGCAACCAGCTGGACCTCGTTTTTACACGTAACTGTACTACCTCAAATATTCTTGTTACACCTGTAGATGTCTCTGATCATTACTTTGTTCAATTCAACATGATTCTCCCATCCATAGTAAAACCGACTCCACCTTTGGTTTCCTTTCGCCGTAACCTCCGTTCCCTCTCACCCTCTCGCCTATCAACTGATGTCTCTGCCTCTCTTCCCACAATAAATGTATTTTCCACGCTCGATGTAAACACTGCCACAGACACAAGTCAAGTCAAGTCAATTTTATTTGTATAGCACCTTTCAGAGCACACATCATTTCAAAGCAGCTTTACAGAAGATCAGCATTAACAGACGATAAAACTGTAATGTCTATAAAGTCAATGAATCATCGTTGTGTAATTAGATAAAATACGATTCTTTTTCGTGTTTAAAAATAATTAAATAATAATTGCATTAATAACCCCAGTGAGCAAGCTGAAGGCGACTGTGGCAAGGAAAAGAAAACTCCATTAGATGTTGATTAATTGAGAAAAATAACCTTGGGAGAAACCAGACTCACTGTGGGGGCCAGTTCCCCTCTGACCAACCCTAACCCTAAACCAGACTCACTGTGGGGGCCAGTTTCCCTCTGACTAACCCCACCCTAACCCTAAACCAGACTCACTGTGGGGGCCAGTTCCCCTCTGACTAACATCATGAATATAATGTAAATATTACTTGCGTATAGTTAAAATCAAGGTTTAAAATGATTAAACTTTTTAAGTGTTAAGGGTCAGTGTTTAAACATTGATTGTGTTTGAACTGCAAGATTAATGACCAATGTCTTTGAAGTCCATCCTTGATTAATTGCAGAAGTTCACATTGATGCAATTGTCCTTGTTAATTGGCTGATGAAGGCTTTTGTTGGCAATAGTTAGTCTATGCATTCCATTTCAAGATCGTAGTCCATCAATAGACCGAGGTGAAACAGGTTGGTGTCGGCATCAGTTCATCCTCTGAAGTCCATTGTAACAGAGTGAAGTGATGTTTGGCACCGGCTGCATTTAGTCATCATCATTCAGCGACATGTAGCAGTGGAGTCCAACACGAAGCAGGAATGGTGCTGGATCCAGCCGGTTCTGGTGACCTCAGGATAGGAGTCCCGAGGTTGAGACAGGGAAACAAATAAAATAATATTAGCATAGATGCCATTAAATTTATTGCAGAGTTAGAGATCATGATCAAAGTTTCTGGTTTCTGGTTCCGGCAGACCCAACTAAAGCAGCCTAATTGTGTGTTGGAGGATAAATGAGGTGTATGTCTGGCTAAATAGATGAGTCTTTAGTCTAGACTTAAACTGAGAGAGTGTGTCTGCATCTCAAACAGTGTTAGGGAGACTATTCCATAGTTTAGGAGCCAAATATGAAAAGGACCTTCCTCCTTTTGTGGATTTTGATATTCTAGGAACTATTAACAGGCCAGAATTTTGTGATCTTAATGAACGTGTTGGAATATAGCGTGGTAGAAGGTCACTTAAGTACTGCGGAGACCTTTCAAAGCTTTGTATGTAGTTAACAGAATTTTAAAGTTAATACGGAATTTAACAGGTACCAGTGTATCAATGATAAAATGGGGCTAATATGATCATATTTCTTGGTTCTTGTTAGCACTCTGGCTGCTGCATTTTGAACCAATTGAAGTTTATTTATTGATCTTGCTGGACATCCTCCCAGTAATGCATTACAATAATCTAGTCTTGAGGTCATGAGTGCATGAATTAGTTTTTCGGCATCAGCAACAGAGAGCATATGCTTTAATTTAGCAATATTTCTGATGTGGAAGAATGCTGTTCTACAAACATTGGTGATTTGATTTTCAAAGGACAGATTGGTATCAAATATAACACCTAAGTTCTTCACTGCTGAAGTTGATGTAATAGTACATCTATCTAGAGTCAAATTATATTGTAGTGGCTTATTTTTAGAGTTTTTTGGTCCAATAATTAGTACCTCTGTTTTGTCAGAGTTGAGTAGAAGAAAATTTTTGGCCATCCAATCTTTTCCAATCATTGATGCACTAATTTCGAGAATTGTAAAATCTCATCAAGTTTAGGAGAAATATAAAGTTGGGTATCGCCGGCATAATAGTGGAAACTTATTCCACGATTCCTGATAATATCTCCCAGGGGAAGCATATATAAGGAGAAAAGCAGAGGCCCTAAAACTGATCCCTGTGGCACTCCATATTTTACTTTTGTTTGGTTTGACAATTCCTCATTTACATAGACAAAGTGGTAGCAGTCTGCTAAATATGACCTAAACCATGCTAATGCAAGTCCACAAATGCCAACATAATTGTCCAGCCTATTCAAGAGAATGTCGTGATCTATCGTGTCGAATGCAGCACTAAGATCTAAAAGCACTAGAAGAGAAATGCAGCCGCGATCAGATGACAAGAGCAAGTCATTTGTAACTCTGATAAGTGCAGTCTCTGTACTATGATGAGGCCTAAATCCTGAATGAAATTCTTCGTATATACTATTTCTCTGTAGAAATGAACATATTTGGGAGGATACCACCTTTTACAGTATTTTTGACAAACAGGAGATTTGAAATCGGTCTATAATTAGCCAGTTCTCCAGGATCATTTTGTGGCTTCTTAATAAGTGGTTTGATAATTGCCATTTGAAAGTTTGTTGGGACATGTCCTAAGCATACCGAGGAGTTAATAATATTAAGAAGAGGTTCTGAGATTACAGGAGATACCTCTTTTAAGAACTTAGTTGGTATTGGATCTAACAAACATGTTGTTGCTTTTGATGTTTCGATAAGTTTTGTTAGCTCTTCATGACTTATGACAGAGAAAGATTGAAGTTGCACGTGAGGAAAATTATTAGGCACTGTTTTCTGAGGTGCGATGACAGATGATTGCATAATTCCAATTTTATATCTGATTATTTCAATTTTCATCTGTAAAGAAATTCATGAAGTCATTACTTTTGAGCTGTGACGTAATATCTGGTTCTGTTGAGGCTTTATTCCGAACCAATTTAGCCACAGTACTGAATAAACATCTAGGATTGTTGTGGTTATTTTCTATGAGTTTACTAAAATATGCTGACCTGGCAGCTTTTAGTGCCTGTCTTTAACTACAGACACCATCCTTCCATGCACCACGAAATACCTCAAATTTTGTATTTTTCCTCATGCGCTCCATTTTCCGAGCTGCTCTCTTGAGAGCATGATCATTGTACCATGGTGCAGGGCTCATTTCTTTAATCGAAGTGGGGCGACAATATCAAGAGTGCATTTATTTTTTTTGTTATTTCAACAAGTTCTTCTGGGCTTTATTGGTGTATGAGAGAGATCTGGAAGATTATTAGTGCAGCTGTCTTTAGCAGTCAAAAGACTAGTTCTTCCTGAACGATAGCGTGGTGTAGATTGAGTAACATTAGTTGATTGCAGCATACAAGGGACGAGGTAATGATCTGAGATGTCGCTCTGCTGCAGAATTTCTATATTATCAACATCAACTCCATATGACAGAATTAAATCTAGTGTATGATTATGGCAATGAGTTGGCCCGGTTACATTTTGTCTGACTCCAAGAGAGTTGGGAATATAGTCTCTCATGGGATGTCAAAAACAGTTGTTTGCATCAATGGTTCATGGAAGATGATCCATTTCAGATTCAGTTAGTTCCAAGTGAAACGTTTAGGTACTTGGAAGAAACTAGTTTGGACTAGTTGTGGTACTGATTTCCTCTTCAGTTTAGTAACTAATCATTTGAATTTATTGGTGCATAAGGGTGGTTCTGGCAGTTGAAGTCCAGATATTGATGTAGACCAACACTGCAAGATGATCTGCTTTAAAATCAAAGTGTACACCGTAAACTTTGAAAGCTTAAAGCAAACACCTTCAAAAAGGTACCACTATTGACAAAGGAAAATTGTGCTTTTACTACCACAGAGTTTAAATTATGTGGTGTATCTTTGACCCTCTCAGCTTTTCATGGTAGTGAGGTTAAGGTCATCCTTGTAGAGATCTCCCCCTCCCAAAGAACTCCATGTACACCTCCTTGGTTTGAGCATGTCCCTTCTGTATTTGTCAGCTGCACTTGAGCAAATTCAAACACCGGAGACAATAGGCATATCGGTCATCAATTGCATAACCTTCTGTAATAAGGGTAATGGTATTGCTTGCAGCCTCAGTGAATTCTGCAGTTACACCCCCTCATTAAAACAGCTTAGACGGTTGTTTGTGTCTGGTAACTTTATTAAATTTACATGAAGAAAATGCCCCCACTGGAAACGACAGTCTTTTCAATGTTCTCACCAACATCCCTTTCTGGAATACAAGAGAAGGTAGAGGATAAAAGCGGTGTACAAGCTACAAAAAGGACAAACCACAGTGAAGTAATACACCTACTTTGCCTGGTGCAGCTCTGCTCACAGGAGCCAGTGGAAGAGGGATGGCACACTGATGTACTACAGTGGATGAAGACCTGAGCAAGAAGGGGGATTAACCATAGCATTCATAAGAACCATTAGGAGGAGTTTCTGGGTGTTAAAAGTTGGATGGTAATCATACCATTCCCTGCAGTGGAGCTAGTGATGCTGGATCCACAAACGTGAACATCTTCACAATAAAGCGCTTGTAGTGGGTCGGGAACTGAAGACCAGAGGAGCCATCCACAGGAACCAGTGTGGTGAGGTAACGATCATCCTGGTAAGGGCATCTGGAAGGCACAGTAACAGTCAGGACTAGCACAAAACAGACCAATGACACAAATGCTGGGGTTATACTCACCCATTAACTAGAAGGTCCCACTGAGGTAGGCTGAGGGAATCAGGGGATGATGTTGCCCAGCAATGTCCCAGCATCAGGACAATATTGGGGTCAGTCCTCTCCAACAGGTGCACCTCAACATACACAGGTTGTCGTAGGACTTTTGTGACTGGGTAATCAGAATCACTGTAGTAGGACGTGTATGCAGCATCCTCTGCAGGAGGAGAACATTTTAGAAACCCCAAGGTACACTTTCAAGACAGCCATCTAGAGAAGCAGTACATTACCTTCTGCGCATCCTTTAGTGACACATTGTCCGTTTGCCAGGCGAAGCTCCACTCGGAGGGGTCCAGGAGCAGCTACAGGTGGAGGTGGAGGAACGGTGTTGACCTCCACAACCAGAGCTTGAACAGCAGTGCCAGAATACCTACACTGGAAGAGAAGCCTGGACAGCAAACGGTGAGCTTGTAGCACAAGTCAAAGATTAGCATTTAAGGTAAAGCATAGATCACCTACTCAAAGTGGCTGTCCCTTGTGATGGAACCAAGTGGTCCAATCCCCACTTCATAGGATGAAGTCATTCTGTTCTCATACACCACATATCCATTGTCCTCCTGCAAACAGCAACATGGTTAGCATACACTCTTTTCCAAGCAAAGCAAGTCCAAACAGCACCAGTACCCACCATCATGCTTGTGCCACATGCTGTGACAGGGAATTGGTAAATGGCAAAGGAAGGTGTGGACCCAACTGGAGCACAAGGTGGGTCATTTCCACCCAACAGACGGACTGTATCCAGACTTAGTGAAGGCAGTGTAACATCTCTAGCCACCACAACCACAAACTGGCCATCTCGAATACACTGGACAGTCACTGTTTCAAGGTAGACAGCAAGTTACCTCAGAATCGGTTTAATATGAACAACCTCACATAGGCTCAATGCGCTTACCGGCTTTCCCATAGTAACATTGCCGTCCGTCAAAGCAACAGTTTATAGCGTCGCACTCAGCAGCACTGATACCAGGTTGACCACATTGGATCTGCTCATAATCAGCTACAGCACACTTGTCAAGAGGCTCTACCTGTGCCACTGGCTGCTTGGGTGGAAATGCTTGAGGAAACTGTTTTGCTGTTTGCCACTGCAGGGCCTGTTGAGCCAAATAACGCTGATCTTTTGGCTGGAACACAACATCTTGAGGATTCTGGGCCAAAATCCCATCTCGAGTTTGCTGGAGGACTGATGCTTGCAGTTTCTTGGCTGGACTCCACCCTTGATCTTGCAGTTGCAGACTCTGAGCCAAAAATTGCTTATCACTTAGCTGGAAAGCACTAGCCTGAGGACTCTGCGCTGGACCCCACCCTTGTGGAGTCTTCAGTTGTACTTTCTGTTGACGTAAATTATCACTTGGCTGAAACGCAACATCTTGAGGAATCTGGGCTAAAATACCTCTAGTTTGCTGGAGGACTGAAGCTTGAGGTTTCTGGGCTGGACCCCACCCTTGATTTTGCAGTTGTGGAGTCTGTTGAGCCAAAATACGCTGACCACTTGGCCGGAATACAAGGGCTTGAGGATTCTGGACTGGATTTCCCCCTTGTCGTCGTGTCTGCTGTGGAGTCAAAAACTGTTGGTCGCTTGGCTGAAACGCAAGAGCTTGACGACTCTTGGAATCTGGAATCCCTCCTTGTTGGTCACTTTGCTGGAAGACTGAAGCTTGAGGCACCTGGGGCAGATTACTCCACTGTGGAACAGCATGACAGAAAGCACAAAACCACACACAAAGTGCCAAAAGATAAAATATACCCATACTTTCTGCCATTGCTCCACAACTGAATTCATCGTTCATTTGGATCCCTTTTTGAATCCTACAAAGTGCAGCTTATTAACGATGTCACTCCCTGTTCAATTAACAGTCTTCATTCATCAGACTGGGCATTTACAAATAAGGTGATTCTAATTCATTAAATGTTAACCTGAAGGTTTTGTGTGGTCACATTTAGTCTCATTAACATGCTAGTCTTCACAACATCCAATAAGCCAATATGTACACCAAAGCATATGTATATCAGTAAAAGATTTACTATAGTATTTTTATTTAGTTTTCATGTCACCTCTTCTTTAAATCTTATTTTTAGTATAATTTGGCAGACATATTTACCCACTTAAAGTACTTTGTGTAGTAAGAATGTCCCCTGCTGTATTTTCTCACAATGATGTCAAAGGATGTGTGGAACCAACAGGAACAGAAGGTGGTTCATTTCCATCAAGTAGTTAGACTGTATCTAGGCTATAATCAAAATGATCATAATTATCTGATTATTTTTTTGCTTTTGATGTCAAAATATAAGTGGGTTTTGCCCAGGGTGCCATACAAGCTGGAAACGCTACTGTTGAAAACAGAAATAACACGTTTTAAATCTTTTCAAACTAACAGCATCCCTACGAACATGTAAAGTTCTAATAGTCTACAATTCCGAACTCAGCCCCTGAGTTTAATGGGATAGTTCACCCAAAAATTCTAATTCTCACATCATTTTCTCACCCTCATACCCCAGGCCACTGAACTGAATACTCTTCTGGCCTCATTTGACCTGGAAAGACTTCACACCACAGCAACTGACAGATCGGGCAACCAGCTGGACCTCGTTTTTACACGTAACTGTACTACCTCAAATATTCTTGTTACACCTGTAGATGTCTCTGATCATTACTTTGTTCAATTCAACATGATTCTCCCATCCATAGTAAAACCGACTCCACCTTTGGTTTCCTTTCGCCGTAACCTCCGTTCCCTCTCACCCTCTCGCCTATCAACTGATGTCTCTGCCTCTCTTCCCACAATAAATGTATTTTCCACGCTCGATGTAAACACTGCCACAGACACAAGTCAAGTCAAGTCAATTTTATTTGTATAGCACCTTTCAGAGCACACATCATTTCAAAGCAGCTTTACAGAAGATCAGCATTAACAGACGATAAAACTGTAATGTCTATAAAGTCAATGAATCATCGTTGTGTAATTAGATAAAATACGATTCTTTTTCGTGTTTAAAAATAATTAAATAATAATTGCATTAATAACCCCAGTGAGCAAGCTGAAGGCGACTGTGGCAAGGAAAAGAAAACTCCATTAGAAGTTGATTAATTGAGAAAAATAACCTTGGGAGAAACCAGACTCACTGTGGGGGCCAGTTCCCCTCTGACCAACCCTAACCCTAAACCAGACTCACTGTGGGGGCCAGTTCCCCTCTGACCAACCCTAACCCTAAACCAGACTCACTGTGGGGGCCAGTTCCCCTCTGACTAACCCTAACCCTAAACCAGACTCACTGTGGGGGCCAGTTCCCCTCTGACTAACCCCACCCTAACCCTAAACCAGACTCACTGTGGGGGCCAGTTCCCCTCTGACTAACATCATGAATATAATGTAAATATTACTTGCGTATAGTTAAAATCAAGGTTTAAAATGATTAAACTTGTTAAGTGTTAAGGGTCAGTGTTTAAACATTGATTGTGTTTGAACTGCAAGATTAATGACCAATGTCTTTGAAGTCCATCCTTGATTAATTGCAGAAGTTCACATTGATGCAATTGTCCTTGTTAATTGGCTGATGAAGGCTTTTGTTGGCAATAGTTAGTCTATGCATTCCATTTCAAGATCGTAGTCCATCAATAGACCGAGGTGAAACAGGTTGGTGTCGGCATCAGTTCATCCTCTGAAGTCCATTGTAACAGAGTGAAGTGATGTTTGGCACCGGCTGCATTTAGTCATCATCATTCAGCGACATGTAGCAGTGGAGTCCAACACGAAGCAGGAATGGTGCTGGATCCAGCCGGTTCTGGTGACCTCAGGATAGGAGTCCCGAGGTTGAGACAGGGAAACAAATAAAATAATATTAGCATAGATGCCATTAAATTTATTGCAGAGTTAGAGATCATGATCAAAGTTTCTGGTTTCTGGTTCCGGCAGACCCAACTAAAGCAGCCTAATTGTGTGTTGGAGGATAAATGAGGTGTATGTCTGGCTAAATAGATGAGTCTTTAGTCTAGACTTAAACTGAGAGAGTGTGTCTGCATCTCAAACAGTGTTAGGGAGACTATTCCATAGTTTAGGAGCCAAATATGAAAAGGACCTTCCTCCTTTTGTGGATTTTGATATTCTAGGAACTATTAACAGGCCAGAATTTTGTGATCTTAATGAACGTGTTGGAATATAGCGTGGTAGAAGGTCACTTAAGTACTGCGGAGACCTTTCAAAGCTTTGTATGTAGTTAACAGAATTTTAAAGTTAATACGGAATTTAACAGGTACCAGTGTATCGATGATAAAATGGGGCTAATATGATCATATTTCTTGGTTCTTGTTAGCACTCTGGCTGCTGCATTTTGAACCAATTGAAGTTTATTTATTGTTCTTGCTGGACATCCTCCCAGTAATGCATTACAATAATCTAGTCTTGAGGTCATGAGCGCATGAATTAGTTTTTCGGCATCAGCAACAGAGAGCATATGCTTTAATTTAGCAATATTTCTGATGTGGAAGAATGCTGTTCTACAAACATTGGTGATTTGATTTTCAAAGGACAGATTGGTATCAAATATAACACCTAAGTTCTTCACTGCTGAAGTTGATGTAATAGTACATCTATCTAGAGTCAAATTATATTGTAGTGGCTTATTTATAGAGTTTTTTGGTCCAATAATTAGTACCTCTGTTTTGTCAGAGTTGAGTAGAAGAAAAATTTTGGCCATCCAATCTTTTCCAATCATTGATGCACTAATTTCGAGAATTGTAAAATCTCATCAAGTTTAGGAGAAATATAAAGTTGGGTATCGCCGGCATAATAGTGGAAACTTATTCCACGATTCCTGATAATATCTCCCAGGGGAAGCATATATAAGGAGAAAAGCAGAGGCCCTAAAACTGATCCCTGTGGCACTCCATATTTTACTTTTGTTTGGTTTGACAATTCCTCATTTACATAGACAAAGTGGTAGCAGTCTGCTAAATATGACCTAAACCATGCTAATGCAAGTCCACAAATGCCAACATAATTGTCCAGCCTATTCAAGAGAATGTCGTGATCTATCGTGTCGAATGCAGCACTAAGATCTAAAAGCACTAGAAGAGAAATGCAGCCGCGATCAGATGACAAGAGCAAGTCATTTGTAACTCTGATAAGTGCAGTCTCTGTACTATGATGAGGCCTAAATGCTGAATGAAATTCTTCGTATATACTATTTCTCTGTAGAAATGAACATATTTGGGAGGATACCACCTTTTACAGTATTTTTGACAAACAGGAGATTTGAAATCGGTCTATAATTAGCCAGTTCTCCAGGATCATTTTGTGGCTTCTTAATAAGTGGTTTGATAATTGCCATTTGAAAGTTTGTTGGGACATGTCCTAAGCATACCGAGGAGTTAATAATATTAAGAAGAGGTTCTGAGATTACAGGAGATACCTCTTTTAAGAGCTTAGTTGGTATTGGATCTAACAAACATGTTGTTGCTTTTGATGTTTCGATAAGTTTTGTTAGCTCTTCATGACTTATGACAGAGAAAGATTGAAGTTGCACGTGAGGAAAATTATTAGGCACTGTTTTCTGAGGTGCGATGACAGATGATTGCATAATTCCAATTTTATATCTGATTATTTCAATTTTCATCTGTAAAGAAATTCATGAAGTCATTACTTTTGAGCTGTGACGTAATATCTGGTTCTGTTGAGGCTTTATTCCGAACCAATTTAGCCACAGTACTGAATAAACATCTAGGATTGTTGTGGTTATTTTCTATGAGTTTACTAAAATATGCTGACCTGGCAGCTTTTAGTGCCTGTCTTTAACTACAGACACCATCCTTCCATGCACCACGAAATACCTCAAATTTTGTATTTTTCCTCATGCGCTCCATTTTCCGAGCTGCTCTCTTGAGAGCATGATCATTGTACCATGGTGCAGGGCTCATTTCTTTAATCGAAGTGGGGCGACAATATCAAGAGTGCATTTATTTTTTTTGTTATTTCAACAAGTTCTTCTGGGCTTTATTGGTGTATGAGAGAGATCTGGAAGATTATTAGTGCAGCTGTCTTTAGCAGTCAAAAGACTAGTTCTTCCTGAACGATAGCGTGGTGTAGATTGAGTAACATTAGTTGATTGCAGCATACAAGGGACGAGGTAATGATCTGAGATGTCGCTCTGCTGCAGAATTTCTATATTATCAACATCAACTCCATATGACAGAATTAAATCTAGTGTATGATTATGGCAATGAGTTGGCCCGGTTACATTTTGTCTGACTCCAAGAGAGTTGGGAATATAGTCTCTCATGGGATGTCAAAAACAGTTGTTTGCATCAATGGTTCATGGAAGATGATCCATTTCAGATTCAGTTAGTTCCAAGTGAAACGTTTAGGTACTTGGAAGAAACTAGTTTGGACTAGTTGTGGTACTGATTTCCTCTTCAGTTTAGTAACTAATCATTTGAATTTATTGGTGCATAAGGGTGGTTCTGGCAGTTGAAGTCCAGATATTGATGTAGACCAACACTGCAAGATGATCTGCTTTAAAATCAAAGTGTACACCGTAAACTTTGAAAGCTTAAAGCAAACACCTTCAAAAAGGTACCACTATTGACAAAGGAAAATTGTGCTTTTACTACCACAGAGTTTAAATTATGTGGTGTATCTTTGACCCTCTCAGCTTTTCATGGTAGTGAGGTTAAGGTCATCCTTGTAGAGATCTCCCCCTCCCAAAGAACTCCATGTACACCTCCTTGGTTTGAGCATGTCCCTTCTGTATTTGTCAGCTGCACTTGAGCAAATTCAAACACCGGAGACAATAGGCATATCGGTCATCAATTGCATAACCTTCTGTAATAAGGGTAATGGTATTGCTTGCAGCCTCAGTGAATTCTGCAGTTACACCCCCTCATTAAAACAGCTTAGACGGTTGTTTGTGTCTGGTAACTTTATTAAATTTACATGAAGAAAATGCCCCCACTGGAAACGACAGTCTTTTCAATGTTCTCACCAACATCCCTTTCTGGAATACAAGAGAAGGTAGAGGATAAAAGCGGTGTACAAGCTACAAAAAGGACAAACCACAGTGAAGTAATACACCTACTTTGCCTGGTGCAGCTCTGCTCACAGGAGCCAGTGGAAGAGGGATGGCACACTGATGTACTACAGTGGATGAAGACCTGAGCAAGAAGGGGGATTAACCATAGCATTCATAAGAACCATTAGGAGGAGTTTCTGGGTGTTAAAAGTTGGATGGTAATCATACCATTCCCTGCAGTGGAGCTAGTGATGCTGGATCCACAAACGTGAACATCTTCACAATAAAGCGCTTGTAGTGGGTCGGGAACTGAAGACCAGAGGAGCCATCCACAGGAACCAGTGTGGTGAGGTAACGATCATCCTGGTAAGGGCATCTGGAAGGCACAGTAACAGTCAGGACTAGCTCAAAACAGACCAATGACACAAATGCTGGGGTTATACTCACCCATTAACTAGAAGGTCCCACTGAGGTAGGCTGAGGGAATCAGGGGATGATGTTGCCCAGCAATGTCCCAGCATCAGGACAATATTGGGGTCAGTCCTCTCCAACAGGTGCACCTCAACATACACAGGTTGTCGTAGGACTTTTGTGACTGGGTAATCAGAATCACTGTAGTAGGACGTGTATGCAGCATCCTCTGCAGGAGGAGAACATTTTAGAAACCCCAAGGTACACTTTCAAGACAGCCATCTAGAGAAGCAGTACATTACCTTCTGCGCATCCTTTAGTGACACATTGTCCGTTTGCCAGGCGAAGCTCCACTCGGAGGGGTCCAGGAGCAGCTACAGGTGGAGGTGGAGGAACGGTGTTGACCTCCACAACCAGAGCTTGAACAGCAGTGCCAGAATACCTACACTGGAAGAGAAGCCTGGACAGCAAACGGTGAGCTTGTAGCACAAGTCAAAGATTAGCATTTAAGGTAAAGCATAGATCACCTACTCAAAGTGGCTGTCCCTTGTGATGGAACCAAGTGGTCCAATCCCCACTTCATAGGATGAAGTCATTCTGTTCTCATACACCACATATCCATTGTCCTCCTGCAAACAGCAACATGGTTAGCATACACTCTTTTCCAAGCAAAGCAAGTCCAAACAGCACCAGTACCCACCATCATGCTTGTGCCACATGCTGTGACAGGGAATTGGTAAATGGCAAAGGAAGGTGTGGACCCAACTGGAGCACAAGGTGGGTCATTTCCACCCAACAGACGGACTGTATCCAGACTTAGTGAAGGCAGTGTAACATCTCTAGCCACCACAACCACAAACTGGCCATCTCGAATACACTGGACAGTCACTGTTTCAAGGTAGACAGCAAGTTACCTCAGAATCGGTTTAATATGAACAACCTCACATAGGCTCAATGCGCTTACCGGCTTTCCCATAGTAACATTGCCGTCCGTCAAAGCAACAGTTTATAGCGTCGCACTCAGCAGCACTGATACCAGGTTGACCACATTGGATCTGCTCATAATCAGCTACAGCACACTTGTCAAGAGGCTCTACCTGTGCCACTGGCTGCTTGGGTGGAAATGCTTGAGGAAACTGTTTTGCTGTTTGCCACTGCAGGGCCTGTTGAGCCAAATAACGCTGATCTTTTGGCTGGAACACAACATCTTGAGGATTCTGGGCTAAAATCCCTCCTCGGGTTTGCTGGAACACAACATCTTGAGGATTCTGGGCCAAAATCCCATCTCGAGTTTGCTGGAGGACTGATGCTTGCAGTTTCTTGGCTGGACTCCACCCTTGATCTTGCAGTTGCAGACTCTGAGCCAAAAATTGCTTATCACTTAGCTGGAAAGCACTAGCCTGAGGACTCTGCGCTGGACCCCACCCTTGTGGAGTCTTCAGTTGTACTTTCTGTTGACGTAAATTATCACTTGGCTGAAACGCAACATCTTGAGGAATCTGGGCTAAAATACCTCTAGTTTGCTGGAGGACTGAAGCTTGAGGTTTCTGGGCTGGACCCCACCCTTGATTTTGCAGTTGTGGAGTCTGTTGAGCCAAAATACGCTGACCACTTGGCCGGAATACAAGGGCTTGAGGATTCTGGACTGGATTTCCCCCTTGTCGTCGTGTCTGCTGTGGAGTCAAAAACTGTTGGTCGCTTGGCTGAAACGCAAGAGCTTGACGACTCTTGGAATCTGGAATCCCTCCTTGCTGGTCACTTTGCTGGAAGACTGAAGCTTGAGGCACCTGGGGCAGATTACTCCACTGTGGAACAGCATGACAGAAAGCACAAAACCACACACAAAGTGCCAAAAGATAAAATATACCCATACTTTCTGCCATTGCTCCACAACTGAATTCATCGTTCATTTGGATCCCTTTTTGAATCCTACAAAGTGCAGCTTATTAACGATGTCACTCCCTGTTCAATTAACAGTCTTCATTCATCAGACTGGGCATTTACAAATAAGGTGATTCTAATTCATTAAATGTTAACCTGAAGGTTTTGTGTGGTCACATTTACCCCCAATTTCCACCAACTGCGGAACAGCCGCGGATCGGCTCCGCTGCGTGTCGGATCCGTGCTCCGCCGTCCTTCAATACCTACCAGATCCGGATTTGTTGCGGAACGGCTGCGGCTATGACTGACAGCTGAAGTCACGTGGACACACGATATCTTGCGAATTTACGTATGATCGCGCAATATAACAGGATGTAGTTTTTAAAAAGAACCACAAAACCAGCAACAGTTTGTTTCCATCCAGAGGAGTGGAGGGGAAACAACTCTGTGCTGACCTGCTAATCTCCCTTTTTTGCGGAGATTGTGATTCAACCAAGTACAATATTTTTTTCCACTTTAGCAAATGTCAAACCCAATATTAAATAAATGGTTATTTATATATATATATATATATATATATATATATATATATATATATATAGTTTAACTGAAATTCAACTTACTTCATTACATAACCTAATACCTGTAAATAAAGTTATTCATGCAAATCAAACAACCCTGCAATGTCTGCTTAATTCAAAATTTTTAATGGGTTTAAAATGTATAGCTAGAGAATGCCTTTACAAGTACATGGATAAACTATTTGCTTTCTATCTGCATTTATTGGACAAAATTAGTGACTTTACCATCCACACCCATTACTCCTGCTACTGTTTTCCACGCCATTTCCTTTTTAAGGTTGTCCTTATAAAAAGGATGCGACGGGTCATAAATGATTTGGTGATTTTGTACTTCCAGAATCAGCATCTCCTCATCCATGGTGTAGTGCAGGGAAATACGATCCGCCGTGAGCACTGGGTATTTTATTTTGAAAATTACCGGATATTTTATTTTGTTTCTGTGCTCAACTTCCTGCGGCGCTCTCCGGCATACGGCAAAAATAGAAACTATGCGCATCTGCTCCGGAGGGCTGCGGTCGCCGGAGCTGGGACGGAGTCGGAATGCAGACATTCCGCAGTCAGTGAAAATACACACATTGACTTTAATGGAAACCTATTGACTCCGCCGCCGTTCCGGAGCGGATCTGCAGCCGTTCCGCAGTTGGTGGAAATTGGGGGTTAGTCTCATTAACATGCTAGTCTTCACAACATCCAATAAGCCAATATGTACACCAAAGCATATGTATATCAGTAAAAGATTTACTATAGTATTTTTATTTAGTTTTCATGTCACCTCTTCTTTAAATATTATTTTTAGTATAATTTGGCAGACATATTTACCCACTTAAAGTACTTTGTGTAGTAAGAATGTCCCCTGCAGTATTTTCTCACAATGATGTCAAAGGATGTGTGGAACCAACAGGAACAGAAGGTGGTTCAATTTCCATCAAGTAGTTAGACTGTATCTAGGCTATAATCAAAATGATCATAATTATCTGATTATTTTTTTGCTTTTGATGTCAAAATATAAGTGGGTTTTGCCCAGGGTGCCATACAAGCTGGAAACGCTACTGTTGAAAACAGAAATAACACGTTTTAAATCTTTACAAACTAACAACATCCCTACGAACATGTAAAGTTCTAAATGTCTACAATTCCGAACTCAGCCCCTGAGTTTAACGGGATAGTTCACCCAAAAATTAAAATTCTCACATCATTTACTCACCCTCATACCATCCCAAATATGTTTGTCAAATTATACTAAATATAATATTTAAAGAAGAGGTGACATGAAAACTAAATAAAAATACTATAGTAAATCTTTTACTGATATACATATGCTTTGGTGTACATATTGGCTTATTGGATGTTGTGAAGACTAGCATGTTAATGAGACTAAATGTGACCACACAAAACCTTCAGGTTAACATTTAATGAATTAGAATCACCTTATTTGTAAATGCCCAGTCTGATGAATGAAGACTGTTAATTGAACAGGGAGTGACATCGTTAATGAGCTGCACTTTGTAGGATTCAAAAAGGGATCCAAATGAACGATGAATTCAGTTGTGGAGCAATGGCAGAAAGTATAGGTATATTTTATCTTTTGGCACTTTGTGTGTGGTTTTGTGCTTTCTGTCATGCTGTTCCACAGTGGAGTAATCTGCCCCAGGTGCCTCAAGCTTCAGTCTTCCAGCAAAGTGACCAACAAGGAGGGATTCCAGATTCCAAGAGTCGTCAAGCTCTTGCATTTCAGCCAAGCGACCAACAGTTTTTGACTCCACAGCAGACATGACGACAAGGGGGAAATCCAGTCCAGAATCCTCAAGCCCTTGTATTCCGGCCAAGTGGTCAGCGTATTTTGGCTCAACAGACTCCACAACTGCAAAATCAAGGGTGGGGTCCAGCCCAGAAACCTCAAGCTTCAGTCCTCCAGCAAACTAGAGGTATTTTAGCCCAGATTCCTCAAGATGTTGCGTTTCAGCCAAGTGATAATTTACGTCAACAGAAAGTACAACTGAAGACTCCACAAGGGTGGGGTCCAGCGCAGAGTCCTCAGGCTAGTGCTTTCCAGCTAAGTGATAAGCAATTTTTGGCTCAGAGTCTGCAACTGCAAGATCAAGGGTGGAGTCCAGCCAAGAAACTGCAAGCATCAGTCCTCCAGCAAACTCGAGATGGGATTTTGGCCCAGAATCCTCAAGATGTTGTGTTCCAGCCAAAAGATCAGCGTTATTTGGCTCAACAGGCCCTGCAGTGGCAAACAGCAAAACAGTTTCCTCAAGCATTTCCACCCAAGCAGCCAGTGGCACAGGTAGAGCCTCTTGACAAGTGTGCTGTAGCTGATTATGAGCAGATCCAATGTGGTCAACCTGGTATCAGTGCTGCTGAGTGCGACGCTATAAACTGTTGCTTTGAAGGACGGCAATGTTACTATGGGAAAGCCGGTAAGCGCATTGAGCCTATGTGAGGTTGTTCATATTAAACCGATTCTGAGGTAACTTGCTGTCTACCTTGAAACCGTGACTGTCCAGTGTATTCGAGATGGCCAGTTTGTGGTTGTGGTGGCTAGAGATGTTACACTGCCTTCACTAAGTCTGGATACAGTCCGTCTGTTGGGTGGAAATGACCCACCTTGTGCTCCAGTTGGGTCCACACCTTCCTTTGCCATTTACCAATTCCCTGTCACAGCATGTGGCACAAGCATGATGGTGGGTACTGGTGCTGTTTGGACTTGCTTTGCTTGGAAAAGAGTGTATGCTAACCGTGTTGCTGTTTGCAGGAGGACAATGGATATGTGGTGTATGAGAACAGAATGACTTCATCCTATGAAGTGGGGATTGGACCACTTGGTTCCATCACAAGGGACAGCCACTTTGAGTAGGTGATCTATGCTTTACCTTAAATGCTAATCTTTGACTTGTGCTACAAGCTCACCGTTTGCTGTCCAGGCTTCTCTTCCAGTGTAGGTATTCTGGCACTGCTGTTCAAGCTCTGGTTGTGGAGGTCAACACCGTTCCTCCACCTCCACCTGTAGCTGCTCCTGGACCCCTCCGAGTGGAGCTTCGCCTGGCAAACGGACAATGTGTCACTAAAGGATGCGCAGAAGGTAATGTACTGCTTCTCTAGATGGCTGTCTTGAAAGTGTACCTTGGGGTTTCTAAAATGTTCTCCTCCTGCAGAGGATGCTGCATACACGTCCTACTACAGTGATTCTGATTACCCAGTCACAAAAGTCCTACGACAACCTGTGTATGTTGAGGTGCACCTGTTGGAGAGGACTGACCCCAATATTGTCCTGATGCTGGGACATTGCTGGGCAACATCATCCCCTGATTCCCTCAGCCTACCTCAGTGGGACCTTCTAGTTAATGGGTGAGTATAACCCCAGCATTTGTGTCATTGGTCTGTTTTGAGCTAGTCCTGACTGTTACTGTGCCTTCCAGATGCCCTTACCAGGATGATCGTTACCTCACCACACTGGTTCCTGTGGATGGCTCCTCTGGTCTTCAGTTCCCGACCCACTACAAGCGCTTTATTGTGAAGATGTTCACGTTTGTGGATCCAGCATCACTAGCTCCACTGCAGGGAATGGTATGATTACCATCCAACTTTTAACACCCAGAAACTCCTCCTAATGGTTCTTATGAATGCTATGGTTAATCCCCCTTCTTGCTCAGGTCTTCATCCACTGTAGTACATCAGTGTGCCATCCCTCTTCCACTGGCTCCTGTGAGCAGAGCTGCACCAGGCAAAGTAGGTGTATTACTTCACTGTGGTTTGTCCTTTTTGTAGCTTGTACACCGCTTTTATCCTCTACCTTCTCTTGTATTCCAGAAAGGGATGTTGGTGAGAACATTGAAAAGACTGTCGTTTCCAGTGGGGGCATTTTCTTCATGTAAATTTAATAAAGTTACCAGACACAAACCACCGTCTAAGCTGTTTTAATGAGGGGCTGTAACTGCAGAATTCACTGAGGCTGCAAGCAATACCATTACCCTTATTACAGAAGGTTATGCAATTGATGACCGATATGCCTATTGTCTCATTCTGTGTTTGAATTTTGCTCAAGTACAGCTGACAAATACAGAAGGGACCTGCTCAAACCAAGGAGGCATCCATTGAGTTCTTTGGGAGGGGGAGATCTCTAGATGGGTACTTTCCTGAAGAAAATGTGAGTGGTTGCCGTGGCAATTTCTTACTATGTCCCAACTGCTGCCCAAAGATGAAAGAGGCTACCCCCATGACAGTAGGATGTTCTGGTGCAGCGACTTTTTTTTTTTTTTTTTTTTGTTACTTGGTTGCTAGGGTAACCCCATCTGCATACAAGTACTAAACACCATTATGAATGTGAAGATGATTATAGACAAGTCTAATAAATTCTTGTTATCAAATGTGTTGTATTCCATTTTGGTCATTTATGCTGCCTAAAGAGAAAATATTTAATTTAGGTTCAAGTTGAACGCCTTGTATTACTCTGATTTTAATCACTTGTCTTTTTATTTAATACAAGGATACGTGTGTCTGAACCTGCAGAGTTGCTTTCACAATGTGTAAGAGCGAAGTACCTCATGAGATGATTGATCATGTGCAGCTTTCTCATAGATTTATATTCTCCCAAACCGGTTTCAGTTGGATTAAAGAGGAAAAATTAGTGACTCTTTACATGCGCTTGTTTCATGAGACCGGGTCCCGTGAAACCTCTGAACAGTGAATCAGACATGAGCAACAGCATTGCATATGTGTTGAAACAGCATTTCTTGTCATGCGTCACTCCGACACCTGTTGCGGGTAGATGAGCAAAATTACTCCTGGATGAAATGCCTTTGGAGAGGAACTCGTGAACTGAGTCGCGTTGCATATTGCGGATGCTATATCACACCCTGGTTGCACATAAAAATAACGAACGTTCATAAAATCACTTTAAGAAAATGCTCTTAACGGCTAAGATCAACAGTTATTGGGAAACTAGTCCCAGAACTATGAATGTTGAAGCGCTTTCATTGCACTCACTGCTCGCATATCAAATCAGCGGCTTTTCAAACGTCTGATCGTCAAAATATAATCACGTTTCTTTTTTTTTTTTTTCTGTCTAATTTATTGTAATAACACTCCAAGAAGTCTTACAGGTCACCTTCCACAGGTAGTGGAAGCTGGAACATCAGCAAGATACTCTGCATAAAAAAAATCCGCATTTGGAGGCTTTAAACTTCATGAGAAAGGAAAACAAAACGGTGTCATTGACTTCAAACTTTTGCAATCGCACCACACATTCTGTTGGAAAAGTATATCTATAACGTTTTAAACCTATGTTGGTGAGAGACCTGGCAAGCCACCTAATTTTTAACAAAGGGCCACATGTGGCTCATGAGCCATATGTTCCCGACATCTGGCTTAGACAAATGTCTCATGTGCGGCTAATGTGCTAACCATAAAAATATCAATCATAAAAGTTTAAGAACCACTTCATGGTCAGAATGGTGACCCTTTTGAAACACGCTCGCGCCAGAGAATTATTGCACCTCCACCTGTGATTGGCCAAAATGCTCCGTTGGACTTCTCCGAGACCCTCTACTCTTCCCTGCGGAACACTTTGACCTCTGACCCACTTTCTGTAGATCTGAATTTCTGCCGTTTGAATTTTAGAATATTGAATTTGGTGTTCTGAATTTCTTCATCTTGAAAACTTGCTGTATTTTTTTAAAACAGAATATTTACAGCATAAGAATTCAGAATCAAAAATGTGCTGTTTGAAAATACATATAAAATTATGCCATAAAAACTATTTGGTTAAATATGAAATGTTCAGGATTGGAGTTTAAAAAAATTCAAATTCAAACCTATTTAAAATACGTTATTTCATTTGGCAAAAATCACGTTTATAATTCAAATTTACACAATTCAAATAGTTTTGGCATTATTCTGGCTCCATACACGAGGACCTAAGTAGAGGGAATTGGGCATTCCAAATTTGGGAGAAAAGGGACAAAAAGGTAAAAAAAAAAAAAAAACACATTTTCCGATATTAGAATTTTCAAAGTCAGAGAATAATCGTTAATATTCTGGGTGGGCATGGGATCAGTTAGGCCCACATATAGCTACACCCTTGTACATAAGCGCTTTTTTTTTTTTTTTTTTGTAGCTACCATGTTGTGCTTTTCCTCCATTAAGTGGGATATATTATTCCAACTAAGAAATATAAATTAATCCTGATATAATGTGAAATATCACAAGAAAAAAAAAAGACACTTACCCATCATCTGCAAATAACATCAAAATCCAGCACAGGCGCAGTCAGTGCAGTCAATATTCTTAACAGTTTCATTGCATAAGTTGTTTGCCTGAATAAATGTTAATATTTTCATATAAGAGAAATATCGGCTATTTACAGGCATTTTATCTCTAGAACTATTCGTATATCAACATTTCAGTAACGCTAGAAATGTCCCGCCTCCTTATCTGACACGGAACATATGATTGGTTGGAAATATCCCTCGCGGCTGAAATGAGTGTTCTGATTGGTTGCTACAGCATCACTCTGCAGTTTGAAAAGTTAAAAAATCCATCTCGCTGTACTGGTCGCCTTGTTTACGTTCATTGTTCATGTTTAGAAGACAAACGAAATAATTTTTTTTTTTTTATTATTATTTTATTAAAAAGTAAATCAACAGTCAGAAACATTTTGTAAAATGTGTAACTGGGTCATTCCTACTGTTGCAGTACATTTTCATGTCCTCATCATATGTCTTAATATACTGGACAAACATGAAACCGCTTCAGTTTTTTTTGTCGCAATATCACAATTAAATAAGCACATTTAATTGGTTTGAGCTGATGTTGATCATTTTGTCATGTTCCGATAGATATGCAAACATCTACAATAAAACAAAACTAGCAATTTAAAGAAGATTCAAAGCGTTTCTTTATTTGAACCTTTTTCTAGTCCTCGTTCTAGTCTAATATGTATAAAAGAAATGAAAGTATTTACCTCAAAACAGACAAAGTGTGGAAATCACTGCTGAAAGTTTCCCATTCAAATAAACAATATGTACCGCACAAATGATTTGTGTTTAATCAATGTATTAACAGAGAAATCTGTGCTCAAATCTTCACTCTATAGAAAATATAAATAATTCTGATAATTACAACACAAGCGGATTCACAGTTACAGGATTTAAAAGGTACCGCCGAACAGAAATGGCCCAGTTATACAAGTGTTTTGTTTTATAATTTAATTACAAAGTAACCAACTGTAATGAGCTAGACTGTTTAATTTAAGTAACATTGTGAATAACTCATGAGCAGCACACCAGATATTTGACATCTGCTCACTTTTCTACATTCCCAAAACCGCAAGAAGCCTCATTGCTTCCAAACAGACCCATTTATAAATATGTAATGTGTGATTGATCCACCTCACAGGAGTGATGTGTTCAAAACAACAGATCTCCATGGAGACGTTCCATCATAGTCATTTCAATATAAACCCTGACACATTAAGTGAATGGCACAGCTGCAGACGGCCCATCCACACAGGTTCAGTCCCAGCAGGTGTACGGCCTGATCAGGTGAGGGTGACGCATGTCCAGAAGTGCTTGAGTGATGGATTATAAAGGAGAATGAACGCCACTTTCTTTTTGTCCTATTGATCATCACATCTACAGAACACACAGACAACAAATGCACAATTCAAATATCATATTTGGCAAATACCTCAATGGCAAATATGTTATTCTTGTTTAAGTGTTTAAGACTTAATTTCATTCTACTTCTCCAGTCATTTTTTCTTGTTTTACAGATGATTTTTATTGAAAAATAAGACAAAAATACTCTGTATAAAACTATTTTTACAGTGTATATTTCACAATGGTTATTGCACATTTTTAAAACCTGGACGATTCAAAAGCGTTTGATCATTTAGCTGCTAGGCTTTCCAGATCTTTTGTTATTCTGAAGCAACCGTGTATAGTGTACACTACTAGTCTTTGGATACTTTGGATAAAAGCGTCTGCCAAATGCATAAATGTAAATGTACTAGTCAAATGTTTGGACACACTTGATTGAGTTTGTTTCTCATGATCACAAAAACTTTTGAAATAAAAGCGTCTAGTTATGGTTGTAACCTCCATTCCCTGATAGAGGGAACGAGACGTTGTGTCGAAGAAGCGACACTAGGGGTCTCTCTTGAGAGCCTTTTGCATCTCTGATCTATGAGAAAAGGCCAATGAGAAGTTTCAGACAGAATTTGCATGTCCCGCCCCCGGACATACGGGTATTTAGGGGGGGAAATGCATCTGTATTTTTCTGAGGAGCCGATAATGGTTTGACCAACAGTAAAGTGCAGAAGAGATTTACCGGACACATTGAGTGGCTCTATTGCGTCGTTTCCGTCCTCTTCTTCTCCTCCTGCGTTTACCGTTCCGCCTCCTTTTGCTGATGTTGATTAAAACAGTAGTTATTTCTGTCATCCAGACATGTGACATTTCATTTAGATTCAAGGAACAGCACAGTCAATCAAATAATCAATCAATCGATCAATACTCACTGCTGATTTCTCAGGTGATGCCGTCTGCGCCTGAGTGTCATAAAGTACATTAGATTAATGAAAGGAAAAACCCCAGAATGAGTAAATGAAATCAAACAGTTTGTCAGTGTGTCGTACCTGCACTCACAGGTGCGATGCTCTTGGAACGACAGCAGGATGTATTCTCTGCTTCTCTCCGCTGGAGTTATTCTTAACAACTGATGAGAAACACACAGACAGAAGAAACATGGCTGATCAAACGTGCACTATTAAACTGCTCTCTCATAAGTATCTTTACAAAGTCTGATTCATTTAAGTTCATCGGTTCATTTCAGGGGCGTGTCCAGAATTTTTGTAGAGGGATGGCAAGAGTCATGTAAGGGGTGGCAAGAGTCATGTAAGGGGTGGCAAGAGTCATGTAAGGGATGGCAAGAGTCATGTAAGGGATGGCAAGAGTCATGTAAGGGGTGGCAAGAGTCATGTAAGGGGTGGCAAGAGTCATGTAAGGGGTGGCAAGAGTCATGTAAGGGGTGGCATGCAGTAAGTTTGTCTGACTGTGCGGGTTGTTGTTTGGGTTTGTCTAGTGAAGCGGAACGCCGCTGTGTCACGGGTGGAAAATTGTTATGGACAATGCAGACACACACACACACACACACACACACACACGTTTGACTACAGAAAGTTCGAAATTTGAAACTGTTTACTCCTGTTTTATACACTAATTTAATTCTTAATTCTTTCTGTTTCTTAATGTTCATTTTCTTGATATTATCATGCATTGACTTTGAGTTCTTACATTTCACTATGATCATTGTTGAATATATTTATATATATGACTACAGACATCTACTGGCTGTTACTGGCATCACATGGTGTTCAAGTCATGTTATTGATATTCTGTTCACCAGATGGCATCTGCCACATTCTCATATTGTCTTATACAGGTGTAGGTTCTGAATTTTAATTTGTTCAAAATGTTGCTTAATTGCATATGGTCAATTTTAGAAATGCACATATAAATAAGACACAAATAGCATACGATCCCAAAAGGTCAAGGTCAAGTTTATTGCATAATAGAAATGCATAATTCTATTGTTCGTGCACATCTGAACCTTCCGGTCAAAAATGACCGTGAAAACCAAAGGGAGGTTGAAGGGTTAAAATCAGGTACTTTTTACTTTTACTTAAGTAATAAATCGGTGTGGGATCAGTACTTTTACTTAAGTATGGAAATTGAGTACTTTTCCCACCATTGCTCCTAAAAGATCATTTTTTGTTGTTGTTTATTTTCCGTCAGGCCGTCCTAACAGTGTATGTATTGCCAATATCCAACATTCTTAAAAATAAAGGGATTTTCACAGCTACAGCATAAAATTGTGCATTTTTAATAAACTTTTAATAGTCTAAAGAACCGTTTTCCACTACAAAGAACTTTCTTACATTTACATTTACATTTATGCATTTGGCAGACGCTTCTATCCAAAGTGACTTACAGTGCACTTATTACAGGGACAATCCCCCCGGAGCAACCTGGAGTTAAGTGCCTTACTCAAGGACACAATGGTGGTGACTGTGGGGACCAAACCAGCAACCTTCTGATTACCAGTTATGTGCTTTAGCCCACTACGCCACCACCACCTTCACTATTCTTTTGCAATGGAAAGGTTCCATGTATGTTAAAGGTTCTTCATGGAACCACACATGCCAATGAAGAACCTTTATTTTTATGAGTGAACAGAGCAAACCGATTGACATATGAAGATATGTCAGGTGAACTCATGATTGTAATAGGGTTAATGGTTGGTCCGTTGGGTCATACTACACTCCAGAGTTAATTTGAAAAAGATGGTAGGATTATCAGTGAATAATGGCTTGAATTTCAGTATGTTCCTCACACAAAGCATACAGCAAACGAGTCATATGAACCACTTTTATAATATTTTTTTGGAACATGGCCAGGGCTGGACTGGGAAGAGAAATCGTCCCAAAAGCTGTTGAGCGGGGGGGTGTTCACTGTCCGTTTCTGCATATCGCGCCGCAGTTTTGTGCTTCGTTCTGCATAACGGCTCATTTATGCTTATCGCGGGCAATTCGGCACGATTTGCGGCCGACACACCGGCCCGCTCGGTTCTCCCGCTGGCCGGTCTGCCCCTGATCGGCCCCAAAGTGCGTCTGCCCATCGGGAAAATGCCCGGTATGCCAGATTGACAGTCGAGCCCTGAACATGGCAGTACAGCATAAGTCACAATCTATTTTAGTTGCATAGAAAACAGAAGCTCAGACATTCACATTTTGTGTTCATTTACAGGTGAACTGTCCCTTTAAATATCGCAGATGTGGTCTGTTCTTGCCTGTATGGTGATGTTGCGTGTGCTGGTGGGGTAGCAGGTGAGTTTTTCATCATTACAGCAGCCAGAGCAGCGCAGCAGCGGCACACAGCCGGGACTGTAAATGTGCTCCACTCCTCCTGGATACTCCTGCTCCACATCCACCATATGCTCCATAGAGCGACACTGACTGCGCCCCCATGCCTCATGAAACAACATCACTAGAGCATAAACATTACATACAGTTCATAAACTTGATTTATACTTCAACTATGACCAAAGAATGAAGCTTTTCCTGCTATAGAGCTCAACAGTATCCAGACTGACTTCACAAAAACAGGCGGGTTGAGTGTTTTGTCTGCTAAAATGAGTGTTTGCTCTCTGAATGAAACCATGTGATCTGCTGCTCCCAGTGTCCGAAGCTGGTATTACAGGTGCGACGCACTAAGAGGCACATTGCGTCCAATTTTCTAAAACATTTGAGTAGTGATTACATTAATATAATCCAAACCCTAACTATACTGAGACAAGCTAGTCTTATTGAATGTACGGCGATATAATCACTGACTTTAACGTGCTGTGTTCTACGTTTCTCGGCAGTTTCCTGGTGAAATGAACTCTAGAGGCGCTACAACAACTGTGCGTTTTATTCACTGTCACAAAAATCATGAGTAAAACGGCTGATTGAGAGTTGATTACACGTATTTTTCGCACTATAACTCGCTATCGAAACACTTTTACATTAACGCATCACTTGAAAAAGACTCATTTAAACACTTGTATTACACTCACCTACATTTACACATTTATTCCAATTATTGTGTGATTAGCTTCCGCGGTAGCTCACCTGATTAGACAGTTTAGACTTTGAGCACAGCCATACACGCAAGCAGACTCTGTCAGAAGGTGAGGGGAGACAAAGGGACCCAAACGCAGAGGGAAACAGTCAATTCTTTATTAACAACAACAACGTTTGTAGGACAGGTGCACCCGGCACCGGCTCTAGTGATGAGCAAAGTCAAAAGCTATAGCCGCTCAGCAGGCTAAGCAATGAGTGTGTTAGCATGATGAGTGCATGCATTGTGGAAGTCAGGAGCAATCGTTGAAGCTGGTGTGGTGTGAAGCAAAGCCCAGGTGAGTTTCTCCCCTGACATGCGGGCTGAGACCGAGGAATCGTCCTACAAGGGAACTGGGTGACAATACAGGCGAAGGTGAAGATGAACAGGAAGGTAACCACACCTCTAGAGACACACGAGCGATCTCCAACTAAACAAGAGAGCACGTTTAACACTTGACAGCAAACAATAAACTGACAAATAAAGAGGGGAAGACAAGGAATAAGTAGGGAGTGCAATCAGTGAGAAGCAGGTGGAACGGGCGAGTAAAATGCGCCTCCCCGGGAACGATCAGCGTTCCCATGGAAACCCCGATCACACATGCCAGCTCTGCCTGTGAGACACGAGGGAGAGAGAAAAACAAACAACAGTATGAAGCGAAAGTGTCATAGAGATAACACAAAATGACATGGTTGCTTCAGAAAATGTGCGTTTCATGTTGCATTTGACACTATCGATTAGGTTTAGATGTTGGTTTTAGGTTAGGGAGGTACTTTTACCTCATTAAAACCTCCATCTAATATTCACCTTGAAAACCTTGTCTGATTCTGACACTCGGAAACTGCAACAAAACATGTAACAAAGCACGTCATTTCGTTTTGCTAAAATGTTGCCACAGCAGCCAGACAAAGAGATGTTACCATGGCAGCAGCCAAACAAAGAGATGTTACCATGGCAGCAGCCAGACAAAGAGATGTTACCATGGCAGCAGCCAGACAAAGAGATGTTACCATGGTGGCAGCCAGACAAAGAGATGTTACCATGGTGGCAGCCAGACAAAGAGATTTTACCATGGCAGCAGCCAAAGAGATGTTACCAAGGCAGCAGCCAGACAAAGAGATGTTACCATGGTGGCAGCCAGACAAAGGAGATGTTACCATGGCAGCAGCCAGACAAACAGATGTTACCATGGCGGCAGCCAGACAAACAGATGTTATCATGGCGGCAGCCAGACAAAGAGATGTTATCATGGTGGCAGCCAGACAAACAGATGTTACCATGGCAGCAGCCAGACAAAGGAGATGTTATCATGGTGGCAGCCAGACAAAGAGATGTTATCATGGCGGCAGCCAGACAAACAGATGTTACCATGGCAGCAGCCAGACAAAGAGATGTTACCATGGCAGCAGCCAGACAAAGAGATGTTACCATGGCAGCAGCCAGACAAAGAGATGTTACCATGGCAGCAGCCAGACAAAGAGATGTTACCATGGCGGCAGCCAGACAAAGAGATGTTACCATGTCGGCAGCCAGACAAAGAGATGTTACCATGGCGGCAGCCAGACAAAGAGATGTTACCATGGCGGCAGCCAGACAAAGAGATGTTACCATGTCAGCAGCCAGACAAAGGGATGTTACCATGGCAGCAGCCAGACATTTGAGTATTGGCATGAAGTCTGATCCATATAGCAGCTTATTGTCCACTTGGTCAGTGAACGGACTGTGGTTGGTCCAGGAGCGTGCCGTCTGAGGATGAGACCTCGCTAAATTAAATACGGTATATTGTAGCGTTACAGCCTAACAGACAGTAGTTGTGTTTTCTGTTAAAACAAACAAACAAACAAACAAAAAATACTTCCAGAAACTAGGCTGCAGTGGGCACTTACTGTTGAGCTCTATTACAATAAATGTGGTATTTAAAGACAATCAGTTCATATATATAATTGTACATATAAAATAGTCTTACCTTTGGAGTTGGGATTGCCCAGAATGGATGAAACCTGTTTTAAAAAATGTAATTTAGACAAACTCTATGAAAGAAAAGTACACAAGGTAATTCAAAGTTTTTTACAATGCATACGTCAGACAACAATAGATTTAAGCATTTAAAAAGCATCTGAGATTAAATGTGAGATTTTTTGATTCCTCAACTTAAAGAGGATATGTATGATTTATTATGAGTGGTCAGTGGCAGCATCCTGTGGTCAAATATTTGGGTGGCTTTAGATTACAGCCTGCAAATTACAGCGCAAGTACACCGAATTTACAGTGTACCTTTTTGTAATAATAGAGTACCTATAAATGACTTACGTGTGGGTATAAGGGCAATTTAGCAAGAATATACACTTGTTACCCCTTTATTCCCCAAACTTTGCATATTGTTCCCTTATAGCTACACGTACTGTGTAGTTACACTATTAATACAAAAAGGAACGTTGTAAATTCGGTGTACTTATGCTGTATATTGCGAGCTGTGATCTAAAGCATTACCAATATTTGTGTAATGATAATGATGCTAAATTGACTGTCTCATAGTTGTGCTAGTTTCATATCCGTCGTATTAATTATTTCTAATTTTAGCTAAATCTGTTACACACACGCACACACACACACACACACACACACTCAGTCACACATACACACACACACACACACACACTCAGTCACACATACACACGCACACAGACACACACACACTCAGTCACACATACACACACGCACACACACACACACACACTCAGTCACACATACACACACACACACACACACTCAGTCACACATACACACACACACACACACACTCAGTCACACATACACACGCACACAGACACACACACACACACTCAGTCACACATACACACACGCACACACACACACACACACACACTCAGTCACACACACACTCAGTCACACATACACACACGCACGCACGCACACACACACACACACACACACTCACTCACACAAACACACACTCACACACACTCACACACACTCACACAAACTCACACAAACACACACTCACACACACTCACACACACTCACACAAACTCACACAAACTCACACACACTCACACATACACACTCACTCACACACACACACACACTCACACAAACTCACTCACACACACACACACACACACAAAATCAATAATAATAATAAAAAAATATATAATTATATAATGCATAAAGAATGTCAAATCTTCATTTGGGACCATTAAATGTTTTAATGCAGATTAATGTTTCGCATAATTCAATTATTTTCAGGACCCTTATTTAATATATATTTGTTTGACTGTATATCTTTTGGGACAGCACCAAATCTGTACCTCTGTGAACTCATGAAAATATCAAATACATTAAATAAATTAAATAAAGAGAAAGAAATGCACGGCAGAACTACAATGATGCATAAATACTTCACAGTTACAATAATATATATATTTAACATTGTTGTAATGACAATATCATAATGACCATTTCTATGCTTTGCAGAATAAGTAGAATTATTATGAAATAATAGTAGAAATAATGTCACAAAGACAAAATGTAAATGTGCTTAAAAATAGACTTCATTCTTCATTACACAAAAGTGATTCCTGATCAGTTTCTTTTGATTTTGGAGTAGCATGATTCCATCATTTCACGCTTCTCACGTAATAAAATAAATTAGACACAATATAGTCTGCAAACTCAATTAACCCATTTATTTAAATCGACGTTATACTCCTGTTTCACCCAGTCGAGTTTAAAGAGGATTGTATATTATTCTCTCACATGAGTGTTTAAAACATGGCAGTTCATTCAATATGAGCTATATGCATTAGCATGTGGAGTGTTTCAATCAGGTCCGGCTCATTCTCATACAGACCAGAAAACTGTGCCACGGCAATGTGGGTTTGTCACCACGGCAACAGGTCCGAGCCGGTCGCATCCGCTCTGAACTACAGCACATTTATTTTTGCAAGCACGGACATGCAGACTGCGAGAAAGGCACGTCTCACCGCGTCCACATGAAACGCTCTGAGCGGCAGAAAATGGGTGAAATTATGGGGAAGATCGCAGCCGGTTCGTGCTACGGAGTGAGATCACCCGATTGTGTTTGTGCACTGAACCAAACCTGACTCGAGGGCCCGGGATGTTAGCTAGTGGGCAAACTTGGCTGCCGTCCATTGTCGGGGCGATTTGTCCGCCTACACGTTGGAGCTGTACATTAATTAGGGTGCATGGAGTCTCAGATCTCCAGAAGAGAGGTGCGAGAGGGGGCCGAAACTAACTTTAGCCAAGAGACGTGCAGCTGCTCACTACAATAATGAGGAGACTTTGGGTTTCATTCATTTACCGGGAAAAACTGCCTTACAGTGCTCAGTGGAACATAAACTGCACGGAACATGGAACATTCACTCACCCTAATGCCGTTTCAAACCTGTATGCTGCTATTTGTTCCATGCAATCCAATGGGGATTAAATAAATTAAGGAATATTCCAGATTCAAGCTCAGTCGGCAGCATTTGTGGCGTAATATTGATCAGCACAAAATGTATTTCGACTCAAATGTGTTCCAGTGAGTCACTTCCAATGCATGTCAATGGGGTTTAATCTGTGTGTGTGTGTGTGTGTGTGTGTGTGTGTGTGTGTGTGTGTGTGTGTGTCACACTTCCAATGCAAGTCAATGGGGTTTAATCTGTGTGTGTGTGTGTGTGTGTGTGTGTGTGTGTGTGTGTGTGTGTGAGACACTTCCAATGCATGTCAATGGGGTTTAATCTGTGTGTGTGTGTGTGTGTGTGTGTGTGTGTGTGTCACACTTCCAATGCAAGTCAATGGGGTTTAATCTGTGTGTGTGTGTGTCACACTTCCAATGCAAGTCAATGGGGTTTAATCTGTGTGTGTGTGTGTGTGTGTGTGTGTGTGTGTGTCACACTTCCAATGCAAGTCAATGGGGTTTAATCTCTGTGTGTGTGTGTGTGTGTGTGACACTTCCAATGCAAGTCAATGGGGTTTAATCTGTCAACATTAAAATACTGTTTCAAAAGTATAGACACATAAACAATATGTGTGTTAACATGATTTTACTGTCATTAAATCACTTATTAACCACATCTGTGTGAAGATAGAGACAATTATACACTGTAAAAATCAATCTGGCAGCTGTGGTTGTGAACCACTTTACAGAACTGAACATTTTACAGTTTATAATGGTTGTAATTTACACGCTAGCACTGTAAAAAAACTTTTTTTTTTTTTAATTCTGTTAAATTAACAGTAAATAAAGTTCATAAACATGTCTTCTGAAACTGTACAAATCTGTTGTTTACTTTATAAGGTGTTTCCTTAATCGCCGTAGTAACAACAGAAGGTCACACGACGACATGAGGCTCATCAACAGTGACTCTTCCATGGAAAACTACATGTACTCTCTTGTTCCTTTACCATTAATTTTACAGGAAAATAATGTCATTTTTACATCATTTTATTGTACAAACTACTGTATTGTCTTTTAAAATATATTAAAAATTTACACACACACTCACTCACAAACACACACACACACACACACACACACTCACTCACACAGTCACACACACTCACTCACACACACACTCACAGTCACTCACACAGTCACACAGTCACACACACACACACACACACACTCTCTCACACATACACACACACACACTACTGTATATTTTACTGTTAATATTTGTTAATCAATTAATATTTTTATTTCTGTAGCATTTTTACAGTATTTTACTGTTTTACTGAGACAACTTCATTACCATGACGATGATATGCCAACAAACCCTAAAATGAGTAAAAATGACGAGTTAAACAACTTTACAGCTGAAATAATACATAAAGTTTTAACAGAAGAATTCATGTAAGTGCTTTTATAACATTATAAGCGTCACATTTCTGACTTTAAACACTCAAATAATTGCCCCCATTGACTTGCATTGTAACTGTCTCACTGGAACACACATTTAAAGGAGTCGTCGGAATTAATTACGGTAAATCAACATTATGACACAAATGCTGTTTATTGTATAAAACCCGGAATATTCCTTTAATGCAGAATAAAGTATAATATAAATATACATTTAACAATTATTGTTTTTTAAATAAAATATAGCTTATTATATAACATTGCATTGATATATTTGGAGTTTTAAATTGTTCTTCACCTTTTAAAACAATTCTTCCTAATACAACGACAAATTGTGACAAATAAAAATGATCAATTCCTTTTGTTATTTCTATATGTTCATGTAAATGAAACAAACACACTAGCCTATAAAGAAGAGTGAAAGTGCAATTAGCCGCTCGGACAAAAAATAAAATCAGTTTTCTTTAAATACTGTTACAATTAACGCTTGCGCACCGTTTTTACATGTTCTCAAATCAACTATTCTTCCATTAGGGATCATTATTCTACGGTTTTATCCCTTTTAAATGTGTCACTTTTGTAACGTTTTTCTTCAGTCCATTTTTTGGCATTTAAACGGTCAGTTTCTGCCTATAAAATATGGTAATACAACTAATTGATTTTTGTTGTTGTCAGTGGCTAATTCAATGAAAGAAGTTAAACAACATGACAAATATTCTGTAAGCATAGTTTAAAGCCAATATTAATGTATAATGCTTTAACACTACTACTGTCTGGTATTCTGATGGAACGTGTTTACTAATGTCTGTACGGGTGCCTGTGAGAGACATCTCATTACCTGTACGAGTGTAATGTACAGCAGTAACGCGGCGATGAATCTCTTCATGTCGAGCGAGCAGAACACATCACCCGAGCGGCTCCACTATGTTAATCCACTGCAGTGACACACAGTCTCCGAAGTCCACTGCATCATCTTTTATCCGCCAGTAAACTGCCCTTTAATGAGAGGAGTTATAGGGAACTCCTAAAGACAATCCACAGGTGTTAAAGAGCTCCCAAACGAGCTGTTCTGCAACTAACGTTTTAAGGTTCGTGGCCTGTTTTGAGTGAGTCACCCCACCCTCTGTGCCTTTCCCTCAGCCCCCCAAAAACCTCCCGTTAGGCCCACCACATGAGTAATGCTGTGTAATTGGGTCATCAGGGATGTGACAGACTGCACTGACTGCCACTTTCACCAATACAACTGAATCTCATGAAACCTGTCAAGAGCGTGGCCTAGTCAGATTTACTTAAACTCAAGACAAAAATAAATAAATAGAAATAACATTTGCATTTTAAGAAAATGACACCAAGGTTATTTTATTGGACCATTAAGATTTGCTGTATTGTGACATTATATTTCATACTTGTAATAATAATTCCAACCGCATTTTTATTACTACTGCAATGCTAAAAACATCACATTCTCAATACTGTAAAGGGGCAAAATGATTATAAGTTATTTCAATTGTAAAGTATTTAGACGTCAGTATTTCTGCTGATTAAAAACAAGCAAACATTGTATTTCAATAATAGTAAAAAACAAACAAAACAAAAAAACAACGCCTTTTCACTAATGACAGTTTGGAGGCAACATTTTATTTCTAATTATTTTCCTTTGACTTTACAGTGAAATATGACCATGTCTTTTATCATTTTATCATAGATATCATTCCAGACTAGGATGGGTCAGGCTCTTTCATCTTCAAATGTGTAAGTATTTAAATACATTACGGATGTCGATTTAACGCATTATTTTAGTGCAATTAATTTGACTAAAAATAACGTGTTTAAAAAAATTAACGCAATTAATGGCAATGCCCCCGGACCGTAATAAGGAAGATCCCTGAGAAATGCTTGTAGTACCACCTGTTTACTCCAGGGGGCAGTAAGAGACACTTCAGCTGTATGAGCAACACACAGTTTATACAGTGAAGAAACACTTCAGCAGCAGCAACACAAACATGCGTTACATGCTTGCGTTCAAAACACTCGAAGGAGCGCAAATCTGAACTAAGAGATCTCGAGATGTGTTTAAAGATTGAGTATTAAACTATATTTAACTCGACACAGTGACCTATTAATATATGTTTATGATGCAACACACCCGAGACGCGACACAAGCATGTCTGACACAGGTGTTCATCCTTAAACAAGCCCTCATAATAAATCTCCAACTGATTGACAAATTCACTTGTGTAATGGATTGCTGTGAACTGTGTGTCAATGATTGACTTATGATCAATAATATGATAGCAATCAATACATTGTATTATAAAGCCGCTTTTTGTATTGTCTTATCAATGATGAACTCTTCTGCTACAAGAATGTAATGCATTTTAATTATATGAATATCTTTAATTTATATATATATATATATATATATATATATCATTTTTTAATATTTAAAGATAACTATGTATAATTATCTCATCATTATATACACTCACCTAAAGGATTATTAGGAACACCTGTTCAATTTCTCATTAATGCAATTATCTAATCAACCAATCACATGGCAGTTGCTTCAATGCATTTAGGGGTGTGGTCCTGGTCAAGACAATCTCCTGAACTCCAAACTGAATGTCAGAATGGGAAAGAAAGGTGATTTAAGCAATTTTGAGCGTGGCATGGTTGTTGGTGCCAGACGGGCCGGTCTGAGTATTTCACAATCTGCTCAGTTACTGGGATTTTCACACACAACCATTTCTAGGGTTTACAAAGAATGGTGTGAAAAGGGAAAAACATCCAGTATGCGGCAGTCCTGTGGGCGAAAATGCCTTGTTGATGCTAGAGGTCAGAGGAGAATGGGCCGACTGATTCAAGCTGATAGAAGAGCAACTTTGACTGAAATAACCACTCGTTACAACCGAGGTATGCAGCAAAGCATTTGTGAAGCCACAACACGCACAACCTTGAGGCGGATGGGCTACAACAGCAGAAGACCCCACCGGGTACCACTCATCTCCACTACAAATAGGAAAAAGAGGCTACAATTTGCAAGAGCTCACCAAAATTGGACAGTTGAAGACTGGAAAAATGTTGCCTGGTCTGATGAGTCTCGATTTCTGTTGAGACATTCAGATGGTAGAGTCAGAATTTGGCGTAAACAGAATGAGAACATGGATCCATCATGCCTTGTTACCACTGTGCAGGCTGGTGGTGGTGGTGTAATGGTGTGGGGGATGTTTTCTTGGCACACTTTAGGCCCCTTAGTGCCAATTGGGCATCGTTTAAATGCCACGGCCTACCTGAGCATTGTTTCTGACCATGTCCATCCCTTTATGGCCACCATGTACCCATCCTCTGATGGCTACTTCCAGCAGGATAATGCACCATGTCACAAAGCTCGAATCATTTCAAATTGGTTTCTTGAACATGACAATGAGTTCACTGTACTAAAATGGCCCCCACAGTCACCAGATCTCAACCCAATAGAGCATCTTTGGGATGTGGTGGAACGGGAGCTTCGTGCCCTGGATGTGCATCCCACAAATCTCCATCAACTGCAAGATGCTATCCTATCAATATGGGCCAACATTTCTAAAGAATGCTTTCAGCACCTTGTTGAATCAATGCCACGTAGAATTAAGGCAGTTCTGAAGGCGAAAGGGGGTCAAACACAGTATTAGTATGGTGTACCTAATAATCCTTTAGGTGAGTGTGTGTATATATATATATATATATATATATATATATATAAATATTGTTATATGAAGCAAATATATGTATATGCAATTAATCGGGACACCATGTAATTAATTAGATTAAAAATTTGAATCGATTGACAGCCCTAAAATAAATACATATTTCAGTCTCATTGACACAAATCTCTTCCTCATAAAATTCATACCAATTAACCCATAACCCTAATCGTGACATGTTGACAAAACATGCCAGCCAGAGTCGGTTTAGTGTGTTGTGTTGTTTGGAACAAAAGCTGGTGATGCCCCCCGAGATGTCATGAATTCAGAAAAGCCTCTATACATATATGAGAATTCAGGACAAATAGGCTTGCATGACATAGAGAGGGGTTTGTGTTGCCTTCATGTCATGTCAGAATGATCGTATTAACAAGATGAGTGCACATGAACAATGTTGTCATTTCCAATAGGAAACCTGGGATTTACTTTGAGGCCCAACTTGGAAAGTTGGGGGAGTGTCAATTAAATAATCATGGCAAAATCTAATTGGTATTGATCCTTATTAGTTAGAATTGTACATGTCGACTGTTCAATTTAGTTTATGCACATTTCATGTGAAGCTAATGCTGATGAAAAATACATTTAATAATAATAATAATAATACTACTACAAATGGATACTTTGTACAGTGCCTTTCAAGGACCCTAGGATGCTTCACAAAGCATTAGGCAAAAAATGAAACAATCACGTGAAAGGAAATAGACACTTGACAGAGCAAAGGCCATGAGAAACAATGACATACTAGTAAAAAACAGCAAAAAAAAAAAAAAACAAAAAAAAAAATTGCTTTTTTTTTTTTTTTTACAGGCGGCAAATAAACTCACTGTTATTAAAACTTATGACACTAAAGACACTTTTCTACTGACTCTGAAAATCACCAATGGAAAGATGCCCAGGGTGCCCCCTGCTCATCTACGTGAACATGCCATAGGCATGCTGCATGGAGGCATGAGGACTGCAGATGTGTCATGGGCAATAAATTGCAATTTCCGTACTGAGACACACCGAATGCGGTGCTACAGGGAGGACAGCTGATCATCCTCGCAGTGGCAGAGCATGTGTAACACCTGCACAGGATCGTCCGAATATCACACCTGTGGGACAGTTACAGGATAGCAACAACTACTGCCTGAGTTACACCAGGAATGCACAATCCCTCCATCAGTGCTCAGACTGTCCGAAATAGGCTAAACTGAGGGCTTCTAGGTCTGTTGTAAGGCAGGTCCTTACCAGACATCACCGGCAACAACGTCTCCTACAGGCACAAACACACCTTCTCTTGACCAGACAGGACTAGCAAAAATTGCTCTTTGCTGAGGAGTCACGAATTGTTTTGTCTCACCAGAGGTGATGGTCAGAACTTGCAAGTGCCTTGATGGAAAAGTGGAGTAACACTCATGTCTATAAAGTAAATTAATCCATCCAATAAAAGTATTCCTGAACCTGTACATTTCCAAAATCTTAAAAAGATAACCCCAGGGGCCTGGGTAGCCTTAGTGGTAAAGATGCGGCATACACCCCTGGGGAGTTTGCTAGTTAGAATACCAGGACAAACAGTGACTCCAGCCAGGTCTCTCAAGCAACCAAATTGGCCCGGTTGCTAGGTAGAGTCACATGGGGGGGGTCCCACTATAATGTGATTCGCTCTGTGGGGCACGTGGAGTGTGGATGCCCCGAAGACTCCACATACTAGATCTCCACTGTAATGTGCCAATCAAGCCACATAAGAGGTGCAGGTTGACTGTCTGATGCAGAGGATGCGGCATAGTCACATTTAAAAAAAAAAAAAAACAGCTGTATTGGATTTTAGCAGACCAGAAAGACAACACTGAAAAGAAAAAAAATGGTCAGAACAAAACAGAAGTCTACTAGAAATGTAACATAAATTCAACAATTATTTGGCACAAAAACGGTGTCAGTTATGGCGACAAATAGGGTGGCAACATGGTCTCTCCCTCAGAGCACATACACACTGGGAAAGCTTTGACTAATTGAACCAAGAGTGTATTCAAACTTGCTTACCACAGTCTCTCATGGGAATGTCAAACATTTGATTGAGTCAATGGTTCACGGAAGATACATTCAGATTCGGTTAATTCCAAGTGAAACGTTTAGGTACATGGAAGAAACTAGTTGTAGTACTGGTTTCTCTTCAGTGTACAAAGCAATCATTTGAATGTATTGGTGCATAAGGGTGGTTCTGGCAGTTAAAGTCCAGACATTGATTTAGACCAACACTGCAAGAGGAGCTGCTTTAAAATCAATGTGTACACCGTAAATGGTCAAAGCTTAAAGCAAACACTTCAAAAGGTACCACTATTGACAACCAAAGCAAAATTGTGCATTTATTACCACGGAGTTTAAATTATGTGGTGTATCTTTGACCCTCTCAGCTTTACATGGTAGTGAGGTTGAGGTCATCCTTGTAAAGATCAGTGTTAATTTCGTCAGACGAGACTAAATGTTCGTCAACGACCTTTTTTTTCCATGACTAAGACGAGACTGCACCAATGTCCAAAAACGCTGACTAAGACTAAATTAACATGCATTATTGTTGACGAAAAAAGACGACTAAAATGTCTTGCATAAAATAAAAACCAAGATAAAAATCTCTTCATTTTCGTATACAATCGTCTCTACTTTTCACCGAGAGAATATTCAGCTGTTACGCCTTCAAAATATTCCGAATGAGTTTGCGCTATTGCTCAAGTAACGGTTACAGGTCTCATACTCCTGTGGCTGCAACACGAAACTACATGGAGCAAGAACACATTCATAGACAGTGGCGAACACGCGACGACGACATGCTAGGTAGAGGCTCGATATTTGGTCGCATTTTAGGTACAATGATATTGACAAAAAGTCAGAATGTGTCATTATAACTGACGGGAAGCACTGCGGATAAACAATACCGGGAAAAACACCAACCTTAAGCGACATCTAAAGGTTAACCACCCACACATTCAGGGAAGTTAACGTCTCATAATCTAATGCTGATTTTAGGCGTCTACGCTGTAAATTAACCAGTTAGCTATGGTGTTGCGGCACATTATGCAGGTTATATATAATGTAACCTATTTGCTTAATAAAATACTCTTCAGAACAAGTTCATCATTTGTGGATGTGTCTCATAAATCAGAAAACCAGACACGTTTAACAAAGTGAATTCAACAAGTGTATTTTGTCAGGTAATTATGACATTTAACCAATATTTGAGATGTGAAACATTATTTGACTGAAATGGTTCTTAGAATTAATCTCAGAAATAATTAAAAAAACTAAAATGTCTTGAAACTTGACTAAGATAGGAGTTCTTTTGACTAAAACGACGACTCTTAGTCGACTAAAACTTGAACAAAAAAATAATAAGTGAATGACTTTAACAAGGACATTTCGCACAAGACTAAGACTAAATTAAAAATAGGTGACAAAATTAACACTAGTAGAGATCTCCCCCTCCCAAAGAACTCCACGTAAACCTCCTTGGTTTGAGCATGTCCCTTCTGTAATTGTCAGCTGCACTGGAGTAAATTTAAACACTGAATGAGACAATAGGCACATTGGTCATCAATTGCATAACCTTCTGCAATAATGGCCATGGTAATGCTTGCAGCCTCGGTGATTTTTGCAGTTACGACACACCTCATTAAAACAGCTTAGACTGTTGTTGGAGTCTGGTAACTTTATTAAATTTACATGAAGAAAATGCCCCCACTGGAAACGACAGTCTTTTCAATGTTCTCACCAACATCCCTTTCTGGAATACAAGAGAAGGCAGAGGTTAAAAGCAATGTACAAGCTACAAAAAGACAAACCACAGTGAAGTAATACACCTACTTTGCCTGGTGCAGCTCTGCTCACAGGAGCCAGTGGAAGAGGGATGGCACACTGATGTACTACAGTGGATGAAGACCTGAGCAAGAAGGGGGATTAACCATAGCATTCATAAGAGCCATTAGGAGGAGTTTCTGGGTGTTAAAAGTTGGATGGTAATCATACCATTCCCTGCAGTGGAGCTAGTGATGCTGGATCCACAAACGTGAACATCTTCACAATAAAGCGCTTGTAGTGGGTCGGGAACTGAAGACCAGAGGAGCCATCCACAGGAACCAGTGTGGTGAGGTAACGATCATCCTGGTAAGGGCATCTGGAAGGCACAGTAACAGTCAGGACTAGCTCAAAACAGACCAATGACACAAATGCTGGGGTTATACTCACCCATTAACTAGAAGGTCCCACTGAGGTAGGCTGAGGGAATCAGGGGATGATGTTGCCCAGCAATGTCCCAGCATCAGGACAATATTGGGGTCAGTCCTCTCCAACAGGTGCACCTCAACATACACAGGTTGTCGTAGGACTTTTGTGACTGGGTAATCAGAATCACTGTAGTAGGACGTGTATGCAGCATCCTCTGCAGGAGGAGAACATTTTAGAAACCCCAAGGTACACTTTCAAGACAGCCATCTAGAGAAGCAGTACATTACCTTCTGCGCATCCTTTAGTGACACATTGTCCGTTTGCCAGGCGAAGCTCCACTCGGAGGGGTCCAGGAGCAGCTACAGGTGGAGGTGGAGGAATGGTGTTGACCTCCACAACCAGAGCTTGAACAGCAGTGCCAGAATACCTACACTGGAAGAGAAGCCTGGACAGCAAACGGTGAGCTTGTAGCACAAGTCAAAGATTAGCATTTAAGGTAAAGCATAGATCACCTACTCAAAGTGACTGTCCCTTGTGATGGAACCAAGTGGTCCAATCCCCACTTCATAGGATGAAGTCATTCTGTTCTCATACACCACATATCCATTGTCCTCCTGCAAACAGCAACATGGTTAGCATACACTCTTTTCCAAGCAAAGCAACTCCAAACAGCACCAGTACCCACCATCATGCTTGTGCCACATGCTGTGACAGGGAATTGGTAAATGGCAAAGGAAGGTGTGGACCCAACTGGAGCACAAGGTGGGTCATTTCCACCCAACAGACGGACTGTATCCAGACTCAGTGAAGGCAGTGTAACATCTCTAGCCACCACAACCACAAACTGGCCATCTCGAATACACTGGACAGTCACTGTTTCAAGGTAGAAAGCAAGTTACCTCAGAATCGGTTTAATATGAACAACCTTACATAGGCTCAATGCGCTTACCGGCTCTCCCATAGTAACATTGCTGTCCATCAAAGCAACAGTTTATAGCGTCACACTCAGCAGCACTGATACCAGGTTGACCACATTGGATCTGCTCATAATCAGCTACAGCACACTTGTCAAGAAGCTCTGGCTGCTTGGGTGGAAATGCTTGAGGAAACTGTTGTGCTGTTTGCAGTTGCAGGGCCTGTTGAGCCAAATAACGCTGATCTTTTGGCTGGAACACAACATCTTGAGGATTCTGGGCCAAAATCCCTCCTCGAGTTTGCTGGAGGACTGAAGCCTGAGGATTCTGGGCTGGACCCCACCCTTGATTTTGCAGTTGCAGACCCTGTTGAGCCAAATAACGCTGATCTTTTGGCTGGAACACAACATCTTGAGGATTCTGGGCCAAAATCCCTCCTCGAGTTTGCTGGAGGACTGAAGCTTGAGGATTCTGGGCTGGACCCCACCCTTGATTTTGTGGTTGCAGACCCTGTTGAGCTAAAGACTTCTTGTCACTTGGCTGGAAAGCACTAGCCTGAGGATTCTGGGCTGGAACCCACCCTTGTTGAGTTTTCAGTTGCACTTTCTTTTGACGTAAATTATCACTTGGCTGAAACGCAACATCTTTTGGATTCTGGGATAAAATCCCTCCTCGAGTATGCTGGAGGACTGAAGCCTGAGGATTCTGGACTGGATTTCCCCCTTGTCGTCGAGTCAAAAACTGTTGATCGCTTGGCTGAAACGCAAGTGCTTGACGACTCTTGGAATCTGGAATCCCTCCTTGTTGGTCACTTTGCTGGAAGACTGAAGCTTGAGGCACCTGGGGCAGATTACTCCACTGTGGAACAGCATGACAGAAAGTACAAAACCACACACAAAGTGCCAAAAGACCAAATATACCCATACTTTCTGCCATTGCTCCACAACTGAATTCATCATTCATTTGGATCCCTTTTTGAATCCTACAAAGTGCAGCTCATTAACGATGTCACTCCCTGTTCAATTAACAGTCTTCATTCATCAGACTGGGCGTTTACAAATAAGGTGATTCTAATTATTTAAAAGTTAACCTGAAGATTTTGCGTGGTCACATTTAGTCTCATTAACATGCTAGTCTTCACAACATCCAATAAGCCAATATGTACACCAAAGCATATGTATATCAGTAAAAGATTTACTAAAGTATTTTTATTTAGTTTACATGTCACCTCTTCTTTAAATATTACATTTAGTATAATTTGGCAGACATATTTACCCACTTAAAGTTCTTTTAGTAGTAAGAATGTCCCCTGCAGTATTTTCTCACAATGATTGCAAAGGAAGGCGTGGAACCAACAGGAACAGAAGGTGGTTCATTTCCATTAATTAATTAGACTGTATCTAGGCAATAATCAAAATCATCTGATTATTTTTTTGCTTTTCATGTCAAAATGTAAGCAGGATCCACCCATGGTGCCATACAAGCTAGAACCGCTACTGTTGAAAACAGAAATAACACATCTTCAATCTTTAAAAACTAACAACATCCCAACACATTTTTTAAAGTTCTAATTTTTCATTTCTAATTGTCTACATTTCCAAACTCAGCCCCTGATTTTAACGGCATAGTTCACCCAAAAATGAAAATTGTCACATCATTTACTCACCCTCATGCCAACCCGAATGTGTATAACTTTCTTTCTTCTGCAGAACACAAATGAAGGTTTTTAGAGGAATATCTCAGCTCTGTAGGTCCATACAATGCAAGTGAATGGTGATCAGAACTCAGAAGATCAATAAGCACATACGATCCTAGTAAAAGTAATCTAGTCTTCAAAAGTGATACAATTGCGTTGGGTGAGAAACAGATCAGTATTTATGCACTGGCGTAGCCAAGGGTGGGCCTAGAGATTATTCTTTGGCTTGAAATATATATTTAGAAAATAGTTTTAAAAAAGCATGAATTCTGATTTCTGAAAGAACTGTTTGAATGTACCACTTCTCTGTTGTTAAGGAAAATATGGTCAAAAAAAAACTTGTCCCTTCCATTTTCATTGGGAAATTTTCATTGGGACATTAAGAGACACTTACGTGCTCAAGCTGATACCCCTAACAAGGCCACGGACCAGGGACTCAATTTGGCCATTGAGGTGAAAGAGATTTAGCGTCAACTGTTGAACATGAGGGCAATGCTGAAGAAGGTTGTTGCTGACTTGGAGGATCTTACTGTAATACGTCGATCAATCACTTCCATGGAGACGAAATTCACGGTGTTGGTTACAAGAGTGGGGGATGTCGAGAAACGGATCAATTATCTGGAGTCATCGGAGAGGGAATTAGCTGCTATCCAGCTAGCGACCATGACAGACCTGGAGCGCATCTGGGAAAAGTTGGAAGACCTTGAGAATCATAACCGGCAAAGGTCGAAGAAGGCCGAGATATGGTGAAATTCCTAGACGAGCTATTCCTGTGTCTGCTAGACATTACAGGCCATAAGCTGGAAATCGAGCGAGCTCACAGAGATCCGGCTCAGAAATATGCTGAGGGAGACAGGCCCCGATCAATTCTGGCCACATTTCTGAGATCAACCGATAAAGATCTTGTGTTATGTGAGGCGAGGAGTAAAAGAAGGCTTTCTTGGAAGAACCACAGCATTTTCTTGTTCCCAGATAAAAGTGATCAATTCAAGGAATGCAAGAAACTCTTACATCAACGGAAGGTTGATTTTGCACTGATATTCCCGGCCAAATTGAGAATGGATGCTAAGGATGACCGTAAATTATTTACATGCCCACAGCAAGTGATATCCTTCATAAACTCAATGGAATGAGTGGGTCATTGTGTGATATTCTCGATGCACTGAACATTCAATTGACTGTCCGAGTAAACAGATCGCTTTTTTGTTTCTTTTTGTGTTGTTCCATCTAGCGGCAAGTCATGTGTGTTTTGTGGAGGAACACACATTCGGGACAGTTTGTGGATGAATATGCACGTTCTTTGTGCTTATTCCACCTATTCGCTGGAGTTTGTTTTATAGATTATTTTCTATTGTCAAGTCAAGTGATTTTTATTGTCGTTCAACCATATACAGTTAGTACAGTACAAAGTGAAATGAGACAACGTTCCTCCAGGACCATGTGCTACATAAAAACAACATAGGACAAACACAGAACCACATGAGACTACACAGACTAAATAACATTTCTACATAAAGAGCACGTGCAAAAAAGTATGAGACAGTACAATGAATTACTAAAAGGAACAGGACAATAGGCACAGTAAGAGACAGTGCAGTGCTGACCATTACACATTTGTAAATTGAGTAGTGCAAAAAGATGACACTTTGTAAAAATGCCAAATGTAAACATAACATACTATGAAATAGTGTTCTATGGACATAGCATTTATTGAATTAGCAGCCAGGTATAAGTGACAATGAATTAAAGTGCAACTCTGGACATGTGCAAAAGTTGGATGGTGTACAGGGGTGTGTGTGTGTGTGTGTGTGTGTCAGTCCAGTCTCTGAGTATTGAGGAGTCTGATGGCTTGGGGGAAGAAGCTGTTACACAGTCTGGCCGTGAAGGCCTGAATGCTTCGGTACCTCTTGCCAGATGGCAGGAGGGTGAAGAGTTTGTGTGAGGGGTGTTTGGGGTCGTCCACAATGCTGGTTGCTTTGCGGATGCAGCGTTTTGTGTAAATGTCTTTGATGGAGGGAAGAGAGACTCCTATGATCTTCTCAGCTGTCCTCACTATCCTCTGCAGGGCTTCGTGGTCTGAAACAGTGCAAGTCCCAAACCAGGCAGTGATGCAGCTGCTCAGGATGCTCTCAATAGTCCCTCTATAGAATGTAGTGAGGATGGTGGGGTGGGAGATGTGCTTTTCTCAACCTTCGACAAAAGTAGAGACGGTGCTGGGCTTTCTTGGTAATACAGCTGGTACAGGAATTTGGTGCTCTTGACGATCTCCAAAGAGCCATCGACGTTCAGAGGAGAGCGGTCACTCTGTGCTCTCCTAAAGTCAACAACCATCTCTTTTTTTGTCCACATTCAGGGACAGGTTGTTGGCTCTACACCAGTCCGTTAGCCGCTGCACCTCCTCTCTGTATGCTGACTCGTTGTTCTTTCTGATGTGACCCACCACGGTCATGTCATCGGCGAACTTGATGATGTGGTTTGACCTGTGGATTGCTGTAATTGTGTAATTTTGTCTCACATAATTTGTATAGAAGCACCAGGCTTGAGCAATCCGATGGCAAAGTTGTCGCAGGGACTCTCGTAGGTGTACATGGACTGTTTGAGTTTAGAGGGATGGACGGCGGCTGGTGCTGTCATGCGTGGGGTTAATGCGCATGTTTTTTTCTGTTTTGGGAGATGTTCGGGGGTTGATTTATGTTAGAATATAGTCTTTATGATTTTATTTTTGACACACAATCTATTTTTTCTCATATGTCAAAATGTCCAATGTTTATATTAGTGGATTGTCTCTCTCCACGTGGAATGTGAATGGTTTGGGGCACCCCATCAAAAAAGGAAGATATGAATTTTCTTAAATGTAAGAAATATGATATAGTATTTCTTCAAGAAATGCATCTTTCCCCACAGGAAGCGGAAAAATTTGGGAAGATATGGGGTTTTCTTTAGTGCTGGCTCAAGTAAGAGTCATTACACTGATGAGTAAACATTTCAAATGTCTCAAACAGATTAAAGATACATTAGGAAGGGCCATTATTGTTTTAGCAGAAATTCAGGGGCAAAGGTTGATTTTGGCTAATATTTACGCACCTAACGCTGTTGATCGGGGCATTTTTATAGATCTTGAAGGGATGTTGCAAGCCGCGGGCACCCCTCATGGTATAATATTAGGAGACTTTCAACTTTTGATGGACTCTGTCCTTGATCATAGTGATAGCCCCCTAGTGCAACATTGACGCTTCACAGGATGTGTACTTGGTCTGACAGATATTTGGAGACTTTTGAAACCATCTGGCTATACAATCCGACTATACATTTTTGTTCATCAGTCCATCAAATTGAATCTAGAATAGATTTTTTTTGTATATCCAAGTCCCTCATTTCATCTGTTGTGGACTGCTCAATTGGAAACAACTTAGTCTCAGATCATGCCCTGGTGTATTTAGAGATGTTGCCACATACGGAGAAAAGGAAATCATATAGTTGGCATCAAAGTTTATATGGAGATCAACTGGTCCTCATTATCCTCTGTGAGCATGGCTTGGGAGGCACTTAAGGTGGTTTTTAGGGGTCGGATTTTACAGTATGCCTCATTCATCAAAAAAATCCAAAGCACGAGAACTCGTGGAGTTGGAAGGGAACAATAAAAGTGCCGAATATACAGATATAATACTATTTTGTTGCGGAAGCTGGATTTTTCGCTATTCAGGTTAAGACAGTCACACTTTGAGTTTGGGGACAAAACAGGAAATCTCTGGCTATTTATATAAAGCAGAGAGAGTCTTTTTCTACCATTCCCTCAGTGAAATCTGCATCGGCCAATGATATTAAAAATACTTTTAAAGAAATCTGTCTTGATCTCTATAGTTCCACATCTTCGTCTACTTATAAAATAAATATTGACATTTTGTGGAACTATTAGAACTCCCTAAACTCACGGCTGATCAAAAAATGATCTTGATTCTGAGATAACTTTGGAGGAGCTTGGCGAGGTAATTAAGGCCTTACCTACAGGGTATTGCTGCTGAATTTTTTAGATCTTATGCTACTGGCTCCACTTTTGTTAGAAGCCACGCCACCTCATCTGTATTGTTTTTGGGAGTAGCACATTCCCCCCTATAGCTGCAGATACTCTGGGAGGGGTGATTACTGCATTTGGAAAAGGTCATGAGGCATCAGTGTATTACTCCCTACTAATTCAGAGTCTGGAGCTTTAACCTTTATCAAGAGATTATGGTAGAAAGATTTAAACTTGGTACTGGAGGAAGGAGTGTGGGCTAGGATTCTAAAAAATGTCAAGTCCATATCTAGAGATGCAAAGGTTCTCCTTATGCAATTTAAGATTTTACACAGATTCTGCTGCACCCCCTCTAGATTGTATAGACTTGGTCTTAAAGACACACCCACCTGCTGGCAATGGCAATCAGAAGATGGAGACACAACCCATGTTTTTTGGGGGTGTGTTAAGATCCGAGAATTTTGGCTGAAGGTGCAGAGTTTTACGTTAAATTTTAGGCCCTCAAATTTCATTCTGCCTCAGACTCTGTATTTTGGGCAATGGGCCAGTCATAAATTTGGGGGATAAACACATACAAAATTGGGTTCTGACCAGTATTATGATTGGAAGGCAGATTATTTTAAGGGGATGGAGCGCCCTCATTTCTGGAGTGGTGTGCGGAGAAGGGAAGGGTGGATGCTTTCATTGAGATTAAGCAGAAGGCTGAGGGTTCGGAATTTGTTTGATAAGGAGAAAAATATTTCATGGTTTTTAGGAGAGCAATGTTTAGTTTGAATTAGGATTATACTTTTTGTGTGTGTATTCGGTTTGCGACCACAGTTGTGTTTGTTGCAATACACAGCTTGGTATATTTATCCAACATCCCACACCTCTTCCGCCATTACATTACCTTGCTATATTGTCCAATTCTGTATTTCTATACACGTTTAAGGTGTTGGTTTTAACAATTTACTAGTACAAAAACAATTTCAATTAGTTATGGTAACAAATAGGGTGGCAACATGGTCTACTTCCCAGTTCGGAGCACGTATTGGCACATTTAATATGGTCATGGTATTGCTTGCAGCCTCGGTGATTTTTGCAGTTACGACACACCTCATTAAAACAGCTTAGACTGTTGTTGGAGTCTGGTAACTTTATTAAATTTACATGAAGAAAATGCCCCCACTGGAAACGACAGTCTTTTCAATGTTCTCACCAACATCCCTTTCTGGAATACAAGAGAAGGCAGAGGTTAAAAGCAATGTACAAGCTACAAAAAGACAAACCACAGTGAAGTAATACACCTACTTTGCCTGGTGCAGCTCTGCTCACAGGAGCCAGTGGAAGAGGGATGGCACACTGATGTACTACAGTGGATGAAGACCTGAGCAAGAAGGGGGATTAACCATAGCATTCATAAGAGCCATTAGGAGGAGTTTCTGGGTGTTAAAAGTTGGATGGTAATCATACCATTCCCTGCAGTGGAGCTAGTGATGCTGGATCCACAAACGTGAACATCTTCACAATAAAGCGCTTGTAGTGGGTCGGGAACTGAAGACCAGAGGAGCCATCCACAGGAACCAGTGTGGTGAGGTAACGATCATCCTGGTAAGGGCATCTGGAAGGCACAGTAACAGTCAGGACTAGCTCAAAACAGACCAATGACACAAATGCTGGGGTTATACTCACCCATTAACTAGAAGGTCCCACTGAGGTAGGCTGAGGGAATCAGGGGATGATGTTGCCCAGCAATGTCCCAGCATCAGGACAATATTGGGGTCAGTCCTCTCCAACAGGTGCACCTCAACATACACAGGTTGTCGTAGGACTTTTGTGACTGGGTAATCAGAATCACTGTAGTAGGACGTGTATGCAGCATCCTCTGCAGGAGGAGAACATTTTAGAAACCCCAAGGTACACTTTCAAGACAGCCATCTAGAGAAGCAGTACATTACCTTCTGCGCATCCTTTAGTGACACATTGTCCGTTTGCCAGGCGAAGCTCCACTCGGAGGGGTCCAGGAGCAGCTACAGGTGGAGGTGGAGGAATGGTGTTGACCTCCACAACCAGAGCTTGAACAGCAGTGCCAGAATACCTACACTGGAAGAGAAGCCTGGACAGCAAACGGTGAGCTTGTAGCACAAGTCAAAGATTAGCATTTAAGGTAAAGCATAGATCACCTACTCAAAGTGACTGTCCCTTGTGATGGAACCAAGTGGTCCAATCCCCACTTCATAGGATGAAGTCATTCTGTTCTCATACACCACATATCCATTGTCCTCCTGCAAACAGCAACATGGTTAGCATACACTCTTTTCCAAGCAAAGCAACTCCAAACAGCACCAGTACCCACCATCATGCTTGTGCCACATGCTGTGACAGGGAATTGGTAAATGGCAAAGGAAGGTGTGGACCCAACTGGAGCACAAGGTGGGTCATTTCCACCCAACAGACGGACTGTATCCAGACTTAGTGAAGGCAGTGTAACATCTCTAGCCACCACAACCACAAACTGGCCATCTCGAATACACTGGACGGTCACTGTTTCAAGGTAGAAAGCAAGTTACCTCAGAATCGGTTTAATATGAACAACCTTACATAGGCTCAATGCGCTTACCGGCTCTCCCATAGTAACATTGCTGTCCATCAAAGCAACAGTTTATAGCGTCACACTCAGCAGCACTGATACCAGGTTGACCACATTGGATCTGCTCATAATCAGCTACAGCACACTTGTCAAGAAGCTCTGGCTGCTTGGGTGGAAATGCTTGAGGAAACTGTTGTGCTGTTTGCAGTTGCAGGGCCTGTTGAGCCAAATAACGCTGATCTTTTGGCTGGAACACAACATCTTGAGGATTCTGGGCCAAAATCCCTCCTCGAGTTTGCTGGAGGACTGAAGCCTGAGGATCCTGGGCTGGACCCCACCCTTGATTTTGCAGTTGCAGACCCTGTTGAGCCAAATAACGCTGATCTTTTGGCTGGAACACAACATCTTGAGGATTCTGGGCCAAAATCCCTCCTCGAGTTTGCTGGAGGACTGAAGCCTGAGGATTCTGGGCTGGACCCCACCCTTGATTTTGTGGTTGCAGACCCTGTTGAGCTAAAGACTTCTTGTCACTTGGCTGGAAAGCACTAGCCTGAGGATTCTGGGCTGGAACCCACCCTTGTTGAGTTTTCAGTTGCACTTTCTTTTGACGTAAATTATCACTTGGCTGAAACACAACATCTTTTGGATTCTGGGATAAAATCCCTCCTCGAGTATGCTGGAGGACTGAAGCCTGAGGATTCTGGACTGGATTTCCCCCTTGTCGTCGAGTCAAAAACTGTTGATCGCTTGGCTGAAACGCAAGTGCTTGACGACTCTTGGCTGGAATCCCTCCTTGTTGGTCACTTTGCTGGAAGACTGAAGCTTGAGGCACCTGGGGCAGATTACTCCACTGTGGAACAGCATGACAGAAAGTACAAAACCACACACAAAGTGCCAAAAGACCAAATATACCCATACTTTCTGCCATTGCTCCACAACTGAATTCATCATTCATTTGGATCCCTTTTTGAATCCTACAAAGTGCAGCTCATTAACGATGTCACTCCCTGTTCAATTAACAGTCTTCATTCATCAGACTGGGCGTTTACAAATTAACATGCTAGTCTTCACAACATCCAATAAGCCAATATGTACACCAAAGCATATGTATATCAGTAAAAGATTTACTAAAGTATTTTTATTTAGTTTACATGTCACCTCTTCTTTAAATATTACATTTAGTATAATTTGGCAGACATATTTACCCACTTAAAGTTCTTTTAGTAGTAAGAATGTCCCCTGCAGTATTTTCTCACAATGATTGCAAAGGAAGGCGTGGAACCAACAGGAACAGAAGGTGGTTCATTTCCATTAATTAATTAGACTGTATCTAGGCAATAATCAAAATCATCTGATTATTTTTTTGCTTTTCATGTCAAAATGTAAGCAGGATCCACCCATGGTGCCATACAAGCTAGAACCGCTACTGTTGAAAACAGAAATAACACATCTTCAATCTTTAAAAACTAACAACATCCCTACACATTTTTTAAAGTTCTAATTTTTCATTTCTAATTGTCTACATTTCCAAACTCAGCCCCTGAGTTTAACGGCATAGTTCACCCAAAAATGAAAATTGTCACATCATTTACTCACCCTCATGCCAACCCGAATGTGTATAACTTTCTTTCTTCTGCAGAACACAAATGAAGGTTTTTAGAGGAATATCTCAGCTCTGTAGGTCCATACAATGCAAGTGAATGGTGATCAGAACTCAGAAGATCAATAAGCACATACGATCCTAGTAAAAGTAATCTAGTCTTCTAAAGTGATACAATTGCGTTGGGTGAGAAACAGATCAGTATTTATGCACTGGCGTAGCCAAGGGTGGGCCTAGAGATTATTCTTTGGCTTGAAATATATATTTAGAAAATAGTTTTAAAAAAGCATGAATTCTGATTTCTGAAAGAACTGTTTGAATGTACCACTTCTCTGTTGTTAAGGAAAATATGGTCAAAAAAAACTTGTCCCTTCCATTTTCATTGGGAAATTTTCATTGGGACATTAAGAGACACTTACGTGCTCAAGCTGATACCCCTAACAAGGCCACGGACCAGGGACTCAATTTGGCCATTGAGGTGAAAGAGATTTAGCGTCAACTGTTGAACATGAGGGCAATGCTGAAGAAGGTTGTTGCTGACTTGGAGGATCTTACTGTAATACGTCGATCAATCACTTCCATGGAGACGAAATTCACGGTGTTGGTTACAAGAGTGGGGGATGTCGAGAAACGGATCAATTATCTGGAGTCATCGGAGAGGGAATTAGCTGCTATCCAGCTAGCGACCATGACAGACCTGGAGCGCATCTGGGAAAAGTTGGAAGACCTTGAGAATCATAACCGGCAAAGGTCGAAGAAGGCCGAGATATGGTGAAATTCCTAGACGAGCTATTCCTGTGTCTGCTAGACATTACAGGCCATAAGCTGGAAATCGAGCGAGCTCACAGAGATCCGGCTCAGAAATATGCTGAGGGAGACAGGCCCCGATCAATTCTGGCCACATTTCTGAGATCAACCGATAAAGATCTTGTGTTACGTGAGGCGAGGAGTAAAAGAAGGCTTTCTTGGAAGAACCACAGCATTTTCTTGTTCCCAGATAAAAGTGATCAATTCAAGGAATGCAAGAAACTCTTACATCAACGGAAGGTTGATTTTGCACTGATATTCCCGGCCAAATTGAGAATGGATGCTAAGGATGACTGTAAATTATTTACATGCCCACAGCAAGTGATATCCTTCATAAACTCAATGGAATGAGTGGGTCATTGTGTGATATTCTCGATGCACTGAACATTCAATTGACTGTCCGAGTAAACAGATCGCTTTTTTGTTTCTTTTTGTGTTGTTCCATCTAGCGGCTAGTCATGTGTGTTTTGTGGAGGAACACACATTCGGGACAGTTTGTGGATGAATATGCACGTTCTTTGTGCTTATTCCACCTATTCGCTGGAGTTTGTTTTATAGATTATTTTCTATTGTCAAGTCAAGTGATTTTTATTGTCGTTCAACCATATACAGTTAGTACAGTACAAAGTGAAATGAGACAACGTTCCTCCAGGACCATGTGCTACATAAAAACAACATAGGACAAACACAGAACCACATGAGACTACACAGACTAAATAACATTTCTACATAAAGAGCACGTGCAAAAAAGTATGAGACAGTACAATGAATTACTAAAAGGAACAGGACAATAGGCACAGTAAGAGACAGTGCAGTGCTGACCATTACACATTTGTAAATTGAGTAGTGCAAAAAGATGACACTTTGTAAAAATGCCAAATGTAAACATAACATACTATGAAATAGTGTTCTATGGACATAGCATTTATTGAATTAGCAGCCAGGTATAAGTGACAATGAATTAAAGTGCAACTCTGGACATGTGCAAAAGTTGGATGGTGTACAGGGGTGTGTGTGTGTGTGTGTGTGTGTCAGTCCAGTCTCTGAGTATTGAGGAGTCTGATGGCTTGGGGGAAGAAGCTGTTACACAGTCTGGCCATGAAGGCCTGAATGCTTCGGTACCTCTTGCCAGATGGCAGGAGGGTGAAGAGTTTGTGTGAGGGGTGTTTGGGGTCGTCCACAATGCTGGTTGCTTTGCGGATGCAGCGTTTTGTGTAAATGTCTTTGATGGAGGGAAGAGAGACTCCTATGATCTTCTCAGCTGTCCTCACTATCCTCTGCAGGGCTTCGTGGTCTGAAACAGTGCAAGTCCCAAACCAGGCAGTGATGCAGCTGCTCAGGATGCTCTCAATAGTCCCTCTATAGAATGTAGTGAGGATGGTGGGGTGGGAGATGTGCTTTTCTCAACCTTCGACAAAAGTAGAGACGGTGCTGGGCTTTCTTGGTAATACAGCTGGTACAGGAATTTGGTGCTCTTGACGATCTCCAAAGAGCCATCGACGTTCAGAGGAGAGCGGTCACTCTGTGCTCTCCTAAAGTCAACAACCATCTCTTTTTTTGTCCACATTCAGGGACAGGTTGTTGGCTCTACACCAGTCCGTTAGCCGCTGCACCTCCTCTCTGTATGCTGACTCGTTGTTCTTTCTGATGAGACCCACCACGGTCATGTCATCGGCGAACTTGATGATGTGGTTTGACCTGTGCATTGCTGTAATTGTGTAATTTTGTCTCACATAATTTGTATAGAAGCACCAGGCTTGAGCAATCCGATGGCAAAGTTGTCGCAGGGACTCTCGTAGGTGTACATGGACTGTTTGAGTTTAGAGGGATGGACGGCGGCTGGTGCTGTCATGCGTGGGGTTAATGCGCATGTTTTTTTCTGTTTTGGGAGATGTTCGGGGGTTGATTTATGTTAGAATATAGTCTTTATGATTTTATTTTTGACACACAATCTATTTTTTCTCATATGTCAAAATGTCCAATGTTTATATTAGTGGATTGTCTCTCTCCACGTGGAATGTGAATGGTTTGGGGCACCCCATCAAAAAAGGAAGATATGAATTTTCTTAAATGTAAGAAATATGATATAGTATTTCTTCAAGAAATGCATCTTTCCCCACAGGAAGCGGAAAAATTTGGGAAGATATGGGGTTTTCTTTAGTGCTGGCTCAAGTAAGAGTCATTACACTGATGAGTAAACATTTCAAATGTCTCAAACAGATTAAAGATACATTAGGAAGGGCCATTATTGTTTTAGCAGAAATTCAGGGGCAAAGGTTGATTTTGGCTAATATTTACGCACCTAACGCTGTTGATCGGGGCATTTTTATAGATCTTGAAGGGATGTTGCAAGCCGCGGGCACCCCTCATGGTATAATATTAGGAGACTTTCAACTTTTGATGGACTCTGTCCTTGATCATAGTGATAGCCCCCTAGTGCAACATTGACGCTTCACAGGATGTGTACTTGGTCTGACAGATATTTGGAGACTTTTGAAACCATCTGGCTATACAATCCGACTATACATTTTTGTTCATCAGTCCATCAAATTGAATCTAGAATAGATTTTTTTTGTATATCCAAGTCCCTCATTTCATCTGTTGTGGACTGCTCAATTGGAAACAACTTAGTCTCAGATCATGCCCTGGTGTATTTAGAGATGTTGCCACATACGGAGAAAAGGAAATCATATAGTTGGCATCAAAGTTTATATGGAGATCAACTGGTCCTCATTATCCTCTGTGAGCATGGCTTGGGAGGCACTTAAGGTGGTTTTTAGGGGTCGGATTTTACAGTATGCCTCATTCATCAAAAAAATCCAAAGCACGAGAACTCGTGGAGTTGGAAGGGAACAATAAAAGTGCCGAATATACAGATATAATACTATTTTGTTGCGGAAGCTGGATTTTTCGCTATTCAGGTTAAGACAGTCACACTTTGAGTTTGGGGACAAAACAGGAAATCTCTGGCTATTTATATAAAGCAGAGAGAGTCTTTTTCTACCATTCCCTCAGTGAAATCTGCATCGGCCAATGATATTAAAAATACTTTTAAAGAAATCTGTCTTGATCTCTATAGTTCCACATCTTCGTCTACTTATAAAATATTGACATTTTGTGGAACGATTAGAACTCCCTAAACTCACGGCTGATCAAAAAATGATCTTGATTCTGAGATAACTTTGGAGGAGCTTGGCGAGGTAATTAAGGCCTTACCTACAGGGTATTGCTGCTGAATTTTTTAGATCTTATGCTACTGGCTCCACTTTTGTTAGAAGCCACGCCACCTCATCTGTATTGTTTTTGGGAGTAGCACATTCCCCCCTATAGCTGCAGATACTCTGGGAGGGGTGATTACTGCATTTGGAAAAGGTCATGAGGCATCAGTGTATTACTCCCTACTAATTCAGAGTCTGGAGCTTTAACCTTTATCAAGAGATTATGGTAGAAAGATTTAAACTTCGTACTGGAGGAAGGAGTGTGGGCTAGGATTCTAAAAAATGTCAAGTCCATATCTAGAGATGCAAAGGTTCTCCTTATGCAATTTAAGATTTTACACAGATTCTGCTGCACCCCCTCTAGATTGTATAGACTTGGTCTTAAAGACACACCCACCTGCTGGCAATGGCAATCAGAAGATGGAGACACAACCCATGTTTTTTGGGGGTGTGTTAAGATCCGAGAATTTTGGCTGAAGGTGCAGAGTTTTACGTTAAATTTTAGGCCCTCAAATTTCATTCTGCCTCAGACTCTGTATTTTGGGCAATGGGCCAGTCATAAATTTGGGGGATAAACACATACAAAATTGGGTTCTGACCAGTATTATGATTGGAAGGCAGATTATTTTAAGGGGATGGAGCGCCCTCATTTCTGGAGTGGTGTGCGGAGAAGGGAAGGGTGGATGCTTTCATTGAGATTAAGCAGAAGGCTGAGGGTTCGGAATTTGTTTGATAAGGAGAAAAATATTTCATGGTTTTTAGGAGAGCAATGTTTAGTTTGAATTAGGATTATACTTTTTGTGTGTGTATTCGGTTTGCGACCACAGTTGTGTTTGTTGCAATACACAGCTTGGTATATTTATCCAACATCCCACACCTCTTCCGCCATTACATTACCTTGCTATATTGTCCAATTCTGTATTTCTATACACGTTTAAGGTGTTGGTTTTAACAATTTACTAGTACAAAAACAATTTCAATTAGTTATGGTAACAAATAGGGTGGCAACATGGTCTACTTCCAAGTTCGGAGCACGTATTGGCACATTTAATATGGTCATGGTATTGCTTGCAGCCTCGGTGATTTTTGCAGTTACGACACACCTCATTAAAACAGCTTAGACTGTTGTTGGAGTCTGGTAACTTTATTAAATTTACATGAAGAAAATGCCCCCACTGGAAACGACAGTCTTTTCAATGTTCTCACCAACATCCCTTTCTGGAATACAAGAGAAGGCAGAGGTTAAAAGCAATGTACAAGCTACAAAAAGACAAACCACAGTGAAGTAATACACCTACTTTGCCTGGTGCAGCTCTGCTCACAGGAGCCAGTGGAAGAGGGATGGCACACTGATGTACTACAGTGGATGAAGACCTGAGCAAGAAGGGGGATTAACCATAGCATTCATAAGAGCCATTAGGAGGAGTTTCTGGGTGTTAAAAGTTGGATGGTAATCATACCATTCCCTGCAGTGGAGCTAGTGATGCTGGATCCACAAACGTGAACATCTTCACAATAAAGCGCTTGTAGTGGGTCGGGAACTGAAGACCAGAGGAGCCATCCACAGGAACCAGTGTGGTGAGGTAACGATCATCCTGGTAAGGGCATCTGGAAGGCACAGTAACAGTCAGGACTAGCTCAAAACAGACCAATGACACAAATGCTGGGGTTATACTCACCCATTAACTAGAAGGTCCCACTGAGGTAGGCTGAGGGAATCAGGGGATGATGTTGCCCAGCAATGTCCCAGCATCAGGACAATATTGGGGTCAGTCCTCTCCAACAGGTGCACCTCAACATACACAGGTTGTCGTAGGACTTTTGTGACTGGGTAATCAGAATCACTGTAGTAGGACGTGTATGCAGCATCCTCTGCAGGAGGAGAACATTTTAGAAACCCCAAGGTACACTTTCAAGACAGCCATCTAGAGAAGCAGTACATTACCTTCTGCGCATCCTTTAGTGACACATTGTCCGTTTGCCAGGCGAAGCTCCACTCGGAGGGGTCCAGGAGCAGCTACAGGTGGAGGTGGAGGAATGGTGTTGACCTCCACAACCAGAGCTTGAACAGCAGTGCCAGAATACCTACACTGGAAGAGAAGCCTGGACAGCAAACGGTGAGCTTGTAGCACAAGTCAAAGATTAGCATTTAAGGTAAAGCATAGATCACCTACTCAAAGTGACTGTCCCTTGTGATGGAACCAAGTGGTCCAATCCCCACTTCATAGGATGAAGTCATTCTGTTCTCATACACCACATATCCATTGTCCTCCTGCAAACAGCAACATGGTTAGCATACACTCTTTTCCAAGCAAAGCAACTCCAAACAGCACCAGTACCCACCATCATGCTTGTGCCACATGCTGTGACAGGGAATTGGTAAATGGCAAAGGAAGGTGTGGACCCAACTGGAGCACAAGGTGGGTCATTTCCACCCAACAGACGGACTGTATCCAGACTTAGTGAAGGCAGTGTAACATCTCTAGCCACCACAACCACAAACTGGCCATCTCGAATACACTGGACGGTCACTGTTTCAAGGTAGAAAGCAAGTTACCTCAGAATCGGTTTAATATGAACAACCTTACATAGGCTCAATGCGCTTACCGGCTCTCCCATAGTAACATTGCTGTCCATCAAAGCAACAGTTTATAGCGTCACACTCAGCAGCACTGATACCAGGTTGACCACATTGGATCTGCTCATAATCAGCTACAGCACACTTGTCAAGAAGCTCTGGCTGCTTGGGTGGAAATGCTTGAGGAAACTGTTGTGCTGTTTGCAGTTGCAGGGCCTGTTGAGCCAAATAACGCTGATCTTTTGGCTGGAACACAACATCTTGAGGATTCTGGGCCAAAATCCCTCCTCGAGTTTGCTGGAGGACTGAAGCCTGAGGATCCTGGGCTGGACCCCACCCTTGATTTTGCAGTTGCAGACCCTGTTGAGCCAAATAACGCTGATCTTTTGGCTGGAACACAACATCTTGAGGATTCTGGGCCAAAATCCCTCCTCGAGTTTGCTGGAGGACTGAAGCCTGAGGATCCTGGGCTGGACCCCACCCTTGATTTTGCAATTGCAGACCCTGTTGAGCCAAATAACGCTGATCTTTTGGCTGGAACACAACATCTTGAGGATTCTGGGCCAAAATCCCTCCTCGAGTTTGCTGGAGGACTGAAGCCTGAGGATTCTGGGCTGGACCCCACCCTTGATTTTGCGGTTGCAGACCCTGTTGAGCCAAATAACGCTGATCTTTTGGCTGGAACACAACATCTTGAGGATTCTGGGCCAAAATCCCTCCTCGAGTTTGCTGGAGGACTGAAGCCTGAGGATCCAGGGCTGGACCCCACCCTTGATTTTGCAGTTGCAGACCCTGTTGAGCCAAATAACGCTGATCTTTTGGCTGGAACACAACATCTTGAGGATTCTGGGCCAAAATCCCTCCTCGAGTTTGCTGGAGGACTGAAGCCTGAGGATTCTGGGCTGGACCCCACCCTTGATTTTGTGGTTGCAGACCCTGTTGAGCTAAAGACTTGTCACTTGGCTGGAAAGCACTAGCCTGAGGATTCTGGGCTGGAACCCACCCTTGTTGAGTTTTCAGTTGCACTTTCTTTTGACGTAAATTATCACTTGGCTGAAACGCAACATCTTTTGGATTCTGGGATAAAATCCCTTCTCGAGTATGCTGGAGGACTGAAGCCTGAGGATTCTGGACTGGATTTCCCCCTTGTCGTCGAGTCAAAAACTGTTGATTGCTTGGCTGAAACGCAAGTGCTTGACGACTCTTGGCTGGAATCCCTCCTTGTTGGTCACTTTGCTGGAAGACTGAAGCTTGAGGCACCTGGGGCAGATTACTCCACTGTGGAACAGCATGACAGAAAGTAAAAAACCACACACAAAGTGCCAAAAGACCAAATATACCCATACTTTCTGCCATTGCTCCACAACTGAATTCATCATTCATTTGGATCCCTTTTTGAATCCTACAAAGTGCAGCTCATTAACGATGTCACTCCCTGTTCAATTAACAGTCTTCATTCATCAGACTGGGCGTTTACAAATTAACATGCTAGTCTTCACAACAGCCAATAAGCCAATATGTACACCAAAGCATATGTATATCAGTAAAAGATTTACTAAAGTATTTTTATTTAGTTTACATGTCACCTCTTCTTTAAATATTACATTTAGTATAATTTGGCAGACATATTTACCCACTTAAAGTTCTTTTAGTAGTAAGAATGTCCCCTGCAGTATTTTCTCACAATGATTGCAAAGGAAGGCGTGGAACCAACAGGAACAGAAGGTGGTTCATTTCCATTAATTAATTAGACTGTATCTAGGCAATAATCAAAATCATCTGATTATTTTTTTGCTTTTCATGTCAAAATGTAAGCAGGATCCACCCATGGTGCCATACAAGCTAGAACCGCTACTGTTGAAAACAGAAATAACACATCTTCAATCTTTAAAAACTAACAACATCCCTACACATTTTTTAAAGTTCTAATTTTTCATTTCTAATTGTCTACATTTCCAAACTCAGCCCCTGAGTTTAACGGCATAGTTCACCCAAAAATGAAAATTGTCACATCATTTACTCACCCTCATGCCAACCCGAATGTGTATAACTTTCTTTCTTCTGCAGAACACAAATGAAGGTTTTTAGAGGAATATCTCAGCTCTGTAGGTCCATACAATGCAAGTGAATGGTGATCAGAACTCAGAAGATCAATAAGCACATACGATCCTAGTAAAAGTAATCTAGTCTTCTAAAGTGATACAATTGCGTTGGGTGAGAAACAGATCAGTATTTATGCACTGGCGTAGCCAAGGGTGGGCCTAGAGATTATTCTTTGGCTTGAAATATATATTTAGAAAATAGTTTTAAAAAAGCATGAATTCTGATTTCTGAAAGAACTGTTTGAATGTACCACTTCTCTGTTGTTAAGGAAAATATGGTCAAAAAAAACTTGGCCCTTCCATTTTCATTGGGAAATTTTCATTGGGACATTAAGAGACACTTACGTGCTCAAGCTGATACCCCTAACAAGGCCACGGACCAGGGACTCAATTTGGCCATTGAGGTGAAAGAGATTTAGCGTCAACTGTTGAACATGAGGGCAATGCTGAAGAAGGTTGTTGCTGACTTGGAGGATCTTACTGTAATACGTCGATCAATCACTTCCATGGAGACGAAATTCACGGTGTTGGTTACAAGAGTGGGGGATGTCGAGAAACGGATCAATTATCTGGAGTCATCGGAGAGGGAATTAGCTGCTATCCAGCTAGCGACCATGACAGACCTGGAGCGCATCTGGGAAAAGTTGGAAGACCTTGAGAATCATAACCGGCAAAGGTCGAAGAAGGCCGAGATATGGTGAAATTCCTAGACGAGCTATTCCTGTGTCTGCTAGACATTACAGGCCATAAGCTGGAAATCGAGCGAGCTCACAGAGATCCGGCTCAGAAATATGCTGAGGGAGACAGGCCCCGATCAATTCTGGCCACATTTCTGAGATCAACCGATAAAGATCTTGTGTTACGTGAGGCGAGGAGTAAAAGAAGGCTTTCTTGGAAGAACCACAGCATTTTCTTGTTCCCAGATAAAAGTGATCAATTCAAGGAATGCAAGAAACTCTTACATCAACGGAAGGTTGATTTTGCACTGATATTCCCGGCCAAATTGAGAATGGATGCTAAGGATGACCGTAAATTATTTACATGCCCACAGCAAGTGATATCCTTCATAAACTCAATGGAATGAGTGGGTCATTGTGTGATATTCTCGATGCACTGAACATTCAATTGACTGTCCGAGTAAACAGATCGCTTTTTTGTTTCTTTTTGTGTTGTTCCATCTAGCGGCTAGTCATGTGTGTTTTGTGGAGGAACACACATTCGGGACAGTTTGTGGATGAATATGCACGTTCTTTGTGCTTATTCCACCTATTCGCTGGAGTTTGTTTTATAGATTATTTTCTATTGTCAAGTCAAGTGATTTTTATTGTCGTTCAACCATATACAGTTAGTACAGTACAAAGTGAAATGAGACAACGTTCCTCCAGGACCATGTGCTACATAAAAACAACATAGGACAAACACAGAACCACATGAGACTACACAGACAAAATAACATTTCTACATAAAGAGCACGTGCAAAAAAGTATGAGACAGTACAATGAATTACTAAAAGGAACAGGACAATAGGCACAGTAAGAGACAGTGCAGTGCTGACCATTACACATTTGTAAATTGAGTAGTGCAAAAAGATGACACTTTGTAAAAATGCCAAATGTAAACATAACATACTATGAAATAGTGTTCTATGGACATAGCATTTATTGAATTAGCAGCCAGGTATAAGTGACAATGAATTAAAGTGCAACTCTGGACATGTGCAAAAGTTGGATGGTGTACAGGGGTGTGTGTGTGTGTGTGTGTGTGTCAGTCCAGTCTCTGAGTATTGAGGAGTCTGATGGCTTGGGGGAAGAAGCTGTTACACAGTCTGGCCATGAAGGCCTGAATGCTTCGGTACCTCTTGCCAGATGGCAGGAGGGTGAAGAGTTTGTGTGAGGGGTGTTTGGGGTCGTCCACAATGCTGGTTGCTTTGCGGATGCAGCGTTTTGTGTAAATGTCTTTGATGGAGGGAAGAGAGACTCCTATGATCTTCTCAGCTGTCCTCACTATCCTCTGCAGGGCTTCGTGGTCTGAAACAGTGCAAGTCCCAAACCAGGCAGTGATGCAGCTGCTCAGGATGCTCTCAATAGTCCCTCTATAGAATGTAGTGAGGATGGTGGGATGGGAGATGTGCTTTTCTCAACCTTCGACAAAAGTAGAGACGGTGCTGGGCTTTCTTGGTAATACAGCTGGTACAGGAATTTGGTGCTCTTGACGATCTCCAAAGAGCCATCGACGTTCAGAGGAGAGCGGTCACTCTGTGCTCTCCTAAAGTCAACAACCATCTCTTTTTTTGTCCACATTCAGGGACAGGTTGTTGGCTCTACACCAGTCCGTTAGCCGCTGCACCTCCTCTCTGTATGCTGACTCGTTGTTCTTTCTGATGTGACCCACCACGGTCATGTCATCGGCGAACTTGATGATGTGGTTTGACCTGTGCATTGCTGTAATTGTGTAATTTTGTCTCACATAATTTGTATAGAAGCACCAGGCTTGAGCAATCCGATGGCAAAGTTGTCGCAGGGACTCTCGTAGGTGTACATGGACTGTTTGAGTTTAGAGGGATGGACGGCGGCTGGTGCTGTCATGCGTGGGGTTAATGCGCATGTTTTTTTCTGTTTTGGGAGATGTTCGGGGGTTGATTTATGTTAGAATATAGTCTTTATGATTTTATTTTTGACACACAATCTATTTTTTCTCATATGTCAAAATGTCCAATGTTTATATTAGTGGATTGTCTCTCTCCACGTGGAATGTGAATGGTTTGGGGCACCCCATCAAAAAAGGAAGATATGAATTTTCTTAAATGTAAGAAATATGATATAGTATTTCTTCAAGAAATGCATCTTTCCCCACAGGAAGCGGAAAAATTTGGGAAGATATGGGGTTTTCTTTAGTGCTGGCTCAAGTAAGAGTCATTACACTGATGAGTAAACATTTCAAATGTCTCAAACAGATTAAAGATACATTAGGAAGGGCCATTATTGTTTTAGCAGAAATTCAGGGGCAAAGGTTGATTTTGGCTAATATTTACGCACCTAACGCTGTTGATCGGGGCATTTTTATAGATCTTGAAGGGATGTTGCAAGCCGCGGGCACCCCTCATGGTATAATATTAGGAGACTTTCAACTTTTGATGGACTCTGTCCTTGATCATAGTGATAGCCCCCTAGTGCAACATTGACGCTTCACAGGATGTGTACTTGGTCTGACAGATATTTGGAGACTTTTGAAACCATCTGGCTATACAATCCGACTATACATTTTTGTTCATCAGTCCATCAAATTGAATCTAGAATAGATTTTTTTTGTATATCCAAGTCCCTCATTTCATCTGTTGTGGACTGCTCAATTGGAAACAACTTAGTCTCAGATCATGCCCTGGTGTATTTAGAGATGTTGCCACATACGGAGAAAAGGAAATCATATAGTTGGCATCAAAGTTTATATGGAGATCAACTGGTCCTCATTATCCTCTGTGAGCATGGCTTGGGAGGCACTTAAGGTGGTTTTTAGGGGTCGGATTTTACAGTATGCCTCATTCATCAAAAAAATCCAAAGCACGAGAACTCGTGGAGTTGGAAGGGAACAATAAAAGTGCCGAATATACAGATATAATACTATTTTGTTGCGGAAGCTGGATTTTTCGCTATTCAGGTTAAGACAGTCACACTTTGAGTTTGGGGACAAAACAGGAAATCTCTGGCTATTTATATAAAGCAGAGAGAGTCTTTTTCTACCATTCCCTCAGTGAAATCTGCATCGGCCAATGATATTAAAAATACTTTTAAAGAAATCTGTCTTGATCTCTATAGTTCCACATCTTCGTCTACTTATAAAATAAATATTGACATTTTGTGGAACTATTAGAACTCCCTAAACTCACGGCTGATCAAAAAATGATCTTGATTCTGAGATAACTTTGGAGGAGCTTGGCGAGGTAATTAAGGCCTTACCTACAGGGTATTGCTGCTGAATTTTTTAGATCTTATGCTACTGGCTCCACTTTTATTAGAAGCCACGCCACCTCATCTGTATTGTTTTTGGGAGTAGCACATTCCCCCCTATAGCTGCAGATACTCTGGGAGGGGTGATTACTGCATTTGGAAAAGGTCATGAGGCATCAGTGTATTACTCCCTACTAATTCAGAGTCTGGGGGATGGAGCTTTAACCTTTATCAAGAGATTATGGTAGAAAGATTTAAACTTGGTACTGGAGGAAGGAGTGTGGGCTAGGATTCTAAAAAATGTCAAGTCCATATCTAGAGATGCAAAGGTTCTCCTTATGCAATTTAAGATTTTACACAGATTCTGCTGCACCCCCTCTAGATTGTATAGACTTGGTCTTAAAGACACACCCACCTGCTGGCAATGGCAATCAGAAGATGGAGACACAACCCATGTTTTTTGGGGGTGTGTTAAGATCCGAGAATTTTGGCTGAAGGTGCAGAGTTTTACGTTAAATTTTAGGCCCTCAAATTTCATTCTGCCTCAGACTCTGTATTTTGGGCAATGGGCCAGTCATAAATTTGGGGGATAAACACATACAAAATTGGGTTCTGACCAGTATTATGATTGGAAGGCAGATTATTTTAAGGGGATGGAGCGCCCTCATTTCTGGAGTGGTGTGCGGAGAAGGGAAGGGTGGATGCTTTCATTGAGATTAAGCAGAAGGCTGAGGGTTCGGAATTTGTTTGATAAGGAGAAAAATATTTCATGGTTTTTAGGAGAGCAATGTTTAGTTTGAATTAGGATTATACTTTTTGTGTGTGTATTCGGTTTGCGACCACAGTTGTGTTTGTTGCAATACACAGCTTGGTATATTTATCCAACATCCCACACCTCTTCCGCCATTACATTACCTTGCTATATTGTCCAATTCTGTATTTCTATACACGTTTAAGGTGTTGGTTTTAACAATTTACTAGTACAAAAACAATTTCAATTAGTTATGGTAACAAATAGGGTGGCAACATGGTCTACTTCCCAGTTCGGAGCACGTATTGGCACATTTAATATGGTCATGGTATTGCTTGCAGCCTCGGTGATTTTTGCAGTTACGACACACCTCATTAAAACAGCTTAGACTGTTGTTGGAGTCTGGTAACTTTATTAAATTTACATGAAGAAAATGCCCCCACTGGAAACGACAGTCTTTTCAATGTTCTCACCAACATCCCTTTCTGGAATACAAGAGAAGGCAGAGGTTAAAAGCAAATGTACAAGCTACAAAAAGACAAACCACAGTGAAGTAATACACCTACTTTGCCTGGTGCAGCTCTGCTCACAGGAGCCAGTGGAAGAGGGATGGCACACTGATGTACTACAGTGGATGAAGACCTGAGCAAGAAGGGGGATTAACCATAGCATTCATAAGAGCCATTAGGAGGAGTTTCTGGGTGTTAAAAGTTGGATGGTAATCATACCATTCCCTGCAGTGGAGCTAGTGATGCTGGATCCACAAACGTGAACATCTTCACAATAAAGCGCTTGTAGTGGGTCGGGAACTGAAGACCAGAGGAGCCATCCACAGGAACCAGTGTGGTGAGGTAACGATCATCCTGGTAAGGGCATCTGGAAGGCACAGTAACAGTCAGGACTAGCTCAAAACAGACCAATGACACAAATGCTGGGGTTATACTCACCCATTAACTAGAAGGTCCCACTGAGGTAGGCTGAGGGAATCAGGGGATGATGTTGCCCAGCAATGTCCCAGCATCAGGACAATATTGGGGTCAGTCCTCTCCAACAGGTGCACCTCAACATACACAGGTTGTCGTAGGACTTTTGTGACTGGGTAATCAGAATCACTGTAGTAGGACGTGTATGCAGCATCCTCTGCAGGAGGAGAACATTTTAGAAACCCCAAGGTACACTTTCAAGACAGCCATCTAGAGAAGCAGTACATTACCTTCTGCGCATCCTTTAGTGACACATTGTCCGTTTGCCAGGCGAAGCTCCACTCGGAGGGGTCCAGGAGCAGCTACAGGTGGAGGTGGAGGAATGGTGTTGACCTCCACAACCAGAGCTTGAACAGCAGTGCCAGAATACCTACACTGGAAGAGAAGCCTGGACAGCAAACGGTGAGCTTGTAGCACAAGTCAAAGATTAGCATTTAAGGTAAAGCATAGATCACCTACTCAAAGTGACTGTCCCTTGTGATGGAACCAAGTGGTCCAATCCCCACTTCATAGGATGAAGTCATTCTGTTCTCATACACCACATATCCATTGTCCTCCTGCAAACAGCAACATGGTTAGCATACACTCTTTTCCAAGCAAAGCAAGTCCAAACAGCACCAGTACCCACCATCATGCTTGTGCCACATGCTGTGACAGGGAATTGGTAAATGGCAAAGGAAGGTGTGGACCCAACTGGAGCACAAGGTGGGTCATTTCCACCCAACAGACGGACTGTATCCAGACTTAGTGAAGGCAGTGTAACATCTCTAGCCACCACAACCACAAACTGGCCATCTCGAATACACTGGACGGTCACTGTTTCAAGGTAGAAAGCAAGTTACCTCAGAATCGGTTTAATATGAACAACCTTACATAGGCTCAATGCGCTTACCGGCTCTCCCATAGTAACATTGCTGTCCATCAAAGCAACAGTTTATAGCGTCACACTCAGCAGCACTGATACCAGGTTGACCACATTGGATCTGCTCATAATCAGCTACAGCACACTTGTCAAGAAGCTCTGGCTGCTTGGGTGGAAATGCTTGAGGAAACTGTTGTGCTGTTTGCAGTTGCAGGGCCTGTTGAGCCAAATAACGCTGATCTTTTGGCTGGAACACAACATCTTGAGGATTCTGGGCCAAAATCCCTCCTCGAGTTTGCTGGAGGACTGAAGCCTGAGGATCCTGGGCTGGACCCCACCCTTGATTTTGCAGTTGCAGACCCTGTTGAGCCAAATAACGCTGATCTTTTGGCTGGAACACAACATCTTGAGGATTCTGGGCCAAAATCCCTCCTCGAGTTTGCTGGAGGACTGAAGCCTGAGGATTCTGGGCTGGACCCCACCCTTGATTTTGTGGTTGCAGACCCTGTTGAGCTAAAGACTTCTTGTCACTTGGCTGGAAAGCACTAGCCTGAGGATTCTGGGCTGGAACCCACCCTTGTTGAGTTTTCAGTTGCACTTTCTTTTGACGTAAATTATCACTTGGCTGAAACACAACATCTTTTGGATTCTGGGATAAAATCCCTCCTCGAGTATGCTGGAGGACTGAAGCCTGAGGATTCTGGACTGGATTTCCCCCTTGTCGTCGAGTCAAAAACTGTTGATCGCTTGGCTGAAACGCAAGTGCTTGACGACTCTTGGCTGGAATCCCTCCTTGTTGGTCACTTTGCTGGAAGACTGAAGCTTGAGGCACCTGGGGCAGATTACTCCACTGTGGAACAGCATGACAGAAAGTACAAAACCACACACAAAGTGCCAAAAGACCAAATATACCCATACTTTCTGCCATTGCTCCACAACTGAATTCATCATTCATTTGGATCCCTTTTTGAATCCTACAAAGTGCAGCTCATTAACGATGTCACTCCCTGTTCAATTAACAGTCTTCATTCATCAGACTGGGCGTTTACAAATTAACATGCTAGTCTTCACAACATCCAATAAGCCAATATGTACACCAAAGCATATGTATATCAGTAAAAGATTTACTAAAGTATTTTTATTTAGTTTACATGTCACCTCTTCTTTAAATATTACATTTAGTATAATTTGGCAGACATATTTACCCACTTAAAGTTCTTTTAGTAGTAAGAATGTCCCCTGCAGTATTTTCTCACAATGATTGCAAAGGAAGGCGTGGAACCAACAGGAACAGAAGGTGGTTCATTTCCATTAATTAATTAGACTGTATCTAGGCAATAATCAAAATCATCTGATTATTTTTTTGCTTTTCATGTCAAAATGTAAGCAGGATCCACCCATGGTGCCATACAAGCTAGAACCGCTACTGTTGAAAACAGAAATAACACATCTTCAATCTTTAAAAACTAACAACATCCCTACACATTTTTTAAAGTTCTAATTTTTCATTTCTAATTGTCTACATTTCCAAACTCAGCCCCTGAGTTTAACGGCATAGTTCACCCAAAAATGAAAATTGTCACATCATTTACTCACCCTCATGCCAACCCGAATGTGTATAACTTTCTTTCTTCTGCAGAACACAAATGAAGGTTTTTAGAGGAATATCTCAGCTCTGTAGGTCCATACAATGCAAGTGAATGGTGATCAGAACTCAGAAGATCAATAAGCACATACGATCCTAGTAAAAGTAATCTAGTCTTCTAAAGTGATACAATTGCGTTGGGTGAGAAACAGATCAGTATTTATGCACTGGCGTAGCCAAGGGTGGGCCTAGAGATTATTCTTTGGCTTGAAATATATATTTAGAAAATAGTTTTAAAAAAGCATGAATTCTGATTTCTGAAAGAACTGTTTGAATGTACCACTTCTCTGTTGTTAAGGAAAATATGGTCAAAAAAAACTTGTCCCTTCCATTTTCATTGGGAAATTTTCATTGGGACATTAAGAGACACTTACGTGCTCAAGCTGATACCCCTAACAAGGCCACGGACCAGGGACTCAATTTGGCCATTGAGGTGAAAGAGATTTAGCGTCAGATGTTGAACATGAGGGCAATGCTGAAGAAGGTTGTTGCTGACTTGGAGGATCTTACTGTAATACGTCGATCAATCACTTCCATGGAGACGAAATTCACGGTGTTGGTTACAAGAGTGGGGGATGTCGAGAAACGGATCAATTATCTGGAGTCATCGGAGAGGGAATTAGCTGCTATCCAGCTAGCGACCATGACAGACCTGGAGCGCATCTGGGAAAAGTTGGAAGACCTTGAGAATCATAACCGGCAAAGGTCGAAGAAGGCCGAGATATGGTGAAATTCCTAGACGAGCTATTCCTGTGTCTGCTAGACATTACAGGCCATAAGCTGGAAATCGAGCGAGCTCACAGAGATCCGGCTCAGAAATATGCTGAGGGAGACAGGCCCCGATCAATTCTGGCCACATTTCTGAGATCAACCGATAAAGATCTTGTGTTACGTGAGGCGAGGAGTAAAAGAAGGCTTTCTTGGAAGAACCACAGCATTTTCTTGTTCCCAGATAAAAGTGATCAATTCAAGGAATGCAAGAAACTCTTACATCAACGGAAGGTTGATTTTGCACTGATATTCCCGGCCAAATTGAGAATGGATGCTAAGGATGACTGTAAATTATTTACATGCCCACAGCAAGTGATATCCTTCATAAACTCAATGGAATGAGTGGGTCATTGTGTGATATTCTCGATGCACTGAACATTCAATTGACTGTCCGAGTAAACAGATCGCTTTTTTGTTTCTTTTTGTGTTGTTCCATCTAGCGGCTAGTCATGTGTGTTTTGTGGAGGAACACACATTCGGGACAGTTTGTGGATGAATATGCACGTTCTTTGTGCTTATTCCACCTATTCGCTGGAGTTTGTTTTATAGATTATTTTCTATTGTCAAGTCAAGTGATTTTTATTGTCGTTCAACCATATACAGTTAGTACAGTACAAAGTGAAATGAGACAACGTTCCTCCAGGACCATGTGCTACATAAAAACAACATAGGACAAACACAGAACCACATGAGACTACACAGACTAAATAACATTTCTACATAAAGAGCACGTGCAAAAAAGTATGAGACAGTACAATGAATTACTAAAAGGAACAGGACAATAGGCACAGTAAGAGACAGTGCAGTGCTGACCATTACACATTTGTAAATTGAGTAGTGCAAAAAGATGACACTTTGTAAAAATGCCAAATGTAAACATAACATACTATGAAATAGTGTTCTATGGACATAGCATTTATTGAATTTGCAGCCAGGTATAAGTGACAATGAATTAAAGTGCAACTCTGGACATGTGCAAAAGTTGGATGGTGTACAGGGGTGTGTGTGTGTGTGTGTGTGTGTCAGTCCAGTCTCTGAGTATTGAGGAGTCTGATGGCTTGGGGGAAGAAGCTGTTACACAGTCTGGCCATGAAGGCCTGAATGCTTCGGTACCTCTTGCCAGATGGCAGGAGGGTGAAGAGTTTGTGTGAGGGGTGTTTGGGGTCGTCCACAATGCTGGTTGCTTTGCGGATGCAGCGTTTTGTGTAAATGTCTTTGATGGAGGGAAGAGAGACTCCTATGATCTTCTCAGCTGTCCTCACTATCCTCTGCAGGGCTTCGTGGTCTGAAACAGTGCAAGTCCCAAACCAGGCAGTGATGCAGCTGCTCAGGATGCTCTCAATAGTCCCTCTATAGAATGTAGTGAGGATGGTGGGGTGGGAGATGTGCTTTTCTCAACCTTCGACAAAAGTAGAGACGGTGCTGGGCTTTCTTGGTAATACAGCTGGTACAGGAATTTGGTGCTCTTGACGATCTCCAAAGAGCCATCGACGTTCAGAGGAGAGCGGTCACTCTGTGCTCTCCTAAAGTCAACAACCATCTCTTTTTTTGTCCACATTCAGGGACAGGTTGTTGGCTCTACACCAGTCCGTTAGCCGCTGCACCTCCTCTCTGTATGCTGACTCGTTGTTCTTTCTGATGAGACCCACCACGGTCATGTCATCGGCGAACTTGATGATGTGGTTTGACCTGTGCATTGCTGTAATTGTGTAATTTTGTCTCACATAATTTGTATAGAAGCACCAGGCTTGAGCAATCCGATGGCAAAGTTGTCGCAGGGACTCTCGTAGGTGTACATGGACTGTTTGAGTTTAGAGGGATGGACGGCGGCTGGTGCTGTCATGCGTGGGGTTAATGCGCATGTTTTTTTCTGTTTTGGGAGATGTTCGGGGGTTGATTTATGTTAGAATATAGTCTTTATGATTTTATTTTTGACACACAATCTATTTTTTCTCATATGTCAAAATGTCCAATGTTTATATTAGTGGATTGTCTCTCTCCACGTGGAATGTGAATGGTTTGGGGCACCCCATCAAAAAAGGAAGATATGAATTTTCTTAAATGTAAGAAATATGATATAGTATTTCTTCAAGAAATGCATCTTTCCCCACAGGAAGCGGAAAAATTTGGGAAGATATGGGGTTTTCTTTAGTGCTGGCTCAAGTAAGAGTCATTACACTGATGAGTAAACATTTCAAATGTCTCAAACAGATTAAAGATACATTAGGAAGGGCCATTATTGTTTTAGCAGAAATTCAGGGGCAAAGGTTGATTTTGGCTAATATTTACGCACCTAACGCTGTTGATCGGGGCATTTTTATAGATCTTGAAGGGATGTTGCAAGCCGCGGGCACCCCTCATGGTATAATATTAGGAGACTTTCAACTTTTGATGGACTCTGTCCTTGATCATAGTGATAGCCCCCTAGTGCAACATTGACGCTTCACAGGATGTGTACTTGGTCTGACAGATATTTGGAGACTTTTGAAACCATCTGGCTATACAATCCGACTATACATTTTTGTTCATCAGTCCATCAAATTGAATCTAGAATAGATTTTTTTTGTATATCCAAGTCCCTCATTTCATCTGTTGTGGACTGCTCAATTGGAAACAACTTAGTCTCAGATCATGCCCTGGTGTATTTAGAGATGTTGCCACATACGGAGAAAAGGAAATCATATAGTTGGCATCAAAGTTTATATGGAGATCAACTGGTCCTCATTATCCTCTGTGAGCATGGCTTGGGAGGCACTTAAGGTGGTTTTTAGGGGTCGGATTTTACAGTATGCCTCATTCATCAAAAAAATCCAAAGCACGAGAACTCGTGGAGTTGGAAGGGAACAATAAAAGTGCCGAATATACAGATATAATACTATTTTGTTGCGGAAGCTGGATTTTTCGCTATTCAGGTTAAGACAGTCACACTTTGAGTTTGGGGACAAAACAGGAAATCTCTGGCTATTTATATAAAGCAGAGAGAGTCTTTTTCTACCATTCCCTCAGTGAAATCTGCATCGGCCAATGATATTAAAAATACTTTTAAAGAAATCTGTCTTGATCTCTATAGTTCCACATCTTCGTCTACTTATAAAATATTGACATTTTGTGGAACGATTAGAACTCCCTAAACTCACGGCTGATCAAAAAATGATCTTGATTCTGAGATAACTTTGGAGGAGCTTGGCGAGGTAATTAAGGCCTTACCTACAGGGTATTGCTGCTGAATTTTTTAGATCTTATGCTACTGGCTCCACTTTTGTTAGAAGCCACGCCACCTCATCTGTATTGTTTTTGGGAGTAGCACATTCCCCCCTATAGCTGCAGATACTCTGGGAGGGGTGATTACTGCATTTGGAAAAGGTCATGAGGCATCAGTGTATTACTCCCTACTAATTCAGAGTCTGGAGCTTTAACCTTTATCAAGAGATTATGGTAGAAAGATTTAAACTTGGTACTGGAGGAAGGAGTGTGGGCTAGGATTCTAAAAAATGTCAAGTCCATATCTAGAGATGCAAAGGTTCTCCTTATGCAATTTAAGATTTTACACAGATTCTGCTGCACCCCCTCTAGATTGTATAGACTTGGTCTTAAAGACACACCCACCTGCTGGCAATGGCAATCAGAAGATGGAGACACAACCCATGTTTTTTGGGGGTGTGTTAAGATCCGAGAATTTTGGCTGAAGGTGCAGAGTTTTACGTTAAATTTTAGGCCCTCAAATTTCATTCTGCCTCAGACTCTGTATTTTGGGCAATGGGCCAGTCATAAATTTGGGGGATAAACACATACAAAATTGGGTTCTGACCAGTATTATGATTGGAAGGCAGATTATTTTAAGGGGATGGAGCGCCCTCATTTCTGGAGTGGTGTGCGGAGAAGGGAAGGGTGGATGCTTTCATTGAGATTAAGCAGAAGGCTGAGGGTTCGGAATTTGTTTGATAAGGAGAAAAATATTTCATGGTTTTTAGGAGAGCAATGTTTAGTTTGAATTAGGATTATACTTTTTGTGTGTGTATTCGGTTTGCGACCACAGTTGTGTTTGTTGCAATACACAGCTTGGTATATTTATCCAACATCCCACACCTCTTCCGCCATTACATTACCTTGCTATATTGTCCAATTCTGTATTTCTATACACGTTTAAGGTGTTGGTTTTAACAATTTACTAGTACAAAAACAATTTCAATTAGTTATGGTAACAAATAGGGTGGCAACATGGTCTACTTCCCAGTTCGGAGCACGTATTGGCACATTTAATATGGTCATGGTATTGCTTGCAGCCTCGGTGATTTTTGCAGTTACGACACACCTCATTAAAACAGCTTAGACTGTTGTTGGAGTCTGGTAACTTTATTAAATTTACATGAAGAAAATGCCCCCACTGGAAACGACAGTCTTTTCAATGTTCTCACCAACATCCCTTTCTGGAATACAAGAGAAGGCAGAGGTTAAAAGCAATGTACAAGCTACAAAAAGACAAACCACAGTGAAGTAATACACCTACTTTGCCTGGTGCAGCTCTGCTCACAGGAGCCAGTGGAAGAGGGATGGCACACTGATGTACTACAGTGGATGAAGACCTGAGCAAGAAGGGGGATTAACCATAGCATTCATAAGAGCCATTAGGAGGAGTTTCTGGGTGTTAAAAGTTGGATGGTAATCATACCATTCCCTGCAGTGGAGCTAGTGATGCTGGATCCACAAACGTGAACATCTTCACAATAAAGCGCTTGTAGTGGGTCGGGAACTGAAGACCAGAGGAGCCATCCACAGGAACCAGTGTGGTGAGGTAACGATCATCCTGGTAAGGGCATCTGGAAGGCACAGTAACAGTCAGGACTAGCTCAAAACAGACCAATGACACAAATGCTGGGGTTATACTCACCCATTAACTAGAAGGTCCCACTGAGGTAGGCTGAGGGAATCAGGGGATGATGTTGCCCAGCAATGTCCCAGCATCAGGACAATATTGGGGTCAGTCCTCTCCAACAGGTGCACCTCAACATACACAGGTTGTCGTAGGACTTTTGTGACTGGGTAATCAGAATCACTGTAGTAGGACGTGTATGCAGCATCCTCTGCAGGAGGAGAACATTTTAGAAACCCCAAGGTACACTTTCAAGACAGCCATCTAGAGAAGCAGTACATTACCTTCTGCGCATCCTTTAGTGACACATTGTCCGTTTGCCAGGCGAAGCTCCACTCGGAGGGGTCCAGGAGCAGCTACAGGTGGAGGTGGAGGAATGGTGTTGACCTCCACAACCAGAGCTTGAACAGCAGTGCCAGAATACCTACACTGGAAGAGAAGCCTGGACAGCAAACGGTGAGCTTGTAGCACAAGTCAAAGATTAGCATTTAAGGTAAAGCATAGATCACCTACTCAAAGTGACTGTCCCTTGTGATGGAACCAAGTGGTCCAATCCCCACTTCATAGGATGAAGTCATTCTGTTCTCATACACCACATATCCATTGTCCTCCTGCAAACAGCAACATGGTTAGCATACACTCTTTTCCAAGCAAAGCAACTCCAAACAGCACCAGTACCCACCATCATGCTTGTGCCACATGCTGTGACAGGGAATTGGTAAATGGCAAAGGAAGGTGTGGACCCAACTGGAGCACAAGGTGGGTCATTTCCACCCAACAGACGGACTGTATCCAGACTTAGTGAAGGCAGTGTAACATCTCTAGCCACCACAACCACAAACTGGCCATCTCGAATACACTGGACGGTCACTGTTTCAAGGTAGAAAGCAAGTTACCTCAGAATCGGTTTAATATGAACAACCTTACATAGGCTCAATGCGCTTACCGGCTCTCCCATAGTAACATTGCTGTCCATCAAAGCAACAGTTTATAGCGTCACACTCAGCAGCACTGATACCAGGTTGACCACATTGGATCTGCTCATAATCAGCTACAGCACACTTGTCAAGAAGCTCTGGCTGCTTGGGTGGAAATGCTTGAGGAAACTGTTGTGCTGTTTGCAGTTGCAGGGCCTGTTGAGCCAAATAACGCTGATCTTTTGGCTGGAACACAACATCTTGAGGATTCTGGGCCAAAATCCCTCCTCGAGTTTGCTGGAGGACTGAAGCCTGAGGATCCTGGGCTGGACCCCACCCTTGATTTTGCAGTTGCAGACCCTGTTGAGCCAAATAACGCTGATCTTTTGGCTGGAACACAACATCTTGAGGATTCTGGGCCAAAATCCCTCCTCGAGTTTGCTGGAGGACTGAAGCCTGAGGATTCTGGGCTGGACCCCACCCTTGATTTTGTGGTTGCAGACCCTGTTGAGCTAAAGACTTCTTGTCACTTGGCTGGAAAGCACTAGCCTGAGGATTCTGGGCTGGAACCCACCCTTGTTGAGTTTTCAGTTGCACTTTCTTTTGACGTAAATTATCACTTGGCTGAAACACAACATCTTTTGGATTCTGGGATAAAATCCCTCCTCGAGTATGCTGGAGGACTGAAGCCTGAGGATTCTGGACTGGATTTCCCCCTTGTCGTCGAGTCAAAAACTGTTGATCGCTTGGCTGAAACGCAAGTGCTTGACGACTCTTGGCTGGAATCCCTCCTTGTTGGTCACTTTGCTGGAAGACTGAAGCTTGAGGCACCTGGGGCAGATTACTCCACTGTGGAACAGCATGACAGAAAGTACAAAACCACACACAAAGTGCCAAAAGACCAAATATACCCATACTTTCTGCCATTGCTCCACAACTGAATTCATCATTCATTTGGATCCCTTTTTGAATCCTACAAAGTGCAGCTCATTAACGATGTCACTCCCTGTTCAATTAACAGTCTTCATTCATCAGACTGGGCGTTTACAAATTAACATGCTAGTCTTCACAACATCCAATAAGCCAATATGTACACCAAAGCATATGTATATCAGTAAAAGATTTACTAAAGTATTTTTATTTAGTTTACATGTCACCTCTTCTTTAAATATTACATTTAGTATAATTTGGCAGACATATTTACCCACTTAAAGTTCTTTTAGTAGTAAGAATGTCCCCTGCAGTATTTTCTCACAATGATTGCAAAGGAAGGCGTGGAACCAACAGGAACAGAAGGTGGTTCATTTCCATTAATTAATTAGACTGTATCTAGGCAATAATCAAAATCATCTGATTATTTTTTTGCTTTTCATGTCAAAATGTAAGCAGGATCCACCCATGGTGCCATACAAGCTAGAACCGCTACTGTTGAAAACAGAAATAACACATCTTCAATCTTTAAAAACTAACAACATCCCTACACATTTTTTAAAGTTCTAATTTTTCATTTCTAATTGTCTACATTTCCAAACTCAGCCCCTGAGTTTAACGGCATAGTTCACCCAAAAATGAAAATTGTCACATCATTTACTCACCCTCATGCCAACCCGAATGTGTATAACTTTCTTTCTTCTGCAGAACACAAATGAAGGTTTTTAGAGGAATATCTCAGCTCTGTAGGTCCATACAATGCAAGTGAATGGTGATCAGAACTCAGAAGATCAATAAGCACATACGATCCTAGTAAAAGTAATCTAGTCTTCTAAAGTGATACAATTGCGTTGGGTGAGAAACAGATCAGTATTTATGCACTGGCGTAGCCAAGGGTGGGCCTAGAGATTATTCTTTGGCTTGAAATATATATTTAGAAAATAGTTTTAAAAAAGCATGAATTCTGATTTCTGAAAGAACTGTTTGAATGTACCACTTCTCTGTTGTTAAGGAAAATATGGTCAAAAAAAACTTGTCCCTTCCATTTTCATTGGGAAATTTTCATTGGGACATTAAGAGACACTTACGTGCTCAAGCTGATACCCCTAACAAGGCCACGGACCAGGGACTCAATTTGGCCATTGAGGTGAAAGAGATTTAGCGTCAACTGTTGAACATGAGGGCAATGCTGAAGAAGGTTGTTGCTGACTTGGAGGATCTTACTGTAATACGTCGATCAATCACTTCCATGGAGACGAAATTCACGGTGTTGGTTACAAGAGTGGGGGATGTCGAGAAACGGATCAATTATCTGGAGTCATCGGAGAGGGAATTAGCTGCTATCCAGCTAGCGACCATGACAGACCTGGAGCGCATCTGGGAAAAGTTGGAAGACCTTGAGAATCATAACCGGCAAAGGTCGAAGAAGGCCGAGATATGGTGAAATTCCTAGACGAGCTATTCCTGTGTCTGCTAGACATTACAGGCCATAAGCTGGAAATCGAGCGAGCTCACAGAGATCCGGCTCAGAAATATGCTGAGGGAGACAGGCCCCGATCAATTCTGGCCACATTTCTGAGATCAACCGATAAAGATCTTGTGTTACGTGAGGCGAGGAGTAAAAGAAGGCTTTCTTGGAAGAACCACAGCATTTTCTTGTTCCCAGATAAAAGTGATCAATTCAAGGAATGCAAGAAACTCTTACATCAACGGAAGGTTGATTTTGCACTGATATTCCCGGCCAAATTGAGAATGGATGCTAAGGATGACTGTAAATTATTTACATGCCCACAGCAAGTGATATCCTTCATAAACTCAATGGAATGAGTGGGTCATTGTGTGATATTCTCGATGCACTGAACATTCAATTGACTGTCCGAGTAAACAGATCGCTTTTTTGTTTCTTTTTGTGTTGTTCCATCTAGCGGCTAGTCATGTGTGTTTTGTGGAGGAACACACATTCGGGACAGTTTGTGGATGAATATGCACGTTCTTTGTGCTTATTCCACCTATTCGCTGGAGTTTGTTTTATAGATTATTTTCTATTGTCAAGTCAAGTGATTTTTATTGTCGTTCAACCATATACAGTTAGTACAGTACAAAGTGAAATGAGACAACGTTCCTCCAGGACCATGTGCTACATAAAAACAACATAGGACAAACACAGAACCACATGAGACTACACAGACTAAATAACATTTCTACATAAAGAGCACGTGCAAAAAAGTATGAGACAGTACAATGAATTACTAAAAGGAACAGGACAATAGGCACAGTAAGAGACAGTGCAGTGCTGACCATTACACATTTGTAAATTGAGTAGTGCAAAAAGATGACACTTTGTAAAAATGCCAAATGTAAACATAACATACTATGAAATAGTGTTCTATGGACATAGCATTTATTGAATTAGCAGCCAGGTATAAGTGACAATGAATTAAAGTGCAACTCTGGACATGTGCAAAAGTTGGATGGTGTACAGGGGTGTGTGTGTGTGTGTGTGTGTGTCAGTCCAGTCTCTGAGTATTGAGGAGTCTGATGGCTTGGGGGAAGAAGCTGTTACACAGTCTGGCCATGAAGGCCTGAATGCTTCGGTACCTCTTGCCAGATGGCAGGAGGGTGAAGAGTTTGTGTGAGGGGTGTTTGGGGTCGTCCACAATGCTGGTTGCTTTGCGGATGCAGCGTTTTGTGTAAATGTCTTTGATGGAGGGAAGAGAGACTCCTATGATCTTCTCAGCTGTCCTCACTATCCTCTGCAGGGCTTCGTGGTCTGAAACAGTGCAAGTCCCAAACCAGGCAGTGATGCAGCTGCTCAGGATGCTCTCAATAGTCCCTCTATAGAATGTAGTGAGGATGGTGGGGTGGGAGATGTGCTTTTCTCAACCTTCGACAAAAGTAGAGACGGTGCTGGGCTTTCTTGGTAATACAGCTGGTACAGGAATTTGGTGCTCTTGACGATCTCCAAAGAGCCATCGACGTTCAGAGGAGAGCGGTCACTCTGTGCTCTCCTAAAGTCAACAACCATCTCTTTTTTTGTCCACATTCAGGGACAGGTTGTTGGCTCTACACCAGTCCGTTAGCCGCTGCACCTCCTCTCTGTATGCTGACTCGTTGTTCTTTCTGATGAGACCCACCACGGTCATGTCATCGGCGAACTTGATGATGTGGTTTGACCTGTGCATTGCTGTAATTGTGTAATTTTGTCTCACATAATTTGTATAGAAGCACCAGGCTTGAGCAATCCGATGGCAAAGTTGTCGCAGGGACTCTCGTAGGTGTACATGGACTGTTTGAGTTTAGAGGGATGGACGGCGGCTGGTGCTGTCATGCGTGGGGTTAATGCGCATGTTTTTTTCTGTTTTGGGAGATGTTCGGGGGTTGATTTATGTTAGAATATAGTCTTTATGATTTTATTTTTGACACACAATCTATTTTTTCTCATATGTCAAAATGTCCAATGTTTATATTAGTGGATTGTCTCTCTCCACGTGGAATGTGAATGGTTTGGGGCACCCCATCAAAAAAGGAAGATATGAATTTTCTTAAATGTAAGAAATATGATATAGTATTTCTTCAAGAAATGCATCTTTCCCCACAGGAAGCGGAAAAATTTGGGAAGATATGGGGTTTTCTTTAGTGCTGGCTCAAGTAAGAGTCATTACACTGATGAGTAAACATTTCAAATGTCTCAAACAGATTAAAGATACATTAGGAAGGGCCATTATTGTTTTAGCAGAAATTCAGGGGCAAAGGTTGATTTTGGCTAATATTTACGCACCTAACGCTGTTGATCGGGGCATTTTTATAGATCTTGAAGGGATGTTGCAAGCCGCGGGCACCCCTCATGGTATAATATTAGGAGACTTTCAACTTTTGATGGACTCTGTCCTTGATCATAGTGATAGCCCCCTAGTGCAACATTGACGCTTCACAGGATGTGTACTTGGTCTGACAGATATTTGGAGACTTTTGAAACCATCTGGCTATACAATCCGACTATACATTTTTGTTCATCAGTCCATCAAATTGAATCTAGAATAGATTTTTTTTGTATATCCAAGTCCCTCATTTCATCTGTTGTGGACTGCTCAATTGGAAACAACTTAGTCTCAGATCATGCCCTGGTGTATTTAGAGATGTTGCCACATACGGAGAAAAGGAAATCATATAGTTGGCATCAAAGTTTATATGGAGATCAACTGGTCCTCATTATCCTCTGTGAGCATGGCTTGGGAGGCACTTAAGGTGGTTTTTAGGGGTCGGATTTTACAGTATGCCTCATTCATCAAAAAAATCCAAAGCACGAGAACTCGTGGAGTTGGAAGGGAACAATAAAAGTGCCGAATATACAGATATAATACTATTTTGTTGCGGAAGCTGGATTTTTCGCTATTCAGGTTAAGACAGTCACACTTTGAGTTTGGGGACAAAACAGGAAATCTCTGGCTATTTATATAAAGCAGAGAGAGTCTTTTTCTACCATTCCCTCAGTGAAATCTGCATCGGCCAATGATATTAAAAATACTTTTAAAGAAATCTGTCTTGATCTCTATAGTTCCACATCTTCGTCTACTTATAAAATATTGACATTTTGTGGAACGATTAGAACTCCCTAAACTCACGGCTGATCAAAAAATGATCTTGATTCTGAGATAACTTTGGAGGAGCTTGGCGAGGTAATTAAGGCCTTACCTACAGGGTATTGCTGCTGAATTTTTTAGATCTTATGCTACTGGCTCCACTTTTGTTAGAAGCCACGCCACCTCATCTGTATTGTTTTTGGGAGTAGCACATTCCCCCCTATAGCTGCAGATACTCTGGGAGGGGTGATTACTGCATTTGGAAAAGGTCATGAGGCATCAGTGTATTACTCCCTACTAATTCAGAGTCTGGAGCTTTAACCTTTATCAAGAGATTATGGTAGAAAGATTTAAACTTGGTACTGGAGGAAGGAGTGTGGGCTAGGATTCTAAAAAATGTCAAGTCCATATCTAGAGATGCAAAGGTTCTCCTTATGCAATTTAAGATTTTACACAGATTCTGCTGCACCCCCTCTAGATTGTATAGACTTGGTCTTAAAGACACACCCACCTGCTGGCAATGGCAATCAGAAGATGGAGACACAACCCATGTTTTTTGGGGGTGTGTTAAGATCCGAGAATTTTGGCTGAAGGTGCAGAGTTTTACGTTAAATTTTAGGCCCTCAAATTTCATTCTGCCTCAGACTCTGTATTTTGGGCAATGGGCCAGTCATAAATTTGGGGGATAAACACATACAAAATTGGGTTCTGACCAGTATTATGATTGGAAGGCAGATTATTTTAAGGGGATGGAGCGCCCTCATTTCTGGAGTGGTGTGCGGAGAAGGGAAGGGTGGATGCTTTCATTGAGATTAAGCAGAAGGCTGAGGGTTCGGAATTTGTTTGATAAGGAGAAAAATATTTCATGGTTTTTAGGAGAGCAATGTTTAGTTTGAATTAGGATTATACTTTTTGTGTGTGTATTCGGTTTGCGACCACAGTTGTGTTTGTTGCAATACACAGCTTGGTATATTTATCCAACATCCCACACCTCTTCCGCCATTACATTACCTTGCTATATTGTCCAATTCTGTATTTCTATACACGTTTAAGGTGTTGGTTTTAACAATTTACTAGTACAAAAACAATTTCAATTAGTTATGGTAACAAATAGGGTGGCAACATGGTCTACTTCCAAGTTCGGAGCACGTATTGGCACATTTAATATGGTCATGGTATTGCTTGCAGCCTCGGTGATTTTTGCAGTTACGACACACCTCATTAAAACAGCTTAGACTGTTGTTGGAGTCTGGTAACTTTATTAAATTTACATGAAGAAAATGCCCCCACTGGAAACGACAGTCTTTTCAATGTTCTCACCAACATCCCTTTCTGGAATACAAGAGAAGGCAGAGGTTAAAAGCAATGTACAAGCTACAAAAAGACAAACCACAGTGAAGTAATACACCTACTTTGCCTGGTGCAGCTCTGCTCACAGGAGCCAGTGGAAGAGGGATGGCACACTGATGTACTACAGTGGATGAAGACCTGAGCAAGAAGGGGGATTAACCATAGCATTCATAAGAGCCATTAGGAGGAGTTTCTGGGTGTTAAAAGTTGGATGGTAATCATACCATTCCCTGCAGTGGAGCTAGTGATGCTGGATCCACAAACGTGAACATCTTCACAATAAAGCGCTTGTAGTGGGTCGGGAACTGAAGACCAGAGGAGCCATCCACAGGAACCAGTGTGGTGAGGTAACGATCATCCTGGTAAGGGCATCTGGAAGGCACAGTAACAGTCAGGACTAGCTCAAAACAGACCAATGACACAAATGCTGGGGTTATACTCACCCATTAACTAGAAGGTCCCACTGAGGTAGGCTGAGGGAATCAGGGGATGATGTTGCCCAGCAATGTCCCAGCATCAGGACAATATTGGGGTCAGTCCTCTCCAACAGGTGCACCTCAACATACACAGGTTGTCGTAGGACTTTTGTGACTGGGTAATCAGAATCACTGTAGTAGGACGTGTATGCAGCATCCTCTGCAGGAGGAGAACATTTTAGAAACCCCAAGGTACACTTTCAAGACAGCCATCTAGAGAAGCAGTACATTACCTTCTGCGCATCCTTTAGTGACACATTGTCCGTTTGCCAGGCGAAGCTCCACTCGGAGGGGTCCAGGAGCAGCTACAGGTGGAGGTGGAGGAATGGTGTTGACCTCCACAACCAGAGCTTGAACAGCAGTGCCAGAATACCTACACTGGAAGAGAAGCCTGGACAGCAAACGGTGAGCTTGTAGCACAAGTCAAAGATTAGCATTTAAGGTAAAGCATAGATCACCTACTCAAAGTGACTGTCCCTTGTGATGGAACCAAGTGGTCCAATCCCCACTTCATAGGATGAAGTCATTCTGTTCTCATACACCACATATCCATTGTCCTCCTGCAAACAGCAACATGGTTAGCATACACTCTTTTCCAAGCAAAGCAACTCCAAACAGCACCAGTACCCACCATCATGCTTGTGCCACATGCTGTGACAGGGAATTGGTAAATGGCAAAGGAAGGTGTGGACCCAACTGGAGCACAAGGTGGGTCATTTCCACCCAACAGACGGACTGTATCCAGACTTAGTGAAGGCAGTGTAACATCTCTAGCCACCACAACCACAAACTGGCCATCTCGAATACACTGGACGGTCACTGTTTCAAGGTAGAAAGCAAGTTACCTCAGAATCGGTTTAATATGAACAACCTTACATAGGCTCAATGCGCTTACCGGCTCTCCCATAGTAACATTGCTGTCCATCAAAGCAACAGTTTATAGCGTCACACTCAGCAGCACTGATACCAGGTTGACCACATTGGATCTGCTCATAATCAGCTACAGCACACTTGTCAAGAAGCTCTGGCTGCTTGGGTGGAAATGCTTGAGGAAACTGTTGTGCTGTTTGCAGTTGCAGGGCCTGTTGAGCCAAATAACGCTGATCTTTTGGCTGGAACACAACATCTTGAGGATTCTGGGCCAAAATCCCTCCTCGAGTTTGCTGGAGGACTGAAGCCTGAGGATCCTGGGCTGGACCCCACCCTTGATTTTGCAGTTGCAGACCCTGTTGAGCCAAATAACGCTGATCTTTTGGCTGGAACACAACATCTTGAGGATTCTGGGCCAAAATCCCTCCTCGAGTTTGCTGGAGGACTGAAGCCTGAGGATCCTGGGCTGGACCCCACCCTTGATTTTGCAATTGCAGACCCTGTTGAGCCAAATAACGCTGATCTTTTGGCTGGAACACAACATCTTGAGGATTCTGGGCCAAAATCCCTCCTCGAGTTTGCTGGAGGACTGAAGCCTGAGGATTCTGGGCTGGACCCCACCCTTGATTTTGCGGTTGCAGACCCTGTTGAGCCAAATAACGCTGATCTTTTGGCTGGAACACAACATCTTGAGGATTCTGGGCCAAAATCCCTCCTCGAGTTTGCTGGAGGACTGAAGCCTGAGGATCCAGGGCTGGACCCCACCCTTGATTTTGCAGTTGCAGACCCTGTTGAGCCAAATAACGCTGATCTTTTGGCTGGAACACAACATCTTGAGGATTCTGGGCCAAAATCCCTCCTCGAGTTTGCTGGAGGACTGAAGCCTGAGGATTCTGGGCTGGACCCCACCCTTGATTTTGTGGTTGCAGACCCTGTTGAGCTAAAGACTTGTCACTTGGCTGGAAAGCACTAGCCTGAGGATTCTGGGCTGGAACCCACCCTTGTTGAGTTTTCAGTTGCACTTTCTTTTGACGTAAATTATCACTTGGCTGAAACGCAACATCTTTTGGATTCTGGGATAAAATCCCTTCTCGAGTATGCTGGAGGACTGAAGCCTGAGGATTCTGGACTGGATTTCCCCCTTGTCGTCGAGTCAAAAACTGTTGATTGCTTGGCTGAAACGCAAGTGCTTGACGACTCTTGGCTGGAATCCCTCCTTGTTGGTCACTTTGCTGGAAGACTGAAGCTTGAGGCACCTGGGGCAGATTACTCCACTGTGGAACAGCATGACAGAAAGTAAAAAACCACACACAAAGTGCCAAAAGACCAAATATACCCATACTTTCTGCCATTGCTCCACAACTGAATTCATCATTCATTTGGATCCCTTTTTGAATCCTACAAAGTGCAGCTCATTAACGATGTCACTCCCTGTTCAATTAACAGTCTTCATTCATCAGACTGGGCGTTTACAAATTAACATGCTAGTCTTCACAACAGCCAATAAGCCAATATGTACACCAAAGCATATGTATATCAGTAAAAGATTTACTAAAGTATTTTTATTTAGTTTACATGTCACCTCTTCTTTAAATATTACATTTAGTATAATTTGGCAGACATATTTACCCACTTAAAGTTCTTTTAGTAGTAAGAATGTCCCCTGCAGTATTTTCTCACAATGATTGCAAAGGAAGGCGTGGAACCAACAGGAACAGAAGGTGGTTCATTTCCATTAATTAATTAGACTGTATCTAGGCAATAATCAAAATCATCTGATTATTTTTTTGCTTTTCATGTCAAAATGTAAGCAGGATCCACCCATGGTGCCATACAAGCTAGAACCGCTACTGTTGAAAACAGAAATAACACATCTTCAATCTTTAAAAACTAACAACATCCCTACACATTTTTTAAAGTTCTAATTTTTCATTTCTAATTGTCTACATTTCCAAACTCAGCCCCTGAGTTTAACGGCATAGTTCACCCAAAAATGAAAATTGTCACATCATTTACTCACCCTCATGCCAACCCGAATGTGTATAACTTTCTTTCTTCTGCAGAACACAAATGAAGGTTTTTAGAGGAATATCTCAGCTCTGTAGGTCCATACAATGCAAGTGAATGGTGATCAGAACTCAGAAGATCAATAAGCACATACGATCCTAGTAAAAGTAATCTAGTCTTCTAAAGTGATACAATTGCGTTGGGTGAGAAACAGATCAGTATTTATGCACTGGCGTAGCCAAGGGTGGGCCTAGAGATTATTCTTTGGCTTGAAATATATATTTAGAAAATAGTTTTAAAAAAGCATGAATTCTGATTTCTGAAAGAACTGTTTGAATGTACCACTTCTCTGTTGTTAAGGAAAATATGGTCAAAAAAAACTTGGCCCTTCCATTTTCATTGGGAAATTTTCATTGGGACATTAAGAGACACTTACGTGCTCAAGCTGATACCCCTAACAAGGCCACGGACCAGGGACTCAATTTGGCCATTGAGGTGAAAGAGATTTAGCGTCAACTGTTGAACATGAGGGCAATGCTGAAGAAGGTTGTTGCTGACTTGGAGGATCTTACTGTAATACGTCGATCAATCACTTCCATGGAGACGAAATTCACGGTGTTGGTTACAAGAGTGGGGGATGTCGAGAAACGGATCAATTATCTGGAGTCATCGGAGAGGGAATTAGCTGCTATCCAGCTAGCGACCATGACAGACCTGGAGCGCATCTGGGAAAAGTTGGAAGACCTTGAGAATCATAACCGGCAAAGGTCGAAGAAGGCCGAGATATGGTGAAATTCCTAGACGAGCTATTCCTGTGTCTGCTAGACATTACAGGCCATAAGCTGGAAATCGAGCGAGCTCACAGAGATCCGGCTCAGAAATATGCTGAGGGAGACAGGCCCCGATCAATTCTGGCCACATTTCTGAGATCAACCGATAAAGATCTTGTGTTACGTGAGGCGAGGAGTAAAAGAAGGCTTTCTTGGAAGAACCACAGCATTTTCTTGTTCCCAGATAAAAGTGATCAATTCAAGGAATGCAAGAAACTCTTACATCAACGGAAGGTTGATTTTGCACTGATATTCCCGGCCAAATTGAGAATGGATGCTAAGGATGACCGTAAATTATTTACATGCCCACAGCAAGTGATATCCTTCATAAACTCAATGGAATGAGTGGGTCATTGTGTGATATTCTCGATGCACTGAACATTCAATTGACTGTCCGAGTAAACAGATCGCTTTTTTGTTTCTTTTTGTGTTGTTCCATCTAGCGGCTAGTCATGTGTGTTTTGTGGAGGAACACACATTCGGGACAGTTTGTGGATGAATATGCACGTTCTTTGTGCTTATTCCACCTATTCGCTGGAGTTTGTTTTATAGATTATTTTCTATTGTCAAGTCAAGTGATTTTTATTGTCGTTCAACCATATACAGTTAGTACAGTACAAAGTGAAATGAGACAACGTTCCTCCAGGACCATGTGCTACATAAAAACAACATAGGACAAACACAGAACCACATGAGACTACACAGACAAAATAACATTTCTACATAAAGAGCACGTGCAAAAAAGTATGAGACAGTACAATGAATTACTAAAAGGAACAGGACAATAGGCACAGTAAGAGACAGTGCAGTGCTGACCATTACACATTTGTAAATTGAGTAGTGCAAAAAGATGACACTTTGTAAAAATGCCAAATGTAAACATAACATACTATGAAATAGTGTTCTATGGACATAGCATTTATTGAATTAGCAGCCAGGTATAAGTGACAATGAATTAAAGTGCAACTCTGGACATGTGCAAAAGTTGGATGGTGTACAGGGGTGTGTGTGTGTGTGTGTGTGTGTCAGTCCAGTCTCTGAGTATTGAGGAGTCTGATGGCTTGGGGGAAGAAGCTGTTACACAGTCTGGCCATGAAGGCCTGAATGCTTCGGTACCTCTTGCCAGATGGCAGGAGGGTGAAGAGTTTGTGTGAGGGGTGTTTGGGGTCGTCCACAATGCTGGTTGCTTTGCGGATGCAGCGTTTTGTGTAAATGTCTTTGATGGAGGGAAGAGAGACTCCTATGATCTTCTCAGCTGTCCTCACTATCCTCTGCAGGGCTTCGTGGTCTGAAACAGTGCAAGTCCCAAACCAGGCAGTGATGCAGCTGCTCAGGATGCTCTCAATAGTCCCTCTATAGAATGTAGTGAGGATGGTGGGATGGGAGATGTGCTTTTCTCAACCTTCGACAAAAGTAGAGACGGTGCTGGGCTTTCTTGGTAATACAGCTGGTACAGGAATTTGGTGCTCTTGACGATCTCCAAAGAGCCATCGACGTTCAGAGGAGAGCGGTCACTCTGTGCTCTCCTAAAGTCAACAACCATCTCTTTTTTTGTCCACATTCAGGGACAGGTTGTTGGCTCTACACCAGTCCGTTAGCCGCTGCACCTCCTCTCTGTATGCTGACTCGTTGTTCTTTCTGATGTGACCCACCACGGTCATGTCATCGGCGAACTTGATGATGTGGTTTGACCTGTGCATTGCTGTAATTGTGTAATTTTGTCTCACATAATTTGTATAGAAGCACCAGGCTTGAGCAATCCGATGGCAAAGTTGTCGCAGGGACTCTCGTAGGTGTACATGGACTGTTTGAGTTTAGAGGGATGGACGGCGGCTGGTGCTGTCATGCGTGGGGTTAATGCGCATGTTTTTTTCTGTTTTGGGAGATGTTCGGGGGTTGATTTATGTTAGAATATAGTCTTTATGATTTTATTTTTGACACACAATCTATTTTTTCTCATATGTCAAAATGTCCAATGTTTATATTAGTGGATTGTCTCTCTCCACGTGGAATGTGAATGGTTTGGGGCACCCCATCAAAAAAGGAAGATATGAATTTTCTTAAATGTAAGAAATATGATATAGTATTTCTTCAAGAAATGCATCTTTCCCCACAGGAAGCGGAAAAATTTGGGAAGATATGGGGTTTTCTTTAGTGCTGGCTCAAGTAAGAGTCATTACACTGATGAGTAAACATTTCAAATGTCTCAAACAGATTAAAGATACATTAGGAAGGGCCATTATTGTTTTAGCAGAAATTCAGGGGCAAAGGTTGATTTTGGCTAATATTTACGCACCTAACGCTGTTGATCGGGGCATTTTTATAGATCTTGAAGGGATGTTGCAAGCCGCGGGCACCCCTCATGGTATAATATTAGGAGACTTTCAACTTTTGATGGACTCTGTCCTTGATCATAGTGATAGCCCCCTAGTGCAACATTGACGCTTCACAGGATGTGTACTTGGTCTGACAGATATTTGGAGACTTTTGAAACCATCTGGCTATACAATCCGACTATACATTTTTGTTCATCAGTCCATCAAATTGAATCTAGAATAGATTTTTTTTGTATATCCAAGTCCCTCATTTCATCTGTTGTGGACTGCTCAATTGGAAACAACTTAGTCTCAGATCATGCCCTGGTGTATTTAGAGATGTTGCCACATACGGAGAAAAGGAAATCATATAGTTGGCATCAAAGTTTATATGGAGATCAACTGGTCCTCATTATCCTCTGTGAGCATGGCTTGGGAGGCACTTAAGGTGGTTTTTAGGGGTCGGATTTTACAGTATGCCTCATTCATCAAAAAAATCCAAAGCACGAGAACTCGTGGAGTTGGAAGGGAACAATAAAAGTGCCGAATATACAGATATAATACTATTTTGTTGCGGAAGCTGGATTTTTCGCTATTCAGGTTAAGACAGTCACACTTTGAGTTTGGGGACAAAACAGGAAATCTCTGGCTATTTATATAAAGCAGAGAGAGTCTTTTTCTACCATTCCCTCAGTGAAATCTGCATCGGCCAATGATATTAAAAATACTTTTAAAGAAATCTGTCTTGATCTCTATAGTTCCACATCTTCGTCTACTTATAAAATAAATATTGACATTTTGTGGAACTATTAGAACTCCCTAAACTCACGGCTGATCAAAAAATGATCTTGATTCTGAGATAACTTTGGAGGAGCTTGGCGAGGTAATTAAGGCCTTACCTACAGGGTATTGCTGCTGAATTTTTTAGATCTTATGCTACTGGCTCCACTTTTATTAGAAGCCACGCCACCTCATCTGTATTGTTTTTGGGAGTAGCACATTCCCCCCTATAGCTGCAGATACTCTGGGAGGGGTGATTACTGCATTTGGAAAAGGTCATGAGGCATCAGTGTATTACTCCCTACTAATTCAGAGTCTGGGGGATGGAGCTTTAACCTTTATCAAGAGATTATGGTAGAAAGATTTAAACTTGGTACTGGAGGAAGGAGTGTGGGCTAGGATTCTAAAAAATGTCAAGTCCATATCTAGAGATGCAAAGGTTCTCCTTATGCAATTTAAGATTTTACACAGATTCTGCTGCACCCCCTCTAGATTGTATAGACTTGGTCTTAAAGACACACCCACCTGCTGGCAATGGCAATCAGAAGATGGAGACACAACCCATGTTTTTTGGGGGTGTGTTAAGATCCGAGAATTTTGGCTGAAGGTGCAGAGTTTTACGTTAAATTTTAGGCCCTCAAATTTCATTCTGCCTCAGACTCTGTATTTTGGGCAATGGGCCAGTCATAAATTTGGGGGATAAACACATACAAAATTGGGTTCTGACCAGTATTATGATTGGAAGGCAGATTATTTTAAGGGGATGGAGCGCCCTCATTTCTGGAGTGGTGTGCGGAGAAGGGAAGGGTGGATGCTTTCATTGAGATTAAGCAGAAGGCTGAGGGTTCGGAATTTGTTTGATAAGGAGAAAAATATTTCATGGTTTTTAGGAGAGCAATGTTTAGTTTGAATTAGGATTATACTTTTTGTGTGTGTATTCGGTTTGCGACCACAGTTGTGTTTGTTGCAATACACAGCTTGGTATATTTATCCAACATCCCACACCTCTTCCGCCATTACATTACCTTGCTATATTGTCCAATTCTGTATTTCTATACACGTTTAAGGTGTTGGTTTTAACAATTTACTAGTACAAAAACAATTTCAATTAGTTATGGTAACAAATAGGGTGGCAACATGGTCTACTTCCCAGTTCGGAGCACGTATTGGCACATTTAATATGGTCATGGTATTGCTTGCAGCCTCGGTGATTTTTGCAGTTACGACACACCTCATTAAAACAGCTTAGACTGTTGTTGGAGTCTGGTAACTTTATTAAATTTACATGAAGAAAATGCCCCCACTGGAAACGACAGTCTTTTCAATGTTCTCACCAACATCCCTTTCTGGAATACAAGAGAAGGCAGAGGTTAAAAGCAAATGTACAAGCTACAAAAAGACAAACCACAGTGAAGTAATACACCTACTTTGCCTGGTGCAGCTCTGCTCACAGGAGCCAGTGGAAGAGGGATGGCACACTGATGTACTACAGTGGATGAAGACCTGAGCAAGAAGGGGGATTAACCATAGCATTCATAAGAGCCATTAGGAGGAGTTTCTGGGTGTTAAAAGTTGGATGGTAATCATACCATTCCCTGCAGTGGAGCTAGTGATGCTGGATCCACAAACGTGAACATCTTCACAATAAAGCGCTTGTAGTGGGTCGGGAACTGAAGACCAGAGGAGCCATCCACAGGAACCAGTGTGGTGAGGTAACGATCATCCTGGTAAGGGCATCTGGAAGGCACAGTAACAGTCAGGACTAGCTCAAAACAGACCAATGACACAAATGCTGGGGTTATACTCACCCATTAACTAGAAGGTCCCACTGAGGTAGGCTGAGGGAATCAGGGGATGATGTTGCCCAGCAATGTCCCAGCATCAGGACAATATTGGGGTCAGTCCTCTCCAACAGGTGCACCTCAACATACACAGGTTGTCGTAGGACTTTTGTGACTGGGTAATCAGAATCACTGTAGTAGGACGTGTATGCAGCATCCTCTGCAGGAGGAGAACATTTTAGAAACCCCAAGGTACACTTTCAAGACAGCCATCTAGAGAAGCAGTACATTACCTTCTGCGCATCCTTTAGTGACACATTGTCCGTTTGCCAGGCGAAGCTCCACTCGGAGGGGTCCAGGAGCAGCTACAGGTGGAGGTGGAGGAATGGTGTTGACCTCCACAACCAGAGCTTGAACAGCAGTGCCAGAATACCTACACTGGAAGAGAAGCCTGGACAGCAAACGGTGAGCTTGTAGCACAAGTCAAAGATTAGCATTTAAGGTAAAGCATAGATCACCTACTCAAAGTGACTGTCCCTTGTGATGGAACCAAGTGGTCCAATCCCCACTTCATAGGATGAAGTCATTCTGTTCTCATACACCACATATCCATTGTCCTCCTGCAAACAGCAACATGGTTAGCATACACTCTTTTCCAAGCAAAGCAAGTCCAAACAGCACCAGTACCCACCATCATGCTTGTGCCACATGCTGTGACAGGGAATTGGTAAATGGCAAAGGAAGGTGTGGACCCAACTGGAGCACAAGGTGGGTCATTTCCACCCAACAGACGGACTGTATCCAGACTTAGTGAAGGCAGTGTAACATCTCTAGCCACCACAACCACAAACTGGCCATCTCGAATACACTGGACGGTCACTGTTTCAAGGTAGAAAGCAAGTTACCTCAGAATCGGTTTAATATGAACAACCTTACATAGGCTCAATGCGCTTACCGGCTCTCCCATAGTAACATTGCTGTCCATCAAAGCAACAGTTTATAGCGTCACACTCAGCAGCACTGATACCAGGTTGACCACATTGGATCTGCTCATAATCAGCTACAGCACACTTGTCAAGAAGCTCTGGCTGCTTGGGTGGAAATGCTTGAGGAAACTGTTGTGCTGTTTGCAGTTGCAGGGCCTGTTGAGCCAAATAACGCTGATCTTTTGGCTGGAACACAACATCTTGAGGATTCTGGGCCAAAATCCCTCCTCGAGTTTGCTGGAGGACTGAAGCCTGAGGATCCTGGGCTGGACCCCACCCTTGATTTTGCAGTTGCAGACCCTGTTGAGCCAAATAACGCTGATCTTTTGGCTGGAACACAACATCTTGAGGATTCTGGGCCAAAATCCCTCCTCGAGTTTGCTGGAGGACTGAAGCCTGAGGATTCTGGGCTGGACCCCACCCTTGATTTTGTGGTTGCAGACCCTGTTGAGCTAAAGACTTCTTGTCACTTGGCTGGAAAGCACTAGCCTGAGGATTCTGGGCTGGAACCCACCCTTGTTGAGTTTTCAGTTGCACTTTCTTTTGACGTAAATTATCACTTGGCTGAAACACAACATCTTTTGGATTCTGGGATAAAATCCCTCCTCGAGTATGCTGGAGGACTGAAGCCTGAGGATTCTGGACTGGATTTCCCCCTTGTCGTCGAGTCAAAAACTGTTGATCGCTTGGCTGAAACGCAAGTGCTTGACGACTCTTGGCTGGAATCCCTCCTTGTTGGTCACTTTGCTGGAAGACTGAAGCTTGAGGCACCTGGGGCAGATTACTCCACTGTGGAACAGCATGACAGAAAGTACAAAACCACACACAAAGTGCCAAAAGACCAAATATACCCATACTTTCTGCCATTGCTCCACAACTGAATTCATCATTCATTTGGATCCCTTTTTGAATCCTACAAAGTGCAGCTCATTAACGATGTCACTCCCTGTTCAATTAACAGTCTTCATTCATCAGACTGGGCGTTTACAAATTAACATGCTAGTCTTCACAACATCCAATAAGCCAATATGTACACCAAAGCATATGTATATCAGTAAAAGATTTACTAAAGTATTTTTATTTAGTTTACATGTCACCTCTTCTTTAAATATTACATTTAGTATAATTTGGCAGACATATTTACCCACTTAAAGTTCTTTTAGTAGTAAGAATGTCCCCTGCAGTATTTTCTCACAATGATTGCAAAGGAAGGCGTGGAACCAACAGGAACAGAAGGTGGTTCATTTCCATTAATTAATTAGACTGTATCTAGGCAATAATCAAAATCATCTGATTATTTTTTTGCTTTTCATGTCAAAATGTAAGCAGGATCCACCCATGGTGCCATACAAGCTAGAACCGCTACTGTTGAAAACAGAAATAACACATCTTCAATCTTTAAAAACTAACAACATCCCTACACATTTTTTAAAGTTCTAATTTTTCATTTCTAATTGTCTACATTTCCAAACTCAGCCCCTGAGTTTAACGGCATAGTTCACCCAAAAATGAAAATTGTCACATCATTTACTCACCCTCATGCCAACCCGAATGTGTATAACTTTCTTTCTTCTGCAGAACACAAATGAAGGTTTTTAGAGGAATATCTCAGCTCTGTAGGTCCATACAATGCAAGTGAATGGTGATCAGAACTCAGAAGATCAATAAGCACATACGATCCTAGTAAAAGTAATCTAGTCTTCTAAAGTGATACAATTGCGTTGGGTGAGAAACAGATCAGTATTTATGCACTGGCGTAGCCAAGGGTGGGCCTAGAGATTATTCTTTGGCTTGAAATATATATTTAGAAAATAGTTTTAAAAAAGCATGAATTCTGATTTCTGAAAGAACTGTTTGAATGTACCACTTCTCTGTTGTTAAGGAAAATATGGTCAAAAAAAACTTGTCCCTTCCATTTTCATTGGGAAATTTTCATTGGGACATTAAGAGACACTTACGTGCTCAAGCTGATACCCCTAACAAGGCCACGGACCAGGGACTCAATTTGGCCATTGAGGTGAAAGAGATTTAGCGTCAGATGTTGAACATGAGGGCAATGCTGAAGAAGGTTGTTGCTGACTTGGAGGATCTTACTGTAATACGTCGATCAATCACTTCCATGGAGACGAAATTCACGGTGTTGGTTACAAGAGTGGGGGATGTCGAGAAACGGATCAATTATCTGGAGTCATCGGAGAGGGAATTAGCTGCTATCCAGCTAGCGACCATGACAGACCTGGAGCGCATCTGGGAAAAGTTGGAAGACCTTGAGAATCATAACCGGCAAAGGTCGAAGAAGGCCGAGATATGGTGAAATTCCTAGACGAGCTATTCCTGTGTCTGCTAGACATTACAGGCCATAAGCTGGAAATCGAGCGAGCTCACAGAGATCCGGCTCAGAAATATGCTGAGGGAGACAGGCCCCGATCAATTCTGGCCACATTTCTGAGATCAACCGATAAAGATCTTGTGTTACGTGAGGCGAGGAGTAAAAGAAGGCTTTCTTGGAAGAACCACAGCATTTTCTTGTTCCCAGATAAAAGTGATCAATTCAAGGAATGCAAGAAACTCTTACATCAACGGAAGGTTGATTTTGCACTGATATTCCCGGCCAAATTGAGAATGGATGCTAAGGATGACTGTAAATTATTTACATGCCCACAGCAAGTGATATCCTTCATAAACTCAATGGAATGAGTGGGTCATTGTGTGATATTCTCGATGCACTGAACATTCAATTGACTGTCCGAGTAAACAGATCGCTTTTTTGTTTCTTTTTGTGTTGTTCCATCTAGCGGCTAGTCATGTGTGTTTTGTGGAGGAACACACATTCGGGACAGTTTGTGGATGAATATGCACGTTCTTTGTGCTTATTCCACCTATTCGCTGGAGTTTGTTTTATAGATTATTTTCTATTGTCAAGTCAAGTGATTTTTATTGTCGTTCAACCATATACAGTTAGTACAGTACAAAGTGAAATGAGACAACGTTCCTCCAGGACCATGTGCTACATAAAAACAACATAGGACAAACACAGAACCACATGAGACTACACAGACTAAATAACATTTCTACATAAAGAGCACGTGCAAAAAAGTATGAGACAGTACAATGAATTACTAAAAGGAACAGGACAATAGGCACAGTAAGAGACAGTGCAGTGCTGACCATTACACATTTGTAAATTGAGTAGTGCAAAAAGATGACACTTTGTAAAAATGCCAAATGTAAACATAACATACTATGAAATAGTGTTCTATGGACATAGCATTTATTGAATTTGCAGCCAGGTATAAGTGACAATGAATTAAAGTGCAACTCTGGACATGTGCAAAAGTTGGATGGTGTACAGGGGTGTGTGTGTGTGTGTGTGTGTGTCAGTCCAGTCTCTGAGTATTGAGGAGTCTGATGGCTTGGGGGAAGAAGCTGTTACACAGTCTGGCCATGAAGGCCTGAATGCTTCGGTACCTCTTGCCAGATGGCAGGAGGGTGAAGAGTTTGTGTGAGGGGTGTTTGGGGTCGTCCACAATGCTGGTTGCTTTGCGGATGCAGCGTTTTGTGTAAATGTCTTTGATGGAGGGAAGAGAGACTCCTATGATCTTCTCAGCTGTCCTCACTATCCTCTGCAGGGCTTCGTGGTCTGAAACAGTGCAAGTCCCAAACCAGGCAGTGATGCAGCTGCTCAGGATGCTCTCAATAGTCCCTCTATAGAATGTAGTGAGGATGGTGGGGTGGGAGATGTGCTTTTCTCAACCTTCGACAAAAGTAGAGACGGTGCTGGGCTTTCTTGGTAATACAGCTGGTACAGGAATTTGGTGCTCTTGACGATCTCCAAAGAGCCATCGACGTTCAGAGGAGAGCGGTCACTCTGTGCTCTCCTAAAGTCAACAACCATCTCTTTTTTTGTCCACATTCAGGGACAGGTTGTTGGCTCTACACCAGTCCGTTAGCCGCTGCACCTCCTCTCTGTATGCTGACTCGTTGTTCTTTCTGATGAGACCCACCACGGTCATGTCATCGGCGAACTTGATGATGTGGTTTGACCTGTGCATTGCTGTAATTGTGTAATTTTGTCTCACATAATTTGTATAGAAGCACCAGGCTTGAGCAATCCGATGGCAAAGTTGTCGCAGGGACTCTCGTAGGTGTACATGGACTGTTTGAGTTTAGAGGGATGGACGGCGGCTGGTGCTGTCATGCGTGGGGTTAATGCGCATGTTTTTTTCTGTTTTGGGAGATGTTCGGGGGTTGATTTATGTTAGAATATAGTCTTTATGATTTTATTTTTGACACACAATCTATTTTTTCTCATATGTCAAAATGTCCAATGTTTATATTAGTGGATTGTCTCTCTCCACGTGGAATGTGAATGGTTTGGGGCACCCCATCAAAAAAGGAAGATATGAATTTTCTTAAATGTAAGAAATATGATATAGTATTTCTTCAAGAAATGCATCTTTCCCCACAGGAAGCGGAAAAATTTGGGAAGATATGGGGTTTTCTTTAGTGCTGGCTCAAGTAAGAGTCATTACACTGATGAGTAAACATTTCAAATGTCTCAAACAGATTAAAGATACATTAGGAAGGGCCATTATTGTTTTAGCAGAAATTCAGGGGCAAAGGTTGATTTTGGCTAATATTTACGCACCTAACGCTGTTGATCGGGGCATTTTTATAGATCTTGAAGGGATGTTGCAAGCCGCGGGCACCCCTCATGGTATAATATTAGGAGACTTTCAACTTTTGATGGACTCTGTCCTTGATCATAGTGATAGCCCCCTAGTGCAACATTGACGCTTCACAGGATGTGTACTTGGTCTGACAGATATTTGGAGACTTTTGAAACCATCTGGCTATACAATCCGACTATACATTTTTGTTCATCAGTCCATCAAATTGAATCTAGAATAGATTTTTTTTGTATATCCAAGTCCCTCATTTCATCTGTTGTGGACTGCTCAATTGGAAACAACTTAGTCTCAGATCATGCCCTGGTGTATTTAGAGATGTTGCCACATACGGAGAAAAGGAAATCATATAGTTGGCATCAAAGTTTATATGGAGATCAACTGGTCCTCATTATCCTCTGTGAGCATGGCTTGGGAGGCACTTAAGGTGGTTTTTAGGGGTCGGATTTTACAGTATGCCTCATTCATCAAAAAAATCCAAAGCACGAGAACTCGTGGAGTTGGAAGGGAACAATAAAAGTGCCGAATATACAGATATAATACTATTTTGTTGCGGAAGCTGGATTTTTCGCTATTCAGGTTAAGACAGTCACACTTTGAGTTTGGGGACAAAACAGGAAATCTCTGGCTATTTATATAAAGCAGAGAGAGTCTTTTTCTACCATTCCCTCAGTGAAATCTGCATCGGCCAATGATATTAAAAATACTTTTAAAGAAATCTGTCTTGATCTCTATAGTTCCACATCTTCGTCTACTTATAAAATATTGACATTTTGTGGAACGATTAGAACTCCCTAAACTCACGGCTGATCAAAAAATGATCTTGATTCTGAGATAACTTTGGAGGAGCTTGGCGAGGTAATTAAGGCCTTACCTACAGGGTATTGCTGCTGAATTTTTTAGATCTTATGCTACTGGCTCCACTTTTGTTAGAAGCCACGCCACCTCATCTGTATTGTTTTTGGGAGTAGCACATTCCCCCCTATAGCTGCAGATACTCTGGGAGGGGTGATTACTGCATTTGGAAAAGGTCATGAGGCATCAGTGTATTACTCCCTACTAATTCAGAGTCTGGAGCTTTAACCTTTATCAAGAGATTATGGTAGAAAGATTTAAACTTGGTACTGGAGGAAGGAGTGTGGGCTAGGATTCTAAAAAATGTCAAGTCCATATCTAGAGATGCAAAGGTTCTCCTTATGCAATTTAAGATTTTACACAGATTCTGCTGCACCCCCTCTAGATTGTATAGACTTGGTCTTAAAGACACACCCACCTGCTGGCAATGGCAATCAGAAGATGGAGACACAACCCATGTTTTTTGGGGGTGTGTTAAGATCCGAGAATTTTGGCTGAAGGTGCAGAGTTTTACGTTAAATTTTAGGCCCTCAAATTTCATTCTGCCTCAGACTCTGTATTTTGGGCAATGGGCCAGTCATAAATTTGGGGGATAAACACATACAAAATTGGGTTCTGACCAGTATTATGATTGGAAGGCAGATTATTTTAAGGGGATGGAGCGCCCTCATTTCTGGAGTGGTGTGCGGAGAAGGGAAGGGTGGATGCTTTCATTGAGATTAAGCAGAAGGCTGAGGGTTCGGAATTTGTTTGATAAGGAGAAAAATATTTCATGGTTTTTAGGAGAGCAATGTTTAGTTTGAATTAGGATTATACTTTTTGTGTGTGTATTCGGTTTGCGACCACAGTTGTGTTTGTTGCAATACACAGCTTGGTATATTTATCCAACATCCCACACCTCTTCCGCCATTACATTACCTTGCTATATTGTCCAATTCTGTATTTCTATACACGTTTAAGGTGTTGGTTTTAACAATTTACTAGTACAAAAACAATTTCAATTAGTTATGGTAACAAATAGGGTGGCAACATGGTCTACTTCCCAGTTCGGAGCACGTATTGGCACATTTAATATGGTCATGGTATTGCTTGCAGCCTCGGTGATTTTTGCAGTTACGACACACCTCATTAAAACAGCTTAGACTGTTGTTGGAGTCTGGTAACTTTATTAAATTTACATGAAGAAAATGCCCCCACTGGAAACGACAGTCTTTTCAATGTTCTCACCAACATCCCTTTCTGGAATACAAGAGAAGGCAGAGGTTAAAAGCAATGTACAAGCTACAAAAAGACAAACCACAGTGAAGTAATACACCTACTTTGCCTGGTGCAGCTCTGCTCACAGGAGCCAGTGGAAGAGGGATGGCACACTGATGTACTACAGTGGATGAAGACCTGAGCAAGAAGGGGGATTAACCATAGCATTCATAAGAGCCATTAGGAGGAGTTTCTGGGTGTTAAAAGTTGGATGGTAATCATACCATTCCCTGCAGTGGAGCTAGTGATGCTGGATCCACAAACGTGAACATCTTCACAATAAAGCGCTTGTAGTGGGTCGGGAACTGAAGACCAGAGGAGCCATCCACAGGAACCAGTGTGGTGAGGTAACGATCATCCTGGTAAGGGCATCTGGAAGGCACAGTAACAGTCAGGACTAGCTCAAAACAGACCAATGACACAAATGCTGGGGTTATACTCACCCATTAACTAGAAGGTCCCACTGAGGTAGGCTGAGGGAATCAGGGGATGATGTTGCCCAGCAATGTCCCAGCATCAGGACAATATTGGGGTCAGTCCTCTCCAACAGGTGCACCTCAACATACACAGGTTGTCGTAGGACTTTTGTGACTGGGTAATCAGAATCACTGTAGTAGGACGTGTATGCAGCATCCTCTGCAGGAGGAGAACATTTTAGAAACCCCAAGGTACACTTTCAAGACAGCCATCTAGAGAAGCAGTACATTACCTTCTGCGCATCCTTTAGTGACACATTGTCCGTTTGCCAGGCGAAGCTCCACTCGGAGGGGTCCAGGAGCAGCTACAGGTGGAGGTGGAGGAATGGTGTTGACCTCCACAACCAGAGCTTGAACAGCAGTGCCAGAATACCTACACTGGAAGAGAAGCCTGGACAGCAAACGGTGAGCTTGTAGCACAAGTCAAAGATTAGCATTTAAGGTAAAGCATAGATCACCTACTCAAAGTGACTGTCCCTTGTGATGGAACCAAGTGGTCCAATCCCCACTTCATAGGATGAAGTCATTCTGTTCTCATACACCACATATCCATTGTCCTCCTGCAAACAGCAACATGGTTAGCATACACTCTTTTCCAAGCAAAGCAACTCCAAACAGCACCAGTACCCACCATCATGCTTGTGCCACATGCTGTGACAGGGAATTGGTAAATGGCAAAGGAAGGTGTGGACCCAACTGGAGCACAAGGTGGGTCATTTCCACCCAACAGACGGACTGTATCCAGACTTAGTGAAGGCAGTGTAACATCTCTAGCCACCACAACCACAAACTGGCCATCTCGAATACACTGGACGGTCACTGTTTCAAGGTAGAAAGCAAGTTACCTCAGAATCGGTTTAATATGAACAACCTTACATAGGCTCAATGCGCTTACCGGCTCTCCCATAGTAACATTGCTGTCCATCAAAGCAACAGTTTATAGCGTCACACTCAGCAGCACTGATACCAGGTTGACCACATTGGATCTGCTCATAATCAGCTACAGCACACTTGTCAAGAAGCTCTGGCTGCTTGGGTGGAAATGCTTGAGGAAACTGTTGTGCTGTTTGCAGTTGCAGGGCCTGTTGAGCCAAATAACGCTGATCTTTTGGCTGGAACACAACATCTTGAGGATTCTGGGCCAAAATCCCTCCTCGAGTTTGCTGGAGGACTGAAGCCTGAGGATCCTGGGCTGGACCCCACCCTTGATTTTGCAGTTGCAGACCCTGTTGAGCCAAATAACGCTGATCTTTTGGCTGGAACACAACATCTTGAGGATTCTGGGCCAAAATCCCTCCTCGAGTTTGCTGGAGGACTGAAGCCTGAGGATCCTGGGCTGGACCCCACCCTTGATTTTGTGGTTGCAGACCCTGTTGAGCTAAAGACTTGTCACTTGGCTGGAAAGCACTAGCCTGAGGATTCTGGGCTGGAACCCACCCTTGTTGAGTTTTCAGTTGCACTTTCTTTTGACGTAAATTATCACTTGGCTGAAACGCAACATCTTTTGGATTCTGGGATAAAATCCCTCCTCGAGTATGCTGGAGGACTGAAGCCTGAGGATTCTGGACTGGATTTCCCCCTTGTCGTCGAGTCAAAAACTGTTGATTGCTTGGCTGAAACGCAAGTGCTTGACGACTCTTGGCTGGAATCCCTCCTTGTTGGTCACTTTGCTGGAAGACTGAAGCTTGAGGCACCTGGGGCAGATTACTCCACTGTGGAACAGCATGACAGAAAGTACAAAACCACACACAAAGTGCCAAAAGACCAAATATACCCATACTTTCTGCCATTGCTCCACAACTGAATTCATCATTCATTTGGATCCCTTTTTGAATCCTACAAAGTGCAGCTCATTAACGATGTCACTCCCTGTTCAATTAACAGTCTTCATTCATCAGACTGGGCGTTTACAAATTAACATGCTAGTCTTCACAACAGCCAGTAAGCCAATATGTACACCAAAGCATATGTATATCAGTAAAAGATTTACTAAAGTATTTTTATTTAGTTTACATGTCACCTCTTCTTTAAATATTACATTTAGTATAATTTGGCAGACATATTTACCCACTTAAAGTTCTTTTAGTAGTAAGAATGTCCCCTGCAGTATTTTCTCACAATGATTGCAAAGGAAGGCGTGGAACCAACAGGAACAGAAGGTGGTTCATTTCCATTAATTAATTAGACTGTATCTAGGCAATAATCAAAATCATCTGATTATTTTTTTGCTTTTCATGTCAAAATGTAAGCAGGATCCACCCATGGTGCCATACAAGCTAGAACCGCTACTGTTGAAAACAGAAATAACACATCTTCAATCTTTAAAAACTAACAACATCCCTACACATTTTTTAAAGTTCTAATTTTTCATTTCTAATTGTCTACATTTCCAAACTCAGCCCCTGAGTTTAACGGCATAGTTCACCCAAAAATGAAAATTGTCACATCATTTACTCACCCTCATGCCAACCCGAATGTGTATAACTTTCTTTCTTCTGCAGAACACAAATGAAGGTTTTTAGAGGAATATCTCAGCTCTGTAGGTCCATACAATGCAAGTGAATGGTGATCAGAACTCAGAAGATCAATAAGCACATACGATCCTAGTAAAAGTAATCTAGTCTTCTAAAGTGATACAATTGCGTTGGGTGAGAAACAGATCAGTATTTATGCACTGGCGTAGCCAAGGGTGGGCCTAGAGATTATTCTTTGGCTTGAAATATATATTTAGAAAATAGTTTTAAAAAAGCATGAATTCTGATTTCTGAAAGAACTGTTTGAATGTACCACTTCTCTGTTGTTAAGGAAAATATGGTCAAAAAAAACTTGGCCCTTCCATTTTCATTGGGAAATTTTCATTGGGACATTGAGAGACACTTACGTGCTCAAGCTGATACCCCTAACAAGGCCACGGACCAGGGACTCAATTTGGCCATTGAGGTGAAAGAGATTTAGCGTCAGCTGTTGAACATGAGGGCAATGCTGAAGAAGGTTGTTGCTGACTTGGAGGATCTTACTGTAATACGTCGATCAATCACTTCCATGGAGACGAAATTCACGGTGTTGGTTACAAGAGTGGGGGATGTCGAGAAACGGATCAATTATCTGGAGTCATCGGAGAGGGAATTAGCTGCTATCCAGCTAGCGACCATGACAGACCTGGAGCGCATCTGGGAAAAGTTGGAAGACCTTGAGAATCATAACCGGCAAAGGTCGAAGAAGGCCGAGATATGGTGAAATTCCTAGACGAGCTATTCCTGTGTCTGCTAGACATTACAGGCCATAAGCTGGAAATCGAGCGAGCTCACAGAGATCCGGCTCAGAAATATGCTGAGGGAGACAGGCCCCGATCAATTCTGGCCACATTTCTGAGATCAACCGATAAAGATCTTGTGTTACGTGAGGCGAGGAGTAAAAGAAGGCTTTCTTGGAAGAACCACAGCATTTTCTTGTTCCCAGATAAAAGTGATCAATTCAAGGAATGCAAGAAACTCTTACATCAACGGAAGGTTGATTTTGCACTGATATTCCCGGCCAAATTGAGAATGGATGCTAAGGATGACCGTAAATTATTTACATGCCCACAGCAAGTGATATCCTTCATAAACTCAATGGAATGAGTGGGTCATTGTGTGATATTCTCGATGCACTGAACATTCAATTGACTGTCCGAGTAAACAGATCGCTTTTTTGTTTCTTTTTGTGTTGTTCCATCTAGCGGCAAGTCATGTGTGTTTTGTGGAGGAACACACATTCGGGACAGTTTGTGGATGAATATGCACGTTCTTTGTGCTTATTCCACCTATTCGCTGGAGTTTGTTTTATAGATTATTTTCTATTGTCAAGTCAAGTGATTTTTATTGTCGTTCAACCATATACAGTTAGTACAGTACAAAGTGAAATGAGACAACGTTCCTCCAGGACCATGTGCTACATAAAAACAACATAGGACAAACACAGAACCACATGAGACTACACAGACTAAATAACATTTCTACATAAAGAGCACGTGCAAAAAAGTATGAGACAGTACAATGAATTACTAAAAGGAACAGGACAATAGGCACAGTAAGAGACAGTGCAGTGCTGACCATTACACATTTGTAAATTGAGTAGTGCAAAAAGATGACACTTTGTAAAAATGCCAAATGTAAACATAACATACTATGAAATAGTGTTCTATGGACATAGCATTTATTGAATTAGCAGCCAGGTATAAGTGACAATGAATTAAAGTGCAACTCTGGACATGTGCAAAAGTTGGATGGTGTACAGGGGTGTGTGTGTGTGTGTGTGTGTGTCAGTCCAGTCTCTGAGTATTGAGGAGTCTGATGGCTTGGGGGAAGAAGCTGTTACACAGTCTGGCCGTGAAGGCCTGAATGCTTCGGTACCTCTTGCCAGATGGCAGGAGGGTGAAGAGTTTGTGTGAGGGGTGTTTGGGGTCGTCCACAATGCTGGTTGCTTTGCGGATGCAGCGTTTTGTGTAAATGTCTTTGATGGAGGGAAGAGAGACTCCTATGATCTTCTCAGCTGTCCTCACTATCCTCTGCAGGGCTTCGTGGTCTGAAACAGTGCAAGTCCCAAACCAGGCAGTGATGCAGCTGCTCAGGATGCTCTCAATAGTCCCTCTATAGAATGTAGTGAGGATGGTGGGGTGGGAGATGTGCTTTTCTCAACCTTCGACAAAAGTAGAGACGGTGCTGGGCTTTCTTGGTAATACAGCTGGTACAGGAATTTGGTGCTCTTGACGATCTCCAAAGAGCCATCGACGTTCAGAGGAGAGCGGTCACTCTGTGCTCTCCTAAAGTCAACAACCATCTCTTTTTTTGTCCACATTCAGGGACAGGTTGTTGGCTCTACACCAGTCCGTTAGCCGCTGCACCTCCTCTCTGTATGCTGACTCGTTGTTCTTTCTGATGTGACCCACCACGGTCATGTCATCGGCGAACTTGATGATGTGGTTTGACCTGTGCATTGCTGTAATTGTGTAATTTTGTCTCACATAATTTGTATAGAAGCACCAGGCTTGAGCAATCCGATGGCAAAGTTGTCGCAGGGACTCTCGTAGGTGTACATGGACTGTTTGAGTTTAGAGGGATGGACGGCGGCTGGTGCTGTCATGCGTGGGGTTAATGCGCATGTTTTTTTCTGTTTTGGGAGATGTTCGGGGGTTGATTTATGTTAGAATATAGTCTTTATGATTTTATTTTTGACACACAATCTATTTTTTCTCATATGTCAAAATGTCCAATGTTTATATTAGTGGATTGTCTCTCTCCACGTGGAATGTGAATGGTTTGGGGCACCCCATCAAAAAAGGAAGATATGAATTTTCTTAAATGTAAGAAATATGATATAGTATTTCTTCAAGAAATGCATCTTTCCCCACAGGAAGCGGAAAAATTTGGGAAGATATGGGGTTTTCTTTAGTGCTGGCTCAAGTAAGAGTCATTACACTGATGAGTAAACATTTCAAATGTCTCAAACAGATTAAAGATACATTAGGAAGGGCCATTATTGTTTTAGCAGAAATTCAGGGGCAAAGGTTGATTTTGGCTAATATTTACGCACCTAACGCTGTTGATCGGGGCATTTTTATAGATCTTGAAGGGATGTTGCAAGCCGCGGGCACCCCTCATGGTATAATATTAGGAGACTTTCAACTTTTGATGGACTCTGTCCTTGATCATAGTGATAGCCCCCTAGTGCAACATTGACGCTTCACAGGATGTGTACTTGGTCTGACAGATATTTGGAGACTTTTGAAACCATCTGGCTATACAATCCGACTATACATTTTTGTTCATCAGTCCATCAAATTGAATCTAGAATAGATTTTTTTTGTATATCCAAGTCCCTCATTTCATCTGTTGTGGACTGCTCAATTGGAAACAACTTAGTCTCAGATCATGCCCTGGTGTATTTAGAGATGTTGCCACATACGGAGAAAAGGAAATCATATAGTTGGCATCAAAGTTTATATGGAGATCAACTGGTCCTCATTATCCTCTGTGAGCATGGCTTGGGAGGCACTTAAGGTGGTTTTTAGGGGTCGGATTTTACAGTATGCCTCATTCATCAAAAAAATCCAAAGCACGAGAACTCGTGGAGTTGGAAGGGAACAATAAAAGTGCCGAATATACAGATATAATACTATTTTGTTGCGGAAGCTGGATTTTTCGCTATTCAGGTTAAGACAGTCACACTTTGAGTTTGGGGACAAAACAGGAAATCTCTGGCTATTTATATAAAGCAGAGAGAGTCTTTTTCTACCATTCCCTCAGTGAAATCTGCATCGGCCAATGATATTAAAAATACTTTTAAAGAAATCTGTCTTGATCTCTATAGTTCCACATCTTCGTCTACTTATAAAATAAATATTGACATTTTGTGGAACTATTAGAACTCCCTAAACTCACGGCTGATCAAAAAATGATCTTGATTCTGAGATAACTTTGGAGGAGCTTGGCGAGGTAATTAAGGCCTTACCTACAGGGTATTGCTGCTGAATTTTTTAGATCTTATGCTACTGGCTCCACTTTTATTAGAAGCCACCTCATCTGTATTGTTTTTGGGAGTAGCACATTCCCCCCTATAGCTGCAGATACTCTGGGAGGGGTGATTACTGCATTTGGAAAAGGTCATGAGGCATCAGTGTATTACTCCCTACTAATTCAGAGTCTGGGGGAATGGAGCTTTAACCTTTATCAAGAGATTATGGTAGAAAGATTTAAACTTGGTACTGGAGGAAGGAGTGTGGGCTAGGATTCTAAAAAATGTCAAGTCCATATCTAGAGATGCAAAGGTTCTCCTTATGCAATTTAAGATTTTACACAGATTCTGCTGCACCCCCTCTAGATTGTATAGACTTGGTCTTAAAGACACACCCACCTGCTGGCAATGGCAATCAGAAGATGGAGACACAACCCATGTTTTTTGGGGGTGTGTTAAGATCCGAGAATTTTGGCTGAAGGTGCAGAGTTTTACGTTAAATTTTAGGCCCTCAAATTTCATTCTGCCTCAGACTCTGTATTTTGGGCAATGGGCCAGTCATAAATTTGGGGGATAAACACATACAAAATTGGGTTCTGACCAGTATTATGATTGGAAGGCAGATTATTTTAAGGGGATGGAGCGCCCTCATTTCTGGAGTGGTGTGCGGAGAAGGGAAGGGTGGATGCTTTCATTGAGATTAAGCAGAAGGCTGAGGGTTCGGAATTTGTTTGATAAGGAGAAAAATATTTCATGGTTTTTAGGAGAGCAATGTTTAGTTTGAATTAGGATTATACTTTTTGTGTGTGTATTCGGTTTGCGACCACAGTTGTGTTTGTTGCAATACACAGCTTGGTATATTTATCCAACATCCCACACCTCTTCCGCCATTACATTACCTTGCTATATTGTCCAATTCTGTATTTCTATACACGTTTAAGGTGTTGGTTTTAACAATTTACTAGTACAAAAACAATTTCAATTAGTTATGGTAACAAATAGGGTGGCAACATGGTCTACTTCCCAGTTCGGAGCACGTATTGGCACATTTAATATGGTCATGGTATTGCTTGCAGCCTCGGTGATTTTTGCAGTTACGACACACCTCATTAAAACAGCTTAGACTGTTGTTGGAGTCTGGTAACTTTATTAAATTTACATGAAGAAAATGCCCCCACTGGAAACGACAGTCTTTTCAATGTTCTCACCAACATCCCTTTCTGGAATACAAGAGAAGGCAGAGGTTAAAAGCAATGTACAAGCTACAAAAAGACAAACCACAGTGAAGTAATACACCTACTTTGCCTGGTGCAGCTCTGCTCACAGGAGCCAGTGGAAGAGGGATGGCACACTGATGTACTACAGTGGATGAAGACCTGAGCAAGAAGGGGGATTAACCATAGCATTCATAAGAGCCATTAGGAGGAGTTTCTGGGTGTTAAAAGTTGGATGGTAATCATACCATTCCCTGCAGTGGAGCTAGTGATGCTGGATCCACAAACGTGAACATCTTCACAATAAAGCGCTTGTAGTGGGTCGGGAACTGAAGACCAGAGGAGCCATCCACAGGAACCAGTGTGGTGAGGTAACGATCATCCTGGTAAGGGCATCTGGAAGGCACAGTAACAGTCAGGACTAGCTCAAAACAGACCAATGACACAAATGCTGGGGTTATACTCACCCATTAACTAGAAGGTCCCACTGAGGTAGGCTGAGGGAATCAGGGGATGATGTTGCCCAGCAATGTCCCAGCATCAGGACAATATTGGGGTCAGTCCTCTCCAACAGGTGCACCTCAACATACACAGGTTGTCGTAGGACTTTTGTGACTGGGTAATCAGAATCACTGTAGTAGGACGTGTATGCAGCATCCTCTGCAGGAGGAGAACATTTTAGAAACCCCAAGGTACACTTTCAAGACAGCCATCTAGAGAAGCAGTACATTACCTTCTGCGCATCCTTTAGTGACACATTGTCCGTTTGCCAGGCGAAGCTCCACTCGGAGGGGTCCAGGAGCAGCTACAGGTGGAGGTGGAGGAATGGTGTTGACCTCCACAACCAGAGCTTGAACAGCAGTGCCAGAATACCTACACTGGAAGAGAAGCCTGGACAGCAAACGGTGAGCTTGTAGCACAAGTCAAAGATTAGCATTTAAGGTAAAGCATAGATCACCTACTCAAAGTGACTGTCCCTTGTGATGGAACCAAGTGGTCCAATCCCCACTTCATAGGATGAAGTCATTCTGTTCTCATACACCACATATCCATTGTCCTCCTGCAAACAGCAACATGGTTAGCATACACTCTTTTCCAAGCAAAGCAACTCCAAACAGCACCAGTACCCACCATCATGCTTGTGCCACATGCTGTGACAGGGAATTGGTAAATGGCAAAGGAAGGTGTGGACCCAACTGGAGCACAAGGTGGGTCATTTCCACCCAACAGACGGACTGTATCCAGACTTAGTGAAGGCAGTGTAACATCTCTAGCCACCACAACCACAAACTGGCCATCTCGAATACACTGGACGGTCACTGTTTCAAGGTAGAAAGCAAGTTACCTCAGAATCGGTTTAATATGAACAACCTTACATAGGCTCAATGCGCTTACCGGCTCTCCCATAGTAACATTGCTGTCCATCAAAGCAACAGTTTATAGCGTCACACTCAGCAGCACTGATACCAGGTTGACCACATTGGATCTGCTCATAATCAGCTACAGCACACTTGTCAAGAAGCTCTGGCTGCTTGGGTGGAAATGCTTGAGGAAACTGTTGTGCTGTTTGCAGTTGCAGGGCCTGTTGAGCCAAATAACGCTGATCTTTTGGCTGGAACACAACATCTTGAGGATTCTGGGCCAAAATCCCTCCTCGAGTTTGCTGGAGGACTGAAGCCTGAGGATCCTGGGCTGGACCCCACCCTTGATTTTGCAGTTGCAGACCCTGTTGAGCCAAATAACGCTGATCTTTTGGCTGGAACACAACATCTTGAGGATTCTGGGCCAAAATCCCTCCTCGAGTTTGCTGGAGGACTGAAGCCTGAGGATCCTGGGCTGGACCCCACCCTTGATTTTGCAATTGCAGACCCTGTTGAGCCAAATAACGCTGATCTTTTGGCTGGAACACAACATCTTGAGGATTCTGGGCCAAAATCCCTCCTCGAGTTTGCTGGAGGACTGAAGCCTGAGGATTCTGGGCTGGACCCCACCCTTGATTTTGCGGTTGCAGACCCTGTTGAGCCAAATAACGCTGATCTTTTGGCTGGAACACAACATCTTGAGGATTCTGGGCCAAAATCCCTCCTCGAGTTTGCTGGAGGACTGAAGCCTGAGGATCCTGGGCTGGACCCCACCCTTGATTTTGCAGTTGCAGACCCTGTTGAGCCAAATAACGCTGATCTTTTGGCTGGAACACAACATCTTGAGGATTCTGGGCCAAAATCCCTCCTCGAGTTTGCTGGAGGACTGAAGCCTGAGGATCCAGGGCTGGACCCCACCCTTGATTTTGCAGTTGCAGACCCTGTTGAGCCAAATAACGCTGATCTTTTGGCTGGAACACAACATCTTGAGGATTCTGGGCCAAAATCCCTCCTCGAGTTTGCTGGAGGACTGAAGCCTGAGGATTCTGGGCTGGACCCCACCCTTGATTTTGTGGTTGCAGACCCTGTTGAGCTAAAGACTTGTCACTTGGCTGGAAAGCACTAGCCTGAGGATTCTGGGCTGGAACCCACCCTTGTTGAGTTTTCAGTTGCACTTTCTTTTGACGTAAATTATCACTTGGCTGAAACGCAACATCTTTTGGATTCTGGGATAAAATCCCTTCTCGAGTATGCTGGAGGACTGAAGCCTGAGGATTCTGGACTGGATTTCCCCCTTGTCGTCGAGTCAAAAACTGTTGATTGCTTGGCTGAAACGCAAGTGCTTGACGACTCTTGGCTGGAATCCCTCCTTGTTGGTCACTTTGCTGGAAGACTGAAGCTTGAGGCACCTGGGGCAGATTACTCCACTGTGGAACAGCATGACAGAAAGTAAAAAACCACACACAAAGTGCCAAAAGACCAAATATACCCATACTTTCTGCCATTGCTCCACAACTGAATTCATCATTCATTTGGATCCCTTTTTGAATCCTACAAAGTGCAGCTCATTAACGATGTCACTCCCTGTTCAATTAACAGTCTTCATTCATCAGACTGGGCGTTTACAAATTAACATGCTAGTCTTCACAACAGCCAATAAGCCAATATGTACACCAAAGCATATGTATATCAGTAAAAGATTTACTAAAGTATTTTTATTTAGTTTACATGTCACCTCTTCTTTAAATATTACATTTAGTATAATTTGGCAGACATATTTACCCACTTAAAGTTCTTTTAGTAGTAAGAATGTCCCCTGCAGTATTTTCTCACAATGATTGCAAAGGAAGGCGTGGAACCAACAGGAACAGAAGGTGGTTCATTTCCATTAATTAATTAGACTGTATCTAGGCAATAATCAAAATCATCTGATTATTTTTTTGCTTTTCATGTCAAAATGTAAGCAGGATCCACCCATGGTGCCATACAAGCTAGAACCGCTACTGTTGAAAACAGAAATAACACATCTTCAATCTTTAAAAACTAACAACATCCCTACACATTTTTTAAAGTTCTAATTTTTCATTTCTAATTGTCTACATTTCCAAACTCAGCCCCTGAGTTTAACGGCATAGTTCACCCAAAAATGAAAATTGTCACATCATTTACTCACCCTCATGCCAACCCGAATGTGTATAACTTTCTTTCTTCTGCAGAACACAAATGAAGGTTTTTAGAGGAATATCTCAGCTCTGTAGGTCCATACAATGCAAGTGAATGGTGATCAGAACTCAGAAGATCAATAAGCACATACGATCCTAGTAAAAGTAATCTAGTCTTCTAAAGTGATACAATTGCGTTGGGTGAGAAACAGATCAGTATTTATGCACTGGCGTAGCCAAGGGTGGGCCTAGAGATTATTCTTTGGCTTGAAATATATATTTAGAAAATAGTTTTAAAAAAGCATGAATTCTGATTTCTGAAAGAACTGTTTGAATGTACCACTTCTCTGTTGTTAAGGAAAATATGGTCAAAAAAAACTTGGCCCTTCCATTTTCATTGGGAAATTTTCATTGGGACATTAAGAGACACTTACGTGCTCAAGCTGATACCCCTAACAAGGCCACGGACCAGGGACTCAATTTGGCCATTGAGGTGAAAGAGATTTAGCGTCAGATGTTGAACATGAGGGCAATGCTGAAGAAGGTTGTTGCTGACTTGGAGGATCTTACTGTAATACGTCGATCAATCACTTCCATGGAGACGAAATTCACGGTGTTGGTTACAAGAGTGGGGGATGTCGAGAAACGGATCAATTATCTGGAGTCATCGGAGAGGGAATTAGCTGCTATCCAGCTAGCGACCATGACAGACCTGGAGCGCATCTGGGAAAAGTTGGAAGACCTTGAGAATCATAACCGGCAAAGGTCGAAGAAGGCCGAGATATGGTGAAATTCCTAGACGAGCTATTCCTGTGTCTGCTAGACATTACAGGCCATAAGCTGGAAATCGAGCGAGCTCACAGAGATCCGGCTCAGAAATATGCTGAGGGAGACAGGCCCAATTCTGGCCACATTTCTGAGATCAACCGATAAAGATCTTGTGTTACGTGAGGCGAGGAGTAAAAGAAGGCTTTCTTGGAAGAACCACAGCATTTTCTTGTTCCCAGATAAAAGTGATCAATTCAAGGAATGCAAGAAACTCTTACATCAACGGAAGGTTGATTTTGCACTGATATTCCCGGCCAAATTGAGAATGGATGCTAAGGATGACCGTAAATTATTTACATGCCCACAGCAAGTGATATCCTTCATAAACTCAATGGAATGAGTGGGTCATTGTGTGATATTCTCGATGCACTGAACATTCAATTGACTGTCCGAGTAAACAGATCGCTTTTTTGTTTCTTTTTGTGTTGTTCCATCTAGCGGCAAGTCATGTGTGTTTTGTGGAGGAACACACATTCGGGACAGTTTGTGGATGAATATGCACGTTCTTTGTGCTTATTCCACCTATTCGCTGGAGTTTGTTTTATAGATTATTTTCTATTGTCAAGTCAAGTGATTTTTATTGTCGTTCAACCATATACAGTTAGTACAGTACAAAGTGAAATGAGACAACGTTCCTCCAGGACCATGTGCTACATAAAAACAACATAGGACAAACACAGAACCACATGAGACTACACAGACTAAATAACATTTCTACATAAAGAGCACGTGCAAAAAAGTATGAGACAGTACAATGAATTACTAAAAGGAACAGGACAATAGGCACAGTAAGAGACAGTGCAGTGCTGACCATTACACATTTGTAAATTGAGTAGTGCAAAAAGATGACACTTTGTAAAAATGCCAAATGTAAACATAACATACTATGAAATAGTGTTCTATGGACATAGCATTTATTGAATTAGCAGCCAGGTATAAGTGACAATGAATTAAAGTGCAACTCTGGACATGTGCAAAAGTTGGATGGTGTACAGGGGTGTGTGTGTGTGTGTGTGTGTGTGTCAGTCCAGTCTCTGAGTATTGAGGAGTCTGATGGCTTGGGGGAAGAAGCTGTTACACAGTCTGGCCGTGAAGGCCTGAATGCTTCGGTACCTCTTGCCAGATGGCAGGAGGGTGAAGAGTTTGTGTGAGGGGTGTTTGGGGTCGTCCACAATGCTGGTTGCTTTGCGGATGCAGCGTTTTGTGTAAATGTCTTTGATGGAGGGAAGAGAGACTCCTATGATCTTCTCAGCTGTCCTCACTATCCTCTGCAGGGCTTCGTGGTCTGAAACAGTGCAAGTCCCAAACCAGGCAGTGATGCAGCTGCTCAGGATGCTCTCAATAGTCCCTCTATAGAATGTAGTGAGGATGGTGGGATGGGAGATGTGCTTTTCTCAACCTTCGACAAAAGTAGAGACGGTGCTGGGCTTTCTTGGTAATACAGCTGGTACAGGAATTTGGTGCTCTTGACGATCTCCAAAGAGCCATCGACGTTCAGAGGAGAGCGGTCACTCTGTGCTCTCCTAAAGTCAACAACCATCTCTTTTTTTGTCCACATTCAGGGACAGGTTGTTGGCTCTACACCAGTCCGTTAGCCGCTGCACCTCCTCTCTGTATGCTGACTCGTTGTTCTTTCTGATGTGACCCACCACGGTCATGTCATCGGCGAACTTGATGATGTGGTTTGACCTGTGCATTGCTGTAATTGTGTAATTTTGTCTCACATAATTTGTATAGAAGCACCAGGCTTGAGCAATCCGATGGCAAAGTTGTCGCAGGGACTCTCGTAGGTGTACATGGACTGTTTGAGTTTAGAGGGATGGACGGCGGCTGGTGCTGTCATGCGTGGGGTTAATGCGCATGTTTTTTTCTGTTTTGGGAGATGTTCGGGGGTTGATTTATGTTAGAATATAGTCTTTATGATTTTATTTTTGACACACAATCTATTTTTTCTCATATGTCAAAATGTCCAATGTTTATATTAGTGGATTGTCTCTCTCCACGTGGAATGTGAATGGTTTGGGGCACCCCATCAAAAAAGGAAGATATGAATTTTCTTAAATGTAAGAAATATGATATAGTATTTCTTCAAGAAATGCATCTTTCCCCACAGGAAGCGGAAAAATTTGGGAAGATATGGGGTTTTCTTTAGTGCTGGCTCAAGTAAGAGTCATTACACTGATGAGTAAACATTTCAAATGTCTCAAACAGATTAAAGATACATTAGGAAGGGCCATTATTGTTTTAGCAGAAATTCAGGGGCAAAGGTTGATTTTGGCTAATATTTACGCACCTAACGCTGTTGATCGGGGCATTTTTATAGATCTTGAAGGGATGTTGCAAGCCGCGGGCACCCCTCATGGTATAATATTAGGAGACTTTCAACTTTTGATGGACTCTGTCCTTGATCATAGTGATAGCCCCCTAGTGCAACATTGACGCTTCACAGGATGTGTACTTGGTCTGACAGATATTTGGAGACTTTTGAAACCATCTGGCTATACAATCCGACTATACATTTTTGTTCATCAGTCCATCAAATTGAATCTAGAATAGATTTTTTTTGTATATCCAAGTCCCTCATTTCATCTGTTGTGGACTGCTCAATTGGAAACAACTTAGTCTCAGATCATGCCCTGGTGTATTTAGAGATGTTGCCACATACGGAGAAAAGGAAATCATATAGTTGGCATCAAAGTTTATATGGAGATCAACTGGTCCTCATTATCCTCTGTGAGCATGGCTTGGGAGGCACTTAAGGTGGTTTTTAGGGGTCGGATTTTACAGTATGCCTCATTCATCAAAAAAATCCAAAGCACGAGAACTCGTGGAGTTGGAAGGGAACAATAAAAGTGCCGAATATACAGATATAATACTATTTTGTTGCGGAAGCTGGATTTTTCGCTATTCAGGTTAAGACAGTCACACTTTGAGTTTGGGGACAAAACAGGAAATCTCTGGCTATTTATATAAAGCAGAGAGAGTCTTTTTCTACCATTCCCTCAGTGAAATCTGCATCGGCCAATGATATTAAAAATACTTTTAAAGAAATCTGTCTTGATCTCTATAGTTCCACATCTTCGTCTACTTATAAAATATTGACATTTTGTGGAACGATTAGAACTCCCTAAACTCACGGCTGATCAAAAAATGATCTTGATTCTGAGATAACTTTGGAGGAGCTTGGCGAGGTAATTAAGGCCTTACCTACAGGGTATTGCTGCTGAATTTTTTAGATCTTATGCTACTGGCTCCACTTTTGTTAGAAGCCACGCCACCTCATCTGTATTGTTTTTGGGAGTAGCACATTCCCCCCTATAGCTGCAGATACTCTGGGAGGGGTGATTACTGCATTTGGAAAAGGTCATGAGGCATCAGTGTATTACTCCCTACTAATTCAGAGTCTGGGGGATGGAGCTTTAACCTTTATCAAGAGATTATGGTAGAAAGATTTAAACTTGGTACTGGAGGAAGGAGTGTGGGCTAGGATTCTAAAAAATGTCAAGTCCATATCTAGAGATGCAAAGGTTCTCCTTATGCAATTTAAGATTTTACACAGATTCTGCTGCACCCCCTCTAGATTGTATAGACTTGGTCTTAAAGACACACCCACCTGCTGGCAATGGCAATCAGAAGATGGAGACACAACCCATGTTTTTTGGGGGTGTGTTAAGATCCGAGAATTTTGGCTGAAGGTGCAGAGTTTTACGTTAAATTTTAGGCCCTCAAATTTCATTCTGCCTCAGACTCTGTATTTTGGGCAATGGGCCAGTCATAAATTTGGGGGATAAACACATACAAAATTGGGTTCTGACCAGTATTATGATTGGAAGGCAGATTATTTTAAGGGGATGGAGCGCCCTCATTTCTGGAGTGGTGTGCGGAGAAGGGAAGGGTGGATGCTTTCATTGAGATTAAGCAGAAGGCTGAGGGTTCGGAATTTGTTTGATAAGGAGAAAAATATTTCATGGTTTTTAGGAGAGCAATGTTTAGTTTGAATTAGGATTATACTTTTTGTGTGTGTATTCGGTTTGCGACCACAGTTGTGTTTGTTGCAATACACAGCTTGGTATATTTATCCAACATCCCACACCTCTTCCGCCATTACATTACCTTGCTATATTGTCCAATTCTGTATTTCTATACACGTTTAAGGTGTTGGTTTTAACAATTTACTAGTACAAAAACAATTTCAATTAGTTATGGTAACAAATAGGGTGGCAACATGGTCTACTTCCCAGTTCGGAGCACGTATTGGCACATTTAATATGGTCATGGTATTGCTTGCAGCCTCGGTGATTTTTGCAGTTACGACACACCTCATTAAAACAGCTTAGACTGTTGTTGGAGTCTGGTAACTTTATTAAATTTACATGAAGAAAATGCCCCCACTGGAAACGACAGTCTTTTCAATGTTCTCACCAACATCCCTTTCTGGAATACAAGAGAAGGCAGAGGTTAAAAGCAATGTACAAGCTACAAAAAGACAAACCACAGTGAAGTAATACACCTACTTTGCCTGGTGCAGCTCTGCTCACAGGAGCCAGTGGAAGAGGGATGGCACACTGATGTACTACAGTGGATGAAGACCTGAGCAAGAAGGGGGATTAACCATAGCATTCATAAGAGCCATTAGGAGGAGTTTCTGGGTGTTAAAAGTTGGATGGTAATCATACCATTCCCTGCAGTGGAGCTAGTGATGCTGGATCCACAAACGTGAACATCTTCACAATAAAGCGCTTGTAGTGGGTCGGGAACTGAAGACCAGAGGAGCCATCCACAGGAACCAGTGTGGTGAGGTAACGATCATCCTGGTAAGGGCATCTGGAAGGCACAGTAACAGTCAGGACTAGCTCAAAACAGACCAATGACACAAATGCTGGGGTTATACTCACCCATTAACTAGAAGGTCCCACTGAGGTAGGCTGAGGGAATCAGGGGATGATGTTGCCCAGCAATGTCCCAGCATCAGGACAATATTGGGGTCAGTCCTCTCCAACAGGTGCACCTCAACATACACAGGTTGTCGTAGGACTTTTGTGACTGGGTAATCAGAATCACTGTAGTAGGACGTGTATGCAGCATCCTCTGCAGGAGGAGAACATTTTAGAAACCCCAAGGTACACTTTCAAGACAGCCATCTAGAGAAGCAGTACATTACCTTCTGCGCATCCTTTAGTGACACATTGTCCGTTTGCCAGGCGAAGCTCCACTCGGAGGGGTCCAGGAGCAGCTACAGGTGGAGGTGGAGGAATGGTGTTGACCTCCACAACCAGAGCTTGAACAGCAGTGCCAGAATACCTACACTGGAAGAGAAGCCTGGACAGCAAACGGTGAGCTTGTAGCACAAGTCAAAGATTAGCATTTAAGGTAAAGCATAGATCACCTACTCAAAGTGACTGTCCCTTGTGATGGAACCAAGTGGTCCAATCCCCACTTCATAGGATGAAGTCATTCTGTTCTCATACACCACATATCCATTGTCCTCCTGCAAACAGCAACATGGTTAGCATACACTCTTTTCCAAGCAAAGCAAGTCCAAACAGCACCAGTACCCACCATCATGCTTGTGCCACATGCTGTGACAGGGAATTGGTAAATGGCAAAGGAAGGTGTGGACCCAACTGGAGCACAAGGTGGGTCATTTCCACCCAACAGACGGACTGTATCCAGACTTAGTGAAGGCAGTGTAACATCTCTAGCCACCACAACCACAAACTGGCCATCTCGAATACACTGGACGGTCACTGTTTCAAGGTAGAAAGCAAGTTACCTCAGAATCGGTTTAATATGAACAACCTTACATAGGCTCAATGCGCTTACCGGCTCTCCCATAGTAACATTGCTGTCCATCAAAGCAACAGTTTATAGCGTCACACTCAGCAGCACTGATACCAGGTTGACCACATTGGATCTGCTCATAATCAGCTACAGCACACTTGTCAAGAAGCTCTGGCTGCTTGGGTGGAAATGCTTGAGGAAACTGTTGTGCTGTTTGCAGTTGCAGGGCCTGTTGAGCCAAATAACGCTGATCTTTTGGCTGGAACACAACATCTTGAGGATTCTGGGCCAAAATCCCTCCTCGAGTTTGCTGGAGGACTGAAGCCTGAGGATCCTGGGCTGGACCCCACCCTTGATTTTGCAGTTGCAGACCCTGTTGAGCCAAATAACGCTGATCTTTTGGCTGGAACACAACATCTTGAGGATTCTGGGCCAAAATCCCTCCTCGAGTTTGCTGGAGGACTGAAGCCTGAGGATTCTGGGCTGGACCCCACCCTTGATTTTGTGGTTGCAGACCCTGTTGAGCTAAAGACTTCTTGTCACTTGGCTGGAAAGCACTAGCCTGAGGATTCTGGGCTGGAACCCACCCTTGTTGAGTTTTCAGTTGCACTTTCTTTTGACGTAAATTATCACTTGGCTGAAACACAACATCTTTTGGATTCTGGGATAAAATCCCTCCTCGAGTATGCTGGAGGACTGAAGCCTGAGGATTCTGGACTGGATTTCCCCCTTGTCGTCGAGTCAAAAACTGTTGATCGCTTGGCTGAAACGCAAGTGCTTGACGACTCTTGGCTGGAATCCCTCCTTGTTGGTCACTTTGCTGGAAGACTGAAGCTTGAGGCACCTGGGGCAGATTACTCCACTGTGGAACAGCATGACAGAAAGTACAAAACCACACACAAAGTGCCAAAAGACCAAATATACCCATACTTTCTGCCATTGCTCCACAACTGAATTCATCATTCATTTGGATCCCTTTTTGAATCCTACAAAGTGCAGCTCATTAACGATGTCACTCCCTGTTCAATTAACAGTCTTCATTCATCAGACTGGGCGTTTACAAATTAACATGCTAGTCTTCACAACATCCAATAAGCCAATATGTACACCAAAGCATATGTATATCAGTAAAAGATTTACTAAAGTATTTTTATTTAGTTTACATGTCACCTCTTCTTTAAATATTACATTTAGTATAATTTGGCAGACATATTTACCCACTTAAAGTTCTTTTAGTAGTAAGAATGTCCCCTGCAGTATTTTCTCACAATGATTGCAAAGGAAGGCGTGGAACCAACAGGAACAGAAGGTGGTTCATTTCCATTAATTAATTAGACTGTATCTAGGCAATAATCAAAATCATCTGATTATTTTTTTGCTTTTCATGTCAAAATGTAAGCAGGATCCACCCATGGTGCCATACAAGCTAGAACCGCTACTGTTGAAAACAGAAATAACACATCTTCAATCTTTAAAAACTAACAACATCCCTACACATTTTTTAAAGTTCTAATTTTTCATTTCTAATTGTCTACATTTCCAAACTCAGCCCCTGAGTTTAACGGCATAGTTCACCCAAAAATGAAAATTGTCACATCATTTACTCACCCTCATGCCAACCCGAATGTGTATAACTTTCTTTCTTCTGCAGAACACAAATGAAGGTTTTTAGAGGAATATCTCAGCTCTGTAGGTCCATACAATGCAAGTGAATGGTGATCAGAACTCAGAAGATCAATAAGCACATACGATCCTAGTAAAAGTAATCTAGTCTTCTAAAGTGATACAATTGCGTTGGGTGAGAAACAGATCAGTATTTATGCACTGGCGTAGCCAAGGGTGGGCCTAGAGATTATTCTTTGGCTTGAAATATATATTTAGAAAATAGTTTTAAAAAAGCATGAATTCTGATTTCTGAAAGAACTGTTTGAATGTACCACTTCTCTGTTGTTAAGGAAAATATGGTCAAAAAAAACTTGTCCCTTCCATTTTCATTGGGAAATTTTCATTGGGACATTAAGAGACACTTACGTGCTCAAGCTGATACCCCTAACAAGGCCACGGACCAGGGACTCAATTTGGCCATTGAGGTGAAAGAGATTTAGCGTCAGCTGTTGAACATGAGGGCAATGCTGAAGAAGGTTGTTGCTGACTTGGAGGATCTTACTGTAATACGTCGATCAATCACTTCCATGGAGACGAAATTCACGGTGTTGGTTACAAGAGTGGGGGATGTCGAGAAACGGATCAATTATCTGGAGTCATCGGAGAGGGAATTAGCTGCTATCCAGCTAGCGACCATGACAGACCTGGAGCGCATCTGGGAAAAGTTGGAAGACCTTGAGAATCATAACCGGCAAAGGTCGAAGAAGGCCGAGATATGGTGAAATTCCTAGACGAGCTATTCCTGTGTCTGCTAGACATTACAGGCCATAAGCTGGAAATCGAGCGAGCTCACAGAGATCCGGCTCAGAAATATGCTGAGGGAGACAGGCCCCGATCAATTCTGGCCACATTTCTGAGATCAACCGATAAAGATCTTGTGTTACGTGAGGCGAGGAGTAAAAGAAGGCTTTCTTGGAAGAACCACAGCATTTTCTTGTTCCCAGATAAAAGTGATCAATTCAAGGAATGCAAGAAACTCTTACATCAACGGAAGGTTGATTTTGCACTGATATTCCCGGCCAAATTGAGAATGGATGCTAAGGATGACTGTAAATTATTTACATGCCCACAGCAAGTGATATCCTTCATAAACTCAATGGAATGAGTGGGTCATTGTGTGATATTCTCGATGCACTGAACATTCAATTGACTGTCCGAGTAAACAGATCGCTTTTTTGTTTCTTTTTGTGTTGTTCCATCTAGCGGCTAGTCATGTGTGTTTTGTGGAGGAACACACATTCGGGACAGTTTGTGGATGAATATGCACGTTCTTTGTGCTTATTCCACCTATTCGCTGGAGTTTGTTTTATAGATTATTTTCTATTGTCAAGTCAAGTGATTTTTATTGTCGTTCAACCATATACAGTTAGTACAGTACAAAGTGAAATGAGACAACGTTCCTCCAGGACCATGTGCTACATAAAAACAACATAGGACAAACACAGAACCACATGAGACTACACAGACTAAATAACATTTCTACATAAAGAGCACGTGCAAAAAAGTATGAGACAGTACAATGAATTACTAAAAGGAACAGGACAATAGGCACAGTAAGAGACAGTGCAGTGCTGACCATTACACATTTGTAAATTGAGTAGTGCAAAAAGATGACACTTTGTAAAAATGCCAAATGTAAACATAACATACTATGAAATAGTGTTCTATGGACATAGCATTTATTGAATTAGCAGCCAGGTATAAGTGACAATGAATTAAAGTGCAACTCTGGACATGTGCAAAAGTTGGATGGTGTACAGGGGTGTGTGTGTGTGTGTGTGTGTGTCAGTCCAGTCTCTGAGTATTGAGGAGTCTGATGGCTTGGGGGAAGAAGCTGTTACACAGTCTGGCCATGAAGGCCTGAATGCTTCGGTACCTCTTGCCAGATGGCAGGAGGGTGAAGAGTTTGTGTGAGGGGTGTTTGGGGTCGTCCACAATGCTGGTTGCTTTGCGGATGCAGCGTTTTGTGTAAATGTCTTTGATGGAGGGAAGAGAGACTCCTATGATCTTCTCAGCTGTCCTCACTATCCTCTGCAGGGCTTCGTGGTCTGAAACAGTGCAAGTCCCAAACCAGGCAGTGATGCAGCTGCTCAGGATGCTCTCAATAGTCCCTCTATAGAATGTAGTGAGGATGGTGGGGTGGGAGATGTGCTTTTCTCAACCTTCGACAAAAGTAGAGACGGTGCTGGGCTTTCTTGGTAATACAGCTGGTACAGGAATTTGGTGCTCTTGACGATCTCCAAAGAGCCATCGACGTTCAGAGGAGAGCGGTCACTCTGTGCTCTCCTAAAGTCAACAACCATCTCTTTTTTTGTCCACATTCAGGGACAGGTTGTTGGCTCTACACCAGTCCGTTAGCCGCTGCACCTCCTCTCTGTATGCTGACTCGTTGTTCTTTCTGATGTGACCCACCACGGTCATGTCATCGGCGAACTTGATGATGTGGTTTGACCTGTGCATTGCTGTAATTGTGTAATTTTGTCTCACATAATTTGTATAGAAGCACCAGGCTTGAGCAATCCGATGGCAAAGTTGTCGCAGGGACTCTCGTAGGTGTACATGGACTGTTTGAGTTTAGAGGGATGGACGGCGGCTGGTGCTGTCATGCGTGGGGTTAATGCGCATGTTTTTTTCTGTTTTGGGAGATGTTCGGGGGTTGATTTATGTTAGAATATAGTCTTTATGATTTTATTTTTGACACACAATCTATTTTTTCTCATATGTCAAAATGTCCAATGTTTATATTAGTGGATTGTCTCTCTCCACGTGGAATGTGAATGGTTTGGGGCACCCCATCAAAAAAGGAAGATATGAATTTTCTTAAATGTAAGAAATATGATATAGTATTTCTTCAAGAAATGCATCTTTCCCCACAGGAAGCGGAAAAATTTGGGAAGATATGGGGTTTTCTTTAGTGCTGGCTCAAGTAAGAGTCATTACACTGATGAGTAAACATTTCAAATGTCTCAAACAGATTAAAGATACATTAGGAAGGGCCATTATTGTTTTAGCAGAAATTCAGGGGCAAAGGTTGATTTTGGCTAATATTTACGCACCTAACGCTGTTGATCGGGGCATTTTTATAGATCTTGAAGGGATGTTGCAAGCCGCGGGCACCCCTCATGGTATAATATTAGGAGACTTTCAACTTTTGATGGACTCTGTCCTTGATCATAGTGATAGCCCCCTAGTGCAACATTGACGCTTCACAGGATGTGTACTTGGTCTGACAGATATTTGGAGACTTTTGAAACCATCTGGCTATACAATCCGACTATACATTTTTGTTCATCAGTCCATCAAATTGAATCTAGAATAGATTTTTTTTGTATATCCAAGTCCCTCATTTCATCTGTTGTGGACTGCTCAATTGGAAACAACTTAGTCTCAGATCATGCCCTGGTGTATTTAGAGATGTTGCCACATACGGAGAAAAGGAAATCATATAGTTGGCATCAAAGTTTATATGGAGATCAACTGGTCCTCATTATCCTCTGTGAGCATGGCTTGGGAGGCACTTAAGGTGGTTTTTAGGGGTCGGATTTTACAGTATGCCTCATTCATCAAAAAAATCCAAAGCACGAGAACTCGTGGAGTTGGAAGGGAACAATAAAAGTGCCGAATATACAGATATAATACTATTTTGTTGCGGAAGCTGGATTTTTCGCTATTCAGGTTAAGACAGTCACACTTTGAGTTTGGGGACAAAACAGGAAATCTCTGGCTATTTATATAAAGCAGAGAGAGTCTTTTTCTACCATTCCCTCAGTGAAATCTGCATCGGCCAATGATATTAAAAATACTTTTAAAGAAATCTGTCTTGATCTCTATAGTTCCACATCTTCGTCTACTTATAAAATAAATATTGACATTTTGTGGAACTATTAGAACTCCCTAAACTCACGGCTGATCAAAAAATGATCTTGATTCTGAGATAACTTTGGAGGAGCTTGGCGAGGTAATTAAGGCCTTACCTACAGGGTATTGCTGCTGAATTTTTTAGATCTTATGCTACTGGCTCCACTTTTGTTAGAAGCCACGCCACCTCATCTGTATTGTTTTTGGGAGTAGCACATTCCCCCCTATAGCTGCAGATACTCTGGGAGGGGTGATTACTGCATTTGGAAAAGGTCATGAGGCATCAGTGTATTACTCCCTAATAATTCAGAGTCTGGGGGATGGAGCTTTAACCTTTATCAAGAGATTATGGTAGAAAGATTTAAACTTGGTACTGGAGGAAGGAGTGTGGGCTAGGATTCTAAAAAATGTCAAGTCCATATCTAGAGATGCAAAGGTTCTCCTTATGCAATTTAAGATTTTACACAGATTCTGCTGCACCCCCTCTAGATTGTATAGACTTGGTCTTAAAGACACACCCACCTGCTGGCAATGGCAATCAGAAGATGGAGACACAACCCATGTTTTTTGGGGGTGTGTTAAGATCCGAGAATTTTGGCTGAAGGTGCAGAGTTTTACGTTAAATTTTAGGCCCTCAAATTTCATTCTGCCTCAGACTCTGTATTTTGGACAATGGGCCAGTCATAAATTTGGGGGATAAACACATACAAAATTGGGTTCTGACCAGTATTATGATTGGAAGGCAGATTATTTTAAGGGGATGGAGCGCCCTCATTTCTGGAGTGGTGTGCGGAGAAGGGAAGGGTGGATGCTTTCATTGAGATTAAGCAGAAGGCTGAGGGTTCGGAATTTGTTTGATAAGGAGAAAAATATTTCATGGTTTTTAGGAGAGCAATGTTTAGTTTGAATTAGGATTATACTTTTTGTGTGTGTATTCGGTTCGCGACCACAGTTGTGTTTGTTGCAATACACAGCTTGGTATATTTATCCAACATCCCACACCTCTTCCGCCATTACATTACCTTGCTATATTGTCCAATTCTGTATTTCTATACACGTTTAAGGTGTTGGTTTTAACAATTTACTAGTACAAAAACAATTTCAATTAGTTATGGTAACAAATAGGGTGGCAACATGGTCTACTTCCCAGTTCGGAGCACGTATTGGCACATTTAATATGGTCATGGTATTGCTTGCAGCCTCGGTGATTTTTGCAGTTACGACACACCTCATTAAAACAGCTTAGACTGTTGTTGGAGTCTGGTAACTTTATTAAATTTACATGAAGAAAATGCCCCCACTGGAAACGACAGTCTTTTCAATGTTCTCACCAACATCCCTTTCTGGAATACAAGAGAAGGCAGAGGTTAAAAGCAATGTACAAGCTACAAAAAGACAAACCACAGTGAAGTAATACACCTACTTTGCCTGGTGCAGCTCTGCTCACAGGAGCCAGTGGAAGAGGGATGGCACACTGATGTACTACAGTGGATGAAGACCTGAGCAAGAAGGGGGATTAACCATAGCATTCATAAGAGCCATTAGGAGGAGTTTCTGGGTGTTAAAAGTTGGATGGTAATCATACCATTCCCTGCAGTGGAGCTAGTGATGCTGGATCCACAAACGTGAACATCTTCACAATAAAGCGCTTGTAGTGGGTCGGGAACTGAAGACCAGAGGAGCCATCCACAGGAACCAGTGTGGTGAGGTAACGATCATCCTGGTAAGGGCATCTGGAAGGCACAGTAACAGTCAGGACTAGCTCAAAACAGACCAATGACACAAATGCTGGGGTTATACTCACCCATTAACTAGAAGGTCCCACTGAGGTAGGCTGAGGGAATCAGGGGATGATGTTGCCCAGCAATGTCCCAGCATCAGGACAATATTGGGGTCAGTCCTCTCCAACAGGTGCACCTCAACATACACAGGTTGTCGTAGGACTTTTGTGACTGGGTAATCAGAATCACTGTAGTAGGACGTGTATGCAGCATCCTCTGCAGGAGGAGAACATTTTAGAAACCCCAAGGTACACTTTCAAGACAGCCATCTAGAGAAGCAGTACATTACCTTCTGCGCATCCTTTAGTGACACATTGTCCGTTTGCCAGGCGAAGCTCCACTCGGAGGGGTCCAGGAGCAGCTACAGGTGGAGGTGGAGGAATGGTGTTGACCTCCACAACCAGAGCTTGAACAGCAGTGCCAGAATACCTACACTGGAAGAGAAGCCTGGACAGCAAACGGTGAGCTTGTAGCACAAGTCAAAGATTAGCATTTAAGGTAAAGCATAGATCACCTACTCAAAGTGACTGTCCCTTGTGATGGAACCAAGTGGTCCAATCCCCACTTCATAGGATGAAGTCATTCTGTTCTCATACACCACATATCCATTGTCCTCCTGCAAACAGCAACATGGTTAGCATACACTCTTTTCCAAGCAAAGCAACTCCAAACAGCACCAGTACCCACCATCATGCTTGTGCCACATGCTGTGACAGGGAATTGGTAAATGGCAAAGGAAGGTGTGGACCCAACTGGAGCACAAGGTGGGTCATTTCCACCCAACAGACGGACTGTATCCAGACTTAGTGAAGGCAGTGTAACATCTCTAGCCACCACAACCACAAACTGGCCATCTCGAATACACTGGACGGTCACTGTTTCAAGGTAGAAAGCAAGTTACCTCAGAATCGGTTTAATATGAACAACCTTACATAGGCTCAATGCGCTTACCGGCTCTCCCATAGTAACATTGCTGTCCATCAAAGCAACAGTTTATAGCGTCACACTCAGCAGCACTGATACCAGGTTGACCACATTGGATCTGCTCATAATCAGCTACAGCACACTTGTCAAGAAGCTCTGGCTGCTTGGGTGGAAATGCTTGAGGAAACTGTTGTGCTGTTTGCAGTTGCAGGGCCTGTTGAGCCAAATAACGCTGATCTTTTGGCTGGAACACAACATCTTGAGGATTCTGGGCCAAAATCCCTCCTCGAGTTTGCTGGAGGACTGAAGCCTGAGGATTCTGGGCTGGACCCCACCCTTGATTTTGCGGTTGCAGACCCTGTTGAGCCAAATAACGCTGATCTTTTGGCTGGAACACAACATCTTGAGGATTCTGGGCCAAAATCCCTCCTCGAGTATGCTGGAGGACTGAAGCCTGAGGATTCTGGACTGGATTTCCCCCTTGTCGTCGAGTCAAAAACTGTTGATCGCTTGGCTGAAACGCAAGTGCTTGACGACTCTTGGCTGGAATCCCTCCTTGTTGGTCACTTTGCTGGAAGACTGAAGCTTGAGGCACCTGGGGCAGATTACTCCACTGTGGAACAGCATGACAGAAAGTACAAAACCACACACAAAGTGCCAAAAGACCAAATATACCCATACTTTCTGCCATTGCTCCACAACTGAATTCATCATTCATTTGGATCCCTTTTTGAATCCTACAAAGTGCAGCTCATTAACGATGTCACTCCCTGTTCAATTAACAGTCTTCATTCATCAGACTGGGCGTTTACAAATTAACATGCTAGTCTTCACAACAGCCAATAAGCCAATATGTACACCAAAGCATATGTATATCAGTAAAAGATTTACTAAAGTATTTTTATTTAGTTTACATGTCACCTCTTCTTTAAATATTACATTTAGTATAATTTGGCAGACATATTTACCCACTTAAAGTTCTTTTAGTAGTAAGAATGTCCCCTGCAGTATTTTCTCACAATGATTGCAAAGGAAGGCGTGGAACCAACAGGAACAGAAGGTGGTTCATTTCCATTAATTAATTAGACTGTATCTAGGCAATAATCAAAATCATCTGATTATTTTTTTGCTTTTCATGTCAAAATGTAAGCAGGATCCACCCATGGTGCCATACAAGCTAGAACCGCTACTGTTGAAAACAGAAATAACACATCTTCAATCTTTAAAAACTAACAACATCCCTACACATTTTTTAAAGTTCTAATTTTTCATTTCTAATTGTCTACATTTCCAAACTCAGCCCCTGAGTTTAACGGCATAGTTCACCCAAAAATGAAAATTGTCACATCATTTACTCACCCTCATGCCAACCCGAATGTGTATAACTTTCTTTCTTCTGCAGAACACAAATGAAGGTTTTTAGAGGAATATCTCAGCTCTGTAGGTCCATACAATGCAAGTGAATGGTGATCAGAACTCAGAAGATCAATAAGCACATACGATCCTAGTAAAAGTAATCTAGTCTTCTAAAGTGATACAATTGCGTTGGGTGAGAAACAGATCAGTATTTATGCACTGGCGTAGCCAAGGGTGGGCCTAGAGATTATTCTTTGGCTTGAAATATATATTTAGAAAATAGTTTTAAAAAAGCATGAATTCTGATTTCTGAAAGAACTGTTTGAATGTACCACTTCTCTGTTGTTAAGGAAAATATGGTCAAAAAAAACTTGGCCCTTCCATTTTCATTGGGAAATTTTCATTGGGACATTAAGAGACACTTACGTGCTCAAGCTGATACCCCTAACAAGGCCACGGACCAGGGACTCAATTTGGCCATTGAGGTGAAAGAGATTTAGCGTCAACTGTTGAACATGAGGGCAATGCTGAAGAAGGTTGTTGCTGACTTGGAGGATCTTACTGTAATACGTCGATCAATCACTTCCATGGAGACGAAATTCACGGTGTTGGTTACAAGAGTGGGGGATGTCGAGAAACGGATCAATTATCTGGAGTCATCGGAGAGGGAATTAGCTGCTATCCAGCTAGCGACCATGACAGACCTGGAGCGCATCTGGGAAAAGTTGGAAGACCTTGAGAATCATAACCGGCAAAGGTCGAAGAAGGCCGAGATATGGTGAAATTCCTAGACGAGCTATTCCTGTGTCTGCTAGACATTACAGGCCATAAGCTGGAAATCGAGCGAGCTCACAGAGATCCGGCTCAGAAATATGCTGAGGGAGACAGGCCCCGATCAATTCTGGCCACATTTCTGAGATCAACCGATAAAGATCTTGTGTTACGTGAGGCGAGGAGTAAAAGAAGGCTTTCTTGGAAGAACCACAGCATTTTCTTGTTCCCAGATAAAAGTGATCAATTCAAGGAATGCAAGAAACTCTTACATCAACGGAAGGTTGATTTTGCACTGATATTCCCGGCCAAATTGAGAATGGATGCTAAGGATGACCGTAAATTATTTACATGCCCACAGCAAGTGATATCCTTCATAAACTCAATGGAATGAGTGGGTCATTGTGTGATATTCTCGATGCACTGAACATTCAATTGACTGTCCGAGTAAACAGATCGCTTTTTTGTTTCTTTTTGTGTTGTTCCATCTAGCGGCTAGTCATGTGTGTTTTGTGGAGGAACACACATTCGGGACAGTTTGTGGATGAATATGCACGTTCTTTGTGCTTATTCCACCTATTCGCTGGAGTTTGTTTTATAGATTATTTTCTATTGTCAAGTCAAGTGATTTTTATTGTCGTTCAACCATATACAGTTAGTACAGTACAAAGTGAAATGAGACAACGTTCCTCCAGGACCATGTGCTACATAAAAACAACATAGGACAAACACAGAACCACATGAGACTACACAGACAAAATAACATTTCTACATAAAGAGCACGTGCAAAAAAGTATGAGACAGTACAATGAATTACTAAAAGGAACAGGACAATAGGCACAGTAAGAGACAGTGCAGTGCTGACCATTACACATTTGTAAATTGAGTAGTGCAAAAAGATGACACTTTGTAAAAATGCCAAATGTAAACATAACATACTATGAAATAGTGTTCTATGGACATAGCATTTATTGAATTAGCAGCCAGGTATAAGTGACAATGAATTAAAGTGCAACTCTGGACATGTGCAAAAGTTGGATGGTGTACAGGGGTGTGTGTGTGTGTGTGTGTGTGTCAGTCCAGTCTCTGAGTATTGAGGAGTCTGATGGCTTGGGGGAAGAAGCTGTTACACAGTCTGGCCATGAAGGCCTGAATGCTTCGGTACCTCTTGCCAGATGGCAGGAGGGTGAAGAGTTTGTGTGAGGGGTGTTTGGGGTCGTCCACAATGCTGGTTGCTTTGCGGATGCAGCGTTTTGTGTAAATGTCTTTGATGGAGGGAAGAGAGACTCCTATGATCTTCTCAGCTGTCCTCACTATCCTCTGCAGGGCTTCGTGGTCTGAAACAGTGCAAGTCCCAAACCAGGCAGTGATGCAGCTGCTCAGGATGCTCTCAATAGTCCCTCTATAGAATGTAGTGAGGATGGTGGGGTGGGAGATGTGCTTTTCTCAACCTTCGACAAAAGTAGAGACGGTGCTGGGCTTTCTTGGTAATACAGCTGGTACAGGAATTTGGTGCTCTTGACGATCTCCAAAGAGCCATCGACGTTCAGAGGAGAGCGGTCACTCTGTGCTCTCCTAAAGTCAACAACCATCTCTTTTTTTGTCCACATTCAGGGACAGGTTGTTGGCTCTACACCAGTCCGTTAGCCGCTGCACCTCCTCTCTGTATGCTGACTCGTTGTTCTTTCTGATGAGACCCACCACGGTCATGTCATCGGCGAACTTGATGATGTGGTTTGACCTGTGCATTGCTGTAATTGTGTAATTTTGTCTCACATAATTTGTATAGAAGCACCAGGCTTGAGCAATCCGATGGCAAAGTTGTCGCAGGGACTCTCGTAGGTGTACATGGACTGTTTGAGTTTAGAGGGATGGACGGCGGCTGGTGCTGTCATGCGTGGGGTTAATGCGCATGTTTTTTTCTGTTTTGGGAGATGTTCGGGGGTTGATTTATGTTAGAATATAGTCTTTATGATTTTATTTTTGACACACAATCTATTTTTTCTCATATGTCAAAATGTCCAATGTTTATATTAGTGGATTGTCTCTCTCCACGTGGAATGTGAATGGTTTGGGGCACCCCATCAAAAAAGGAAGATATGAATTTTCTTAAATGTAAGAAATATGATATAGTATTTCTTCAAGAAATGCATCTTTCCCCACAGGAAGCGGAAAAATTTGGGAAGATATGGGGTTTTCTTTAGTGCTGGCTCAAGTAAGAGTCATTACACTGATGAGTAAACATTTCAAATGTCTCAAACAGATTAAAGATACATTAGGAAGGGCCATTATTGTTTTAGCAGAAATTCAGGGGCAAAGGTTGATTTTGGCTAATATTTACGCACCTAACGCTGTTGATCGGGGCATTTTTATAGATCTTGAAGGGATGTTGCAAGCCGCGGGCACCCCTCATGGTATAATATTAGGAGACTTTCAACTTTTGATGGACTCTGTCCTTGATCATAGTGATAGCCCCCTAGTGCAACATTGACGCTTCACAGGATGTGTACTTGGTCTGACAGATATTTGGAGACTTTTGAAACCATCTGGCTATACAATCCGACTATACATTTTTGTTCATCAGTCCATCAAATTGAATCTAGAATAGATTTTTTTTGTATATCCAAGTCCCTCATTTCATCTGTTGTAACTGCTCAATTGGAAACAACTTAGTCTCAGATCATGCCCTGGTGTATTTAGAGATGTTGCCACATACGGAGAAAAGGAAATCATATAGTTGGCATCAAAGTTTATATGGAGATCAACTGGTCCTCATTATCCTCTGTGAGCATGGCTTGGGAGGCACTTAAGGTGGTTTTTAGGGGTCGGATTTTACAGTATGCCTCATTCATCAAAAAAATCCAAAGCACGAGAACTCGTGGAGTTGGAAGGGAACAATAAAAGTGCCGAATATACAGATATAATACTATTTTGTTGCGGAAGCTGGATTTTTCGCTATTCAGGTTAAGACAGTCACACTTTGAGTTTGGGGACAAAACAGGAAATCTCTGGCTATTTATATAAAGCAGAGAGAGTCTTTTTCTACCATTCCCTCAGTGAAATCTGCATCGGCCAATGATATTAAAAATACTTTTAAAGAAATCTGTCTTGATCTCTATAGTTCCACATCTTCGTCTACTTATAAAATAAATATTGACATTTTGTGGAACGATTAGAACTCCCTAAACTCACGGCTGATCAAAAAATGATCTTGATTCTGAGATAACTTTGGAGGAGCTTGGCGAGGTAATTAAGGCCTTACCTACAGGGTATTGCTGCTGAATTTTTTAGATCTTATGCTACTGGCTCCACTTTTGTTAGAAGCCACGCCACCTCATCTGTATTGTTTTTGGGAGTAGCACATTCCCCCCTATAGCTGCAGATACTCTGGGAGGGGTGATTACTGCATTTGGAAAAGGTCATGAGGCATCAGTGTATTACTCCCTACTAATTCAGAGTCTGGGGGATGGAGCTTTAACCTTTATCAAGAGATTATGGTAGAAAGATTTAAACTTGGTACTGGAGGAAGGAGTGTGGGCTAGGATTCTAAAAAATGTCAAGTCCATATCTAGAGATGCAAAGGTTCTCCTTATGCAATTTAAGATTTTACACAGATTCTGCTGCACCCCCTCTAGATTGTATAGACTTGGTCTTAAAGACACACCCACCTGCTGGCAATGGCAATCAGAAGATGGAGACACAACCCATGTTTTTTGGGGGTGTGTTAAGATCCGAGAATTTTGGCTGAAGGTGCAGAGTTTTACGTTAAATTTTAGGCCCTCAAATTTCATTCTGCCTCAGACTCTGTATTTTGGGCAATGGGCCAGTCATAAATTTGGGGGATAAACACATACAAAATTGGGTTCTGACCAGTATTATGATTGGAAGGCAGATTATTTTAAGGGGATGGAGCGCCCTCATTTCTGGAGTGGTGTGCGGAGAAGGGAAGGGTGGATGCTTTCATTGAGATTAAGCAGAAGGCTGAGGGTTCGGAATTTGTTTGATAAGGAGAAAAATATTTCATGGTTTTTAGGAGAGCAATGTTTAGTTTGAATTAGGATTATACTTTTTGTGTGTGTATTCGGTTTGCGACCACAGTTGTGTTTGTTGCAATACACAGCTTGGTATATTTATCCAACATCCCACACCTCTTCCGCCATTACATTACCTTGCTATATTGTCCAATTCTGTATTTCTATACACGTTTAAGGTGTTGGTTTTAACAATTTACTAGTACAAAAACAATTTCAATTAGTTATGGTAACAAATAGGGTGGCAACATGGTCTACTTCCCAGTTCGGAGCACGTATTGGCACATTTAATATGGTCATGGTATTGCTTGCAGCCTCGGTGATTTTTGCAGTTACGACACACCTCATTAAAACAGCTTAGACTGTTGTTGGAGTCTGGTAACTTTATTAAATTTACATGAAGAAAATGCCCCCACTGGAAACGACAGTCTTTTCAATGTTCTCACCAACATCCCTTTCTGGAATACAAGAGAAGGCAGAGGTTAAAAGCAATGTACAAGCTACAAAAAGACAAACCACAGTGAAGTAATACACCTACTTTGCCTGGTGCAGCTCTGCTCACAGGAGCCAGTGGAAGAGGGATGGCACACTGATGTACTACAGTGGATGAAGACCTGAGCAAGAAGGGGGATTAACCATAGCATTCATAAGAGCCATTAGGAGGAGTTTCTGGGTGTTAAAAGTTGGATGGTAATCATACCATTCCCTGCAGTGGAGCTAGTGATGCTGGATCCACAAACGTGAACATCTTCACAATAAAGCGCTTGTAGTGGGTCGGGAACTGAAGACCAGAGGAGCCATCCACAGGAACCAGTGTGGTGAGGTAACGATCATCCTGGTAAGGGCATCTGGAAGGCACAGTAACAGTCAGGACTAGCTCAAAACAGACCAATGACACAAATGCTGGGGTTATACTCACCCATTAACTAGAAGGTCCCACTGAGGTAGGCTGAGGGAATCAGGGGATGATGTTGCCCAGCAATGTCCCAGCATCAGGACAATATTGGGGTCAGTCCTCTCCAACAGGTGCACCTCAACATACACAGGTTGTCGTAGGACTTTTGTGACTGGGTAATCAGAATCACTGTAGTAGGACGTGTATGCAGCATCCTCTGCAGGAGGAGAACATTTTAGAAACCCCAAGGTACACTTTCAAGACAGCCATCTAGAGAAGCAGTACATTACCTTCTGCGCATCCTTTAGTGACACATTGTCCGTTTGCCAGGCGAAGCTCCACTCGGAGGGGTCCAGGAGCAGCTACAGGTGGAGGTGGAGGAATGGTGTTGACCTCCACAACCAGAGCTTGAACAGCAGTGCCAGAATACCTACACTGGAAGAGAAGCCTGGACAGCAAACGGTGAGCTTGTAGCACAAGTCAAAGATTAGCATTTAAGGTAAAGCATAGATCACCTACTCAAAGTGACTGTCCCTTGTGATGGAACCAAGTGGTCCAATCCCCACTTCATAGGATGAAGTCATTCTGTTCTCATACACCACATATCCATTGTCCTCCTGCAAACAGCAACATGGTTAGCATACACTCTTTTCCAAGCAAAGCAACTCCAAACAGCACCAGTACCCACCATCATGCTTGTGCCACATGCTGTGACAGGGAATTGGTAAATGGCAAAGGAAGGTGTGGACCCAACTGGAGCACAAGGTGGGTCATTTCCACCCAACAGACGGACTGTATCCAGACTTAGTGAAGGCAGTGTAACATCTCTAGCCACCACAACCACAAACTGGCCATCTCGAATACACTGGACGGTCACTGTTTCAAGGTAGAAAGCAAGTTACCTCAGAATCGGTTTAATATGAACAACCTTACATAGGCTCAATGCGCTTACCGGCTCTCCCATAGTAACATTGCTGTCCATCAAAGCAACAGTTTATAGCGTCACACTCAGCAGCACTGATACCAGGTTGACCACATTGGATCTGCTCATAATCAGCTACAGCACACTTGTCAAGAAGCTCTGGCTGCTTGGGTGGAAATGCTTGAGGAAACTGTTGTGCTGTTTGCAGTTGCAGGGCCTGTTGAGCCAAATAACGCTGATCTTTTGGCTGGAACACAACATCTTGAGGATTCTGGGCCAAAATCCCTCCTCGAGTTTGCTGGAGGACTGAAGCCTGAGGATCCTGGGCTGGACCCCACCCTTGATTTTGCAGTTGCAGACCCTGTTGAGCCAAATAACGCTGATCTTTTGGCTGGAACACAACATCTTGAGGATTCTGGGCCAAAATCCCTCCTCGAGTTTGCTGGAGGACTGAAGCCTGAGGATCCTGGGCTGGACCCCACCCTTGATTTTGCAGTTGCAGACCCTGTTGAGCCAAATAACGCTGATCTTTTGGCTGGAACACAACATCTTGAGGATTCTGGGCCAAAATCCCTCCTCGAGTTTGCTGGAGGACTGAAGCCTGAGGATTCTGGGCTGGACCCCACCCTTGATTTTGCGGTTGCAGACCCTGTTGAGCCAAATAACGCTGATCTTTTGGCTGGAACACAACATCTTGAGGATTCTGGGCCAAAATCCCTCCTCGAGTTTGCTGGAGGACTGAAGCCTGAGGATCCTGGGCTGGACCCCACCCTTGATTTTGCAGTTGCAGACCCTGTTGAGCCAAATAACGCTGATCTTTTGGCTGGAACACAACATCTTGAGGATTCTGGGCCAAAATCCCTCCTCGAGTTTGCTGGAGGACTGAAGCCTGAGGATCCAGGGCTGGACCCCACCCTTGATTTTGCGGTTGCAGACCCTGTTGAGCCAAATAACGCTGATCTTTTGGCTGGAACACAACATCTTGAGGATTCTGGGCCAAAATCCCTCCTCGAGTTTGCTGGAGGACTGAAGCCTGAGGATCCTGGGCTGGACCCCACCCTTGATTTTGCAGTTGCAGACCCTGTTGAGCCAAATAACGCTGATCTTTTGGCTGGAACACAACATCTTGAGGATTCTGGGCCAAAATCCCTCCTCGAGTTTGCTGGAGGACTGAAGCCTGAGGATCCAGGGCTGGACCCCACCCTTGATTTTGCAGTTGCAGACCCTGTTGAGCCAAATAACGCTGATCTTTTGGCTGGAACACAACATCTTGAGGATTCTGGGCCAAAATCCCTCCTCGAGTTTGCTGGAGGACTGAAGCCTGAGGATTCTGGGCTGGACCCCACCCTTGATTTTGTGGTTGCAGACCCTGTTGAGCTAAAGACTTGTCACTTGGCTGGAAAGCACTAGCCTGAGGATTCTGGGCTGGAACCCACCCTTGTTGAGTTTTCAGTTGCACTTTCTTTTGACGTAAATTATCACTTGGCTGAAACGCAACATCTTTTGGATTCTGGGATAAAATCCCTTCTCGAGTATGCTGGAGGACTGAAGCCTGAGGATTCTGGACTGGATTTCCCCCTTGTCGTCGAGTCAAAAACTGTTGATTGCTTGGCTGAAACGCAAGTGCTTGACGACTCTTGGCTGGAATCCCTCCTTGTTGGTCACTTTGCTGGAAGACTGAAGCTTGAGGCACCTGGGGCAGATTACTCCACTGTGGAACAGCATGACAGAAAGTAAAAAACCACACACAAAGTGCCAAAAGACCAAATATACCCATACTTTCTGCCATTGCTCCACAACTGAATTCATCATTCATTTGGATCCCTTTTTGAATCCTACAAAGTGCAGCTCATTAACGATGTCACTCCCTGTTCAATTAACAGTCTTCATTCATCAGACTGGGCGTTTACAAATTAACATGCTAGTCTTCACAACAGCCAATAAGCCAATATGTACACCAAAGCATATGTATATCAGTAAAAGATTTACTAAAGTATTTTTATTTAGTTTACATGTCACCTCTTCTTTAAATATTACATTTAGTATAATTTGGCAGACATATTTACCCACTTAAAGTTCTTTTAGTAGTAAGAATGTCCCCTGCAGTATTTTCTCACAATGATTGCAAAGGAAGGCGTGGAACCAACAGGAACAGAAGGTGGTTCATTTCCATTAATTAATTAGACTGTATCTAGGCAATAATCAAAATCATCTGATTATTTTTTTGCTTTTCATGTCAAAATGTAAGCAGGATCCACCCATGGTGCCATACAAGCTAGAACCGCTACTGTTGAAAACAGAAATAACACATCTTCAATCTTTAAAAACTAACAACATCCCTACACATTTTTTAAAGTTCTAATTTTTCATTTCTAATTGTCTACATTTCCAAACTCAGCCCCTGAGTTTAACGGCATAGTTCACCCAAAAATGAAAATTGTCACATCATTTACTCACCCTCATGCCAACCCGAATGTGTATAACTTTCTTTCTTCTGCAGAACACAAATGAAGGTTTTTAGAGGAATATCTCAGCTCTGTAGGTCCATACAATGCAAGTGAATGGTGATCAGAACTCAGAAGATCAATAAGCACATACGATCCTAGTAAAAGTAATCTAGTCTTCTAAAGTGATACAATTGCGTTGGGTGAGAAACAGATCAGTATTTATGCACTGGCGTAGCCAAGGGTGGGCCTAGAGATTATTCTTTGGCTTGAAATATATATTTAGAAAATAGTTTTAAAAAAGCATGAATTCTGATTTCTGAAAGAACTGTTTGAATGTACCACTTCTCTGTTGTTAAGGAAAATATGGTCAAAAAAAACTTGGCCCTTCCATTTTCATTGGGAAATTTTCATTGGGACATTAAGAGACACTTACGTGCTCAAGCTGATACCCCTAACAAGGCCACGGACCAGGGACTCAATTTGGCCATTGAGGTGAAAGAGATTTAGCGTCAGATGTTGAACATGAGGGCAATGCTGAAGAAGGTTGTTGCTGACTTGGAGGATCTTACTGTAATACGTCGATCAATCACTTCCATGGAGACGAAATTCACGGTGTTGGTTACAAGAGTGGGGGATGTCGAGAAACGGATCAATTATCTGGAGTCATCGGAGAGGGAATTAGCTGCTATCCAGCTAGCGACCATGACAGACCTGGAGCGCATCTGGGAAAAGTTGGAAGACCTTGAGAATCATAACCGGCAAAGGTCGAAGAAGGCCGAGATATGGTGAAATTCCTAGACGAGCTATTCCTGTGTCTGCTAGACATTACAGGCCATAAGCTGGAAATCGAGCGAGCTCACAGAGATCCGGCTCAGAAATATGCTGAGGGAGACAGGCCCAATTCTGGCCACATTTCTGAGATCAACCGATAAAGATCTTGTGTTACGTGAGGCGAGGAGTAAAAGAAGGCTTTCTTGGAAGAACCACAGCATTTTCTTGTTCCCAGATAAAAGTGATCAATTCAAGGAATGCAAGAAACTCTTACATCAACGGAAGGTTGATTTTGCACTGATATTCCCGGCCAAATTGAGAATGGATGCTAAGGATGACCGTAAATTATTTACATGCCCACAGCAAGTGATATCCTTCATAAACTCAATGGAATGAGTGGGTCATTGTGTGATATTCTCGATGCACTGAACATTCAATTGACTGTCCGAGTAAACAGATCGCTTTTTTGTTTCTTTTTGTGTTGTTCCATCTAGCGGCAAGTCATGTGTGTTTTGTGGAGGAACACACATTCGGGACAGTTTGTGGATGAATATGCACGTTCTTTGTGCTTATTCCACCTATTCGCTGGAGTTTGTTTTATAGATTATTTTCTATTGTCAAGTCAAGTGATTTTTATTGTCGTTCAACCATATACAGTTAGTACAGTACAAAGTGAAATGAGACAACGTTCCTCCAGGACCATGTGCTACATAAAAACAACATAGGACAAACACAGAACCACATGAGACTACACAGACTAAATAACATTTCTACATAAAGAGCACGTGCAAAAAAGTATGAGACAGTACAATGAATTACTAAAAGGAACAGGACAATAGGCACAGTAAGAGACAGTGCAGTGCTGACCATTACACATTTGTAAATTGAGTAGTGCAAAAAGATGACACTTTGTAAAAATGCCAAATGTAAACATAACATACTATGAAATAGTGTTCTATGGACATAGCATTTATTGAATTAGCAGCCAGGTATAAGTGACAATGAATTAAAGTGCAACTCTGGACATGTGCAAAAGTTGGATGGTGTACAGGGGTGTGTGTGTGTGTGTGTGTGTGTCAGTCCAGTCTCTGAGTATTGAGGAGTCTGATGGCTTGGGGGAAGAAGCTGTTACACAGTCTGGCCGTGAAGGCCTGAATGCTTCGGTACCTCTTGCCAGATGGCAGGAGGGTGAAGAGTTTGTGTGAGGGGTGTTTGGGGTCGTCCACAATGCTGGTTGCTTTGCGGATGCAGCGTTTTGTGTAAATGTCTTTGATGGAGGGAAGAGAGACTCCTATGATCTTCTCAGCTGTCCTCACTATCCTCTGCAGGGCTTCGTGGTCTGAAACAGTGCAAGTCCCAAACCAGGCAGTGATGCAGCTGCTCAGGATGCTCTCAATAGTCCCTCTATAGAATGTAGTGAGGATGGTGGGATGGGAGATGTGCTTTTCTCAACCTTCGACAAAAGTAGAGACGGTGCTGGGCTTTCTTGGTAATACAGCTGGTACAGGAATTTGGTGCTCTTGACGATCTCCAAAGAGCCATCGACGTTCAGAGGAGAGCGGTCACTCTGTGCTCTCCTAAAGTCAACAACCATCTCTTTTTTTGTCCACATTCAGGGACAGGTTGTTGGCTCTACACCAGTCCGTTAGCCGCTGCACCTCCTCTCTGTATGCTGACTCGTTGTTCTTTCTGATGTGACCCACCACGGTCATGTCATCGGCGAACTTGATGATGTGGTTTGACCTGTGCATTGCTGTAATTGTGTAATTTTGTCTCACATAATTTGTATAGAAGCACCAGGCTTGAGCAATCCGATGGCAAAGTTGTCGCAGGGACTCTCGTAGGTGTACATGGACTGTTTGAGTTTAGAGGGATGGACGGCGGCTGGTGCTGTCATGCGTGGGGTTAATGCGCATGTTTTTTTCTGTTTTGGGAGATGTTCGGGGGTTGATTTATGTTAGAATATAGTCTTTATGATTTTATTTTTGACACACAATCTATTTTTTCTCATATGTCAAAATGTCCAATGTTTATATTAGTGGATTGTCTCTCTCCACGTGGAATGTGAATGGTTTGGGGCACCCCATCAAAAAAGGAAGATATGAATTTTCTTAAATGTAAGAAATATGATATAGTATTTCTTCAAGAAATGCATCTTTCCCCACAGGAAGCGGAAAAATTTGGGAAGATATGGGGTTTTCTTTAGTGCTGGCTCAAGTAAGAGTCATTACACTGATGAGTAAACATTTCAAATGTCTCAAACAGATTAAAGATACATTAGGAAGGGCCATTATTGTTTTAGCAGAAATTCAGGGGCAAAGGTTGATTTTGGCTAATATTTACGCACCTAACGCTGTTGATCGGGGCATTTTTATAGATCTTGAAGGGATGTTGCAAGCCGCGGGCACCCCTCATGGTATAATATTAGGAGACTTTCAACTTTTGATGGACTCTGTCCTTGATCATAGTGATAGCCCCCTAGTGCAACATTGACGCTTCACAGGATGTGTACTTGGTCTGACAGATATTTGGAGACTTTTGAAACCATCTGGCTATACAATCCGACTATACATTTTTGTTCATCAGTCCATCAAATTGAATCTAGAATAGATTTTTTTTGTATATCCAAGTCCCTCATTTCATCTGTTGTGGACTGCTCAATTGGAAACAACTTAGTCTCAGATCATGCCCTGGTGTATTTAGAGATGTTGCCACATACGGAGAAAAGGAAATCATATAGTTGGCATCAAAGTTTATATGGAGATCAACTGGTCCTCATTATCCTCTGTGAGCATGGCTTGGGAGGCACTTAAGGTGGTTTTTAGGGGTCGGATTTTACAGTATGCCTCATTCATCAAAAAAATCCAAAGCACGAGAACTCGTGGAGTTGGAAGGGAACAATAAAAGTGCCGAATATACAGATATAATACTATTTTGTTGCGGAAGCTGGATTTTTCGCTATTCAGGTTAAGACAGTCACACTTTGAGTTTGGGGACAAAACAGGAAATCTCTGGCTATTTATATAAAGCAGAGAGAGTCTTTTTCTACCATTCCCTCAGTGAAATCTGCATCGGCCAATGATATTAAAAATACTTTTAAAGAAATCTGTCTTGATCTCTATAGTTCCACATCTTCGTCTACTTATAAAATAAATATTGACATTTTGTGGAACTATTAGAACTCCCTAAACTCACGGCTGATCAAAAAATGATCTTGATTCTGAGATAACTTTGGAGGAGCTTGGCGAGGTAATTAAGGCCTTACCTACAGGGTATTGCTGCTGAATTTTTTAGATCTTATGCTACTGGCTCCACTTTTGTTAGAAGCCACGCCACCTCATCTGTATTGTTTTTGGGAGTAGCACATTCCCCCCTATAGCTGCAGATACTCTGGGAGGGGTGATTACTGCATTTGGAAAAGGTCATGAGGCATCAGTGTATTACTCCCTACTAATTCAGAGTCTGGGGGATGGAGCTTTAACCTTTATCAAGAGATTATGGTAGAAAGATTTAAACTTGGTACTGGAGGAAGGAGTGTGGGCTAGGATTCTAAAAAATGTCAAGTCCATATCTAGAGATGCAAAGGTTCTCCTTATGCAATTTAAGATTTTACACAGATTCTGCTGCACCCCCTCTAGATTGTATAGACTTGGTCTTAAAGACACACCCACCTGCTGGCAATGGCAATCAGAAGATGGAGACACAACCCATGTTTTTTGGGGGTGTGTTAAGATCCGAGAATTTTGGCTGAAGGTGCAGAGTTTTACGTTAAATTTTAGGCCCTCAAATTTCATTCTGCCTCAGACTCTGTATTTTGGGCAATGGGCCAGTCATAAATTTGGGGGATAAACACATACAAAATTGGGTTCTGACCAGTATTATGATTGGAAGGCAGATTATTTTAAGGGGATGGAGCGCCCTCATTTCTGGAGTGGTGTGCGGAGAAGGGAAGGGTGGATGCTTTCATTGAGATTAAGCAGAAGGCTGAGGGTTCGGAATTTGTTTGATAAGGAGAAAAATATTTCATGGTTTTTAGGAGAGCAATGTTTAGTTTGAATTAGGATTATACTTTTTGTGTGTGTATTCGGTTTGCGACCACAGTTGTGTTTGTTGCAATACACAGCTTGGTATATTTATCCAACATCCCACACCTCTTCCGCCATTACATTACCTTGCTATATTGTCCAATTCTGTATTTCTATACACGTTTAAGGTGTTGGTTTTAACAATTTACTAGTACAAAAACAATTTCAATTAGTTATGGTAACAAATAGGGTGGCAACATGGTCTACTTCCCAGTTCGGAGCACGTATTGGCACATTTAATATGGTCATGGTATTGCTTGCAGCCTCGGTGATTTTTGCAGTTACGACACACCTCATTAAAACAGCTTAGACTGTTGTTGGAGTCTGGTAACTTTATTAAATTTACATGAAGAAAATGCCCCCACTGGAAACGACAGTCTTTTCAATGTTCTCACCAACATCCCTTTCTGGAATACAAGAGAAGGCAGAGGTTAAAAGCAATGTACAAGCTACAAAAAGACAAACCACAGTGAAGTAATACACCTACTTTGCCTGGTGCAGCTCTGCTCACAGGAGCCAGTGGAAGAGGGATGGCACACTGATGTACTACAGTGGATGAAGACCTGAGCAAGAAGGGGGATTAACCATAGCATTCATAAGAACCATTAGGAGGAGTTTCTGGGTGTTAAAAGTTGGATGGTAATCATACCATTCCCTGCAGTGGAGCTAGTGATGCTGGATCCACAAACGTGAACATCTTCACAATAAAGCGCTTGTAGTGGGTCGGGAACTGAAGACCAGAGGAGCCATCCACAGGAACCAGTGTGGTGAGGTAACGATCATCCTGGTAAGGGCATCTGGAAGGCACAGTAACAGTCAGGACTAGCTCAAAACAGACCAATGACACAAATGCTGGGGTTATACTCACCCATTAACTAGAAGGTCCCACTGAGGTAGGCTGAGGGAATCAGGGGATGATGTTGCCCAGCAATGTCCCAGCATCAGGACAATATTGGGGTCAGTCCTCTCCAACAGGTGCACCTCAACATACACAGGTTGTCGTAGGACTTTTGTGACTGGGTAATCAGAATCACTGTAGTAGGACGTGTATGCAGCATCCTCTGCAGGAGGAGAACATTTTAGAAACCCCAAGGTACACTTTCAAGACAGCCATCTAGAGAAGCAGTACATTACCTTCTGCGCATCCTTTAGTGACACATTGTCCGTTTGCCAGGCGAAGCTCCACTCGGAGGGGTCCAGGAGCAGCTACAGGTGGAGGTGGAGGAATGGTGTTGACCTCCACAACCAGAGCTTGAACAGCAGTGCCAGAATACCTACACTGGAAGAGAAGCCTGGACAGCAAACGGTGAGCTTGTAGCACAAGTCAAAGATTAGCATTTAAGGTAAAGCATAGATCACCTACTCAAAGTGACTGTCCCTTGTGATGGAACCAAGTGGTCCAATCCCCACTTCATAGGATGAAGTCATTCTGTTCTCATACACCACATATCCATTGTCCTCCTGCAAACAGCAACATGGTTAGCATACACTCTTTTCCAAGCAAAGCAAGTCCAAACAGCACCAGTACCCACCATCATGCTTGTGCCACATGCTGTGACAGGGAATTGGTAAATGGCAAAGGAAGGTGTGGACCCAACTGGAGCACAAGGTGGGTCATTTCCACCCAACAGACGGACTGTATCCAGACTTAGTGAAGGCAGTGTAACATCTCTAGCCACCACAACCACAAACTGGCCATCTCGAATACACTGGACGGTCACTGTTTCAAGGTAGAAAGCAAGTTACCTCAGAATCGGTTTAATATGAACAACCTTACATAGGCTCAATGCGCTTACCGGCTCTCCCATAGTAACATTGCTGTCCATCAAAGCAACAGTTTATAGCGTCACACTCAGCAGCACTGATACCAGGTTGACCACATTGGATCTGCTCATAATCAGCTACAGCACACTTGTCAAGAAGCTCTGGCTGCTTGGGTGGAAATGCTTGAGGAAACTGTTGTGCTGTTTGCAGTTGCAGGGCCTGTTGAGCCAAATAACGCTGATCTTTTGGCTGGAACACAACATCTTGAGGATTCTGGGCCAAAATCCCTCCTCGAGTTTGCTGGAGGACTGAAGCCTGAGGATCCTGGGCTGGACCCCACCCTTGATTTTGCAGTTGCAGACCCTGTTGAGCCAAATAACGCTGATCTTTTGGCTGGAACACAACATCTTGAGGATTCTGGGCCAAAATCCCTCCTCGAGTTTGCTGGAGGACTGAAGCCTGAGGATCCTGGGCTGGACCCCACCCTTGATTTTGCAGTTGCAGACCCTGTTGAGCCAAATAACGCTGATCTTTTGGCTGGAACACAACATCTTGAGGATTCTGGGCCAAAATCCCTCCTCGAGTTTGCTGGAGGACTGAAGCCTGAGGATTCTGGGCTGGACCCCACCCTTGATTTTGCGGTTGCAGACCCTGTTGAGCCAAATAACGCTGATCTTTTGGCTGGAACACAACATCTTGAGGATTCTGGGCCAAAATCCCTCCTCGAGTTTGCTGGAGGACTGAAGCCTGAGGATTCTGGGCTGGACCCCACCCTTGATTTTGCAGTTGCAGACCCTGTTGAGCCAAATAACGCTGATCTTTTGGCTGGAACACAACATCTTGAGGATTCTGGGCCAAAATCCCTCCTCGAGTTTGCTGGAGGACTGAAGCCTGAGGATTCTGGGCTGGACCCCACCCTTGATTTTGTGGTTGCAGACCCTGTTGAGCTAAAGACTTCTTGTCACTTGGCTGGAAAGCACTAGCCTGAGGATTCTGGGCTGGAACCCACCCTTGTTGAGTTTTCAGTTGCACTTTCTTTTGACGTAAATTATCACTTGGCTGAAACACAACATCTTTTGGATTCTGGGATAAAATCCCTCCTCGAGTATGCTGGAGGACTGAAGCCTGAGGATTCTGGACTGGATTTCCCCCTTGTCGTCGAGTCAAAAACTGTTGATCGCTTGGCTGAAACGCAAGTGCTTGACGACTCTTGGCTGGAATCCCTCCTTGTTGGTCACTTTGCTGGAAGACTGAAGCTTGAGGCACCTGGGGCAGATTACTCCACTGTGGAACAGCATGACAGAAAGTACAAAACCACACACAAAGTGCCAAAAGACCAAATATACCCATACTTTCTGCCATTGCTCCACAACTGAATTCATCATTCATTTGGATCCCTTTTTGAATCCTACAAAGTGCAGCTCATTAACGATGTCACTCCCTGTTCAATTAACAGTCTTCATTCATCAGACTGGGCGTTTACAAATTAACATGCTAGTCTTCACAACATCCAATAAGCCAATATGTACACCAAAGCATATGTATATCAGTAAAAGATTTACTAAAGTATTTTTATTTAGTTTACATGTCACCTCTTCTTTAAATATTACATTTAGTATAATTTGGCAGACATATTTACCCACTTAAAGTTCTTTTAGTAGTAAGAATGTCCCCTGCAGTATTTTCTCACAATGATTGCAAAGGAAGGCGTGGAACCAACAGGAACAGAAGGTGGTTCATTTCCATTAATTAATTAGACTGTATCTAGGCAATAATCAAAATCATCTGATTATTTTTTTGCTTTTCATGTCAAAATGTAAGCAGGATCCACCCATGGTGCCATACAAGCTAGAACCGCTACTGTTGAAAACAGAAATAACACATCTTCAATCTTTAAAAACTAACAACATCCCTACACATTTTTTAAAGTTCTAATTTTTCATTTCTAATTGTCTACATTTCCAAACTCAGCCCCTGAGTTTAACGGCATAGTTCACCCAAAAATGAAAATTGTCACATCATTTACTCACCCTCATGCCAACCCGAATGTGTATAACTTTCTTTCTTCTGCAGAACACAAATGAAGGTTTTTAGAGGAATATCTCAGCTCTGTAGGTCCATACAATGCAAGTGAATGGTGATCAGAACTCAGAAGATCAATAAGCACATACGATCCTAGTAAAAGTAATCTAGTCTTCTAAAGTGATACAATTGCGTTGGGTGAGAAACAGATCAGTATTTATGCACTGGCGTAGCCAAGGGTGGGCCTAGAGATTATTCTTTGGCTTGAAATATATATTTAGAAAATAGTTTTAAAAAAGCATGAATTCTGATTTCTGAAAGAACTGTTTGAATGTACCACTTCTCTGTTGTTAAGGAAAATATGGTCAAAAAAAACTTGGCCCTTCCATTTTCATTGGGAAATTTTCATTGGGACATTGAGAGACACTTACGTGCTCAAGCTGATACCCCTAACAAGGCCACGGACCAGGGACTCAATTTGGCCATTGAGGTGAAAGAGATTTAGCGTCAGCTGTTGAACATGAGGGCAATGCTGAAGAAGGTTGTTGCTGACTTGGAGGATCTTACTGTAATACGTCGATCAATCACTTCCATGGAGACGAAATTCACGGTGTTGGTTACAAGAGTGGGGGATGTCGAGAAACGGATCAATTATCTGGAGTCATCGGAGAGGGAATTAGCTGCTATCCAGCTAGCGACCATGACAGACCTGGAGCGCATCTGGGAAAAGTTGGAAGACCTTGAGAATCATAACCGGCAAAGGTCGAAGAAGGCCGAGATATGGTGAAATTCCTAGACGAGCTATTCCTGTGTCTGCTAGACATTACAGGCCATAAGCTGGAAATCGAGCGAGCTCACAGAGATCCGGCTCAGAAATATGCTGAGGGAGACAGGCCCCGATCAATTCTGGCCACATTTCTGAGATCAACCGATAAAGATCTTGTGTTACGTGAGGCGAGGAGTAAAAGAAGGCTTTCTTGGAAGAACCACAGCATTTTCTTGTTCCCAGATAAAAGTGATCAATTCAAGGAATGCAAGAAACTCTTACATCAACGGAAGGTTGATTTTGCACTGATATTCCCGGCCAAATTGAGAATGGATGCTAAGGATGACCGTAAATTATTTACATGCCCACAGCAAGTGATATCCTTCATAAACTCAATGGAATGAGTGGGTCATTGTGTGATATTCTCGATGCACTGAACATTCAATTGACTGTCCGAGTAAACAGATCGCTTTTTTGTTTCTTTTTGTGTTGTTCCATCTAGCGGCAAGTCATGTGTGTTTTGTGGAGGAACACACATTCGGGACAGTTTGTGGATGAATATGCACGTTCTTTGTGCTTATTCCACCTATTCGCTGGAGTTTGTTTTATAGATTATTTTCTATTGTCAAGTCAAGTGATTTTTATTGTCGTTCAACCATATACAGTTAGTACAGTACAAAGTGAAATGAGACAACGTTCCTCCAGGACCATGTGCTACATAAAAACAACATAGGACAAACACAGAACCACATGAGACTACACAGACTAAATAACATTTCTACATAAAGAGCACGTGCAAAAAAGTATGAGACAGTACAATGAATTACTAAAAGGAACAGGACAATAGGCACAGTAAGAGACAGTGCAGTGCTGACCATTACACATTTGTAAATTGAGTAGTGCAAAAAGATGACACTTTGTAAAAATGCCAAATGTAAACATAACATACTATGAAATAGTGTTCTATGGACATAGCATTTATTGAATTAGCAGCCAGGTATAAGTGACAATGAATTAAAGTGCAACTCTGGACATGTGCAAAAGTTGGATGGTGTACAGGGGTGTGTGTGTGTGTGTGTGTGTGTCAGTCCAGTCTCTGAGTATTGAGGAGTCTGATGGCTTGGGGGAAGAAGCTGTTACACAGTCTGGCCGTGAAGGCCTGAATGCTTCGGTACCTCTTGCCAGATGGCAGGAGGGTGAAGAGTTTGTGTGAGGGGTGTTTGGGGTCGTCCACAATGCTGGTTGCTTTGCGGATGCAGCGTTTTGTGTAAATGTCTTTGATGGAGGGAAGAGAGACTCCTATGATCTTCTCAGCTGTCCTCACTATCCTCTGCAGGGCTTCGTGGTCTGAAACAGTGCAAGTCCCAAACCAGGCAGTGATGCAGCTGCTCAGGATGCTCTCAATAGTCCCTCTATAGAATGTAGTGAGGATGGTGGGGTGGGAGATGTGCTTTTCTCAACCTTCGACAAAAGTAGAGACGGTGCTGGGCTTTCTTGGTAATACAGCTGGTACAGGAATTTGGTGCTCTTGACGATCTCCAAAGAGCCATCGACGTTCAGAGGAGAGCGGTCACTCTGTGCTCTCCTAAAGTCAACAACCATCTCTTTTTTTGTCCACATTCAGGGACAGGTTGTTGGCTCTACACCAGTCCGTTAGCCGCTGCACCTCCTCTCTGTATGCTGACTCGTTGTTCTTTCTGATGTGACCCACCACGGTCATGTCATCGGCGAACTTGATGATGTGGTTTGACCTGTGCATTGCTGTAATTGTGTAATTTTGTCTCACATAATTTGTATAGAAGCACCAGGCTTGAGCAATCCGATGGCAAAGTTGTCGCAGGGACTCTCGTAGGTGTACATGGACTGTTTGAGTTTAGAGGGATGGACGGCGGCTGGTGCTGTCATGCGTGGGGTTAATGCGCATGTTTTTTTCTGTTTTGGGAGATGTTCGGGGGTTGATTTATGTTAGAATATAGTCTTTATGATTTTATTTTTGACACACAATCTATTTTTTCTCATATGTCAAAATGTCCAATGTTTATATTAGTGGATTGTCTCTCTCCACGTGGAATGTGAATGGTTTGGGGCACCCCATCAAAAAAGGAAGATATGAATTTTCTTAAATGTAAGAAATATGATATAGTATTTCTTCAAGAAATGCATCTTTCCCCACAGGAAGCGGAAAAATTTGGGAAGATATGGGGTTTTCTTTAGTGCTGGCTCAAGTAAGAGTCATTACACTGATGAGTAAACATTTCAAATGTCTCAAACAGATTAAAGATACATTAGGAAGGGCCATTATTGTTTTAGCAGAAATTCAGGGGCAAAGGTTGATTTTGGCTAATATTTACGCACCTAACGCTGTTGATCGGGGCATTTTTATAGATCTTGAAGGGATGTTGCAAGCCGCGGGCACCCCTCATGGTATAATATTAGGAGACTTTCAACTTTTGATGGACTCTGTCCTTGATCATAGTGATAGCCCCCTAGTGCAACATTGACGCTTCACAGGATGTGTACTTGGTCTGACAGATATTTGGAGACTTTTGAAACCATCTGGCTATACAATCCGACTATACATTTTTGTTCATCAGTCCATCAAATTGAATCTAGAATAGATTTTTTTTGTATATCCAAGTCCCTCATTTCATCTGTTGTGGACTGCTCAATTGGAAACAACTTAGTCTCAGATCATGCCCTGGTGTATTTAGAGATGTTGCCACATACGGAGAAAAGGAAATCATATAGTTGGCATCAAAGTTTATATGGAGATCAACTGGTCCTCATTATCCTCTGTGAGCATGGCTTGGGAGGCACTTAAGGTGGTTTTTAGGGGTCGGATTTTACAGTATGCCTCATTCATCAAAAAAATCCAAAGCACGAGAACTCGTGGAGTTGGAAGGGAACAATAAAAGTGCCGAATATACAGATATAATACTATTTTGTTGCGGAAGCTGGATTTTTCGCTATTCAGGTTAAGACAGTCACACTTTGAGTTTGGGGACAAAACAGGAAATCTCTGGCTATTTATATAAAGCAGAGAGAGTCTTTTTCTACCATTCCCTCAGTGAAATCTGCATCGGCCAATGATATTAAAAATACTTTTAAAGAAATCTGTCTTGATCTCTATAGTTCCACATCTTCGTCTACTTATAAAATAAATATTGACATTTTGTGGAACTATTAGAACTCCCTAAACTCACGGCTGATCAAAAAATGATCTTGATTCTGAGATAACTTTGGAGGAGCTTGGCGAGGTAATTAAGGCCTTACCTACAGGGTATTGCTGCTGAATTTTTTAGATCTTATGCTACTGGCTCCACTTTTGTTAGAAGCCACGCCACCTCATCTGTATTGTTTTTGGGAGTAGCACATTCCCCCCTATAGCTGCAGATACTCTGGGAGGGGTGATTACTGCATTTGGAAAAGGTCATGAGGCATCAGTGTATTACTCCCTACTAATTCAGAGTCTGGGGGATGGAGCTTTAACCTTTATCAAGAGATTATGGTAGAAAGATTTAAACTTGGTACTGGAGGAAGGAGTGTGGGCTAGGATTCTAAAAAATGTCAAGTCCATATCTAGAGATGCAAAGGTTCTCCTTATGCAATTTAAGATTTTACACAGATTCTGCTGCACCCCCTCTAGATTGTATAGACTTGGTCTTAAAGACACACCCACCTGCTGGCAATGGCAATCAGAAGATGGAGACACAACCCATGTTTTTTGGGGGTGTGTTAAGATCCGAGAATTTTGGCTGAAGGTGCAGAGTTTTACGTTAAATTTTAGGCCCTCAAATTTCATTCTGCCTCAGACTCTGTATTTTGGGCAATGGGCCAGTCATAAATTTGGGGGATAAACACATACAAAATTGGGTTCTGACCAGTATTATGATTGGAAGGCAGATTATTTTAAGGGGATGGAGCGCCCTCATTTCTGGAGTGGTGTGCGGAGAAGGGAAGGGTGGATGCTTTCATTGAGATTAAGCAGAAGGCTGAGGGTTCGGAATTTGTTTGATAAGGAGAAAAATATTTCATGGTTTTTAGGAGAGCAATGTTTAGTTTGAATTAGGATTATACTTTTTGTGTGTGTATTCGGTTTGCGACCACAGTTGTGTTTGTTGCAATACACAGCTTGGTATATTTATCCAACATCCCACACCTCTTCCGCCATTACATTACCTTGCTATATTGTCCAATTCTGTATTTCTATACACGTTTAAGGTGTTGGTTTTAACAATTTACTAGTACAAAAACAATTTCAATTAGTTATGGTAACAAATAGGGTGGCAACATGGTCTACTTCCCAGTTCGGAGCACGTATTGGCACATTTAATATGGTCATGGTATTGCTTGCAGCCTCGGTGATTTTTGCAGTTACGACACACCTCATTAAAACAGCTTAGACTGTTGTTGGAGTCTGGTAACTTTATTAAATTTACATGAAGAAAATGCCCCCACTGGAAACGACAGTCTTTTCAATGTTCTCACCAACATCCCTTTCTGGAATACAAGAGAAGGCAGAGGTTAAAAGCAATGTACAAGCTACAAAAAGACAAACCACAGTGAAGTAATACACCTACTTTGCCTGGTGCAGCTCTGCTCACAGGAGCCAGTGGAAGAGGGATGGCACACTGATGTACTACAGTGGATGAAGACCTGAGCAAGAAGGGGGATTAACCATAGCATTCATAAGAGCCATTAGGAGGAGTTTCTGGGTGTTAAAAGTTGGATGGTAATCATACCATTCCCTGCAGTGGAGCTAGTGATGCTGGATCCACAAACGTGAACATCTTCACAATAAAGCGCTTGTAGTGGGTCGGGAACTGAAGACCAGAGGAGCCATCCACAGGAACCAGTGTGGTGAGGTAACGATCATCCTGGTAAGGGCATCTGGAAGGCACAGTAACAGTCAGGACTAGCTCAAAACAGACCAATGACACAAATGCTGGGGTTATACTCACCCATTAACTAGAAGGTCCCACTGAGGTAGGCTGAGGGAATCAGGGGATGATGTTGCCCAGCAATGTCCCAGCATCAGGACAATATTGGGGTCAGTCCTCTCCAACAGGTGCACCTCAACATACACAGGTTGTCGTAGGACTTTTGTGACTGGGTAATCAGAATCACTGTAGTAGGACGTGTATGCAGCATCCTCTGCAGGAGGAGAACATTTTAGAAACCCCAAGGTACACTTTCAAGACAGCCATCTAGAGAAGCAGTACATTACCTTCTGCGCATCCTTTAGTGACACATTGTCCGTTTGCCAGGCGAAGCTCCACTCGGAGGGGTCCAGGAGCAGCTACAGGTGGAGGTGGAGGAATGGTGTTGACCTCCACAACCAGAGCTTGAACAGCAGTGCCAGAATACCTACACTGGAAGAGAAGCCTGGACAGCAAACGGTGAGCTTGTAGCACAAGTCAAAGATTAGCATTTAAGGTAAAGCATAGATCACCTACTCAAAGTGACTGTCCCTTGTGATGGAACCAAGTGGTCCAATCCCCACTTCATAGGATGAAGTCATTCTGTTCTCATACACCACATATCCATTGTCCTCCTGCAAACAGCAACATGGTTAGCATACACTCTTTTCCAAGCAAAGCAACTCCAAACAGCACCAGTACCCACCATCATGCTTGTGCCACATGCTGTGACAGGGAATTGGTAAATGGCAAAGGAAGGTGTGGACCCAACTGGAGCACAAGGTGGGTCATTTCCACCCAACAGACGGACTGTATCCAGACTTAGTGAAGGCAGTGTAACATCTCTAGCCACCACAACCACAAACTGGCCATCTCGAATACACTGGACGGTCACTGTTTCAAGGTAGAAAGCAAGTTACCTCAGAATCGGTTTAATATGAACAACCTTACATAGGCTCAATGCGCTTACCGGCTCTCCCATAGTAACATTGCTGTCCATCAAAGCAACAGTTTATAGCGTCACACTCAGCAGCACTGATACCAGGTTGACCACATTGGATCTGCTCATAATCAGCTACAGCACACTTGTCAAGAAGCTCTGGCTGCTTGGGTGGAAATGCTTGAGGAAACTGTTGTGCTGTTTGCAGTTGCAGGGCCTGTTGAGCCAAATAACGCTGATCTTTTGGCTGGAACACAACATCTTGAGGATTCTGGGCCAAAATCCCTCCTCGAGTTTGCTGGAGTACTGAAGCCTGAGGATTCTGGGCTGGACCCCACCCTTGATTTTGCGGTTGCAGACCCTGTTGAGCCAAATAACGCTGATCTTTTGGCTGGAACACAACATCTTGAGGATTCTGGGCCAAAATCCCTCCTCGAGTATGCTGGAGGACTGAAGCCTGAGGATTCTGGACTGGATTTCCCCCTTGTCGTCGAGTCAAAAACTGTTGATCGCTTGGCTGAAACGCAAGTGCTTGACGACTCTTGGCTGGAATCCCTCCTTGTTGGTCACTTTGCTGGAAGACTGAAGCTTGAGGCACCTGGGGCAGATTACTCCACTGTGGAACAGCATGACAGAAAGTACAAAACCACACACAAAGTACCAAAAGACCAAATATACCCATACTTTCTGCCATTGCTCCACAACTGAATTCATCATTCATTTGGATCCCTTTTTGAATCCTACAAAGTGCAGCTCATTAACGATGTCACTCCCTGTTCAATTAACAGTCTTCATTCATCAGACTGGGCGTTTACAAATTAACATGCTAGTCTTCACAACAGCCAATAAGCCAATATGTACACCAAAGCATATGTATATCAGTAAAAGATTTACTAAAGTATTTTTATTTAGTTTACATGTCACCTCTTCTTTAAATATTACATTTAGTATAATTTGGCAGACATATTTACCCACTTAAAGTTCTTTTAGTAGTAAGAATGTCCCCTGCAGTATTTTCTCACAATGATTGCAAAGGAAGGCGTGGAACCAACAGGAACAGAAGGTGGTTCATTTCCATTAATTAATTAGACTGTATCTAGGCAATAATCAAAATCATCTGATTATTTTTTTGCTTTTCATGTCAAAATGTAAGCAGGATCCACCCATGGTGCCATACAAGCTAGAACCGCTACTGTTGAAAACAGAAATAACACATCTTCAATCTTTAAAAACTAACAACATCCCTACACATTTTTTAAAGTTCTAATTTTTCATTTCTAATTGTCTACATTTCCAAACTCAGCCCCTGAGTTTAACGGCATAGTTCACCCAAAAATGAAAATTGTCACATCATTTACTCACCCTCATGCCAACCCGAATGTGTATAACTTTCTTTCTTCTGCAGAACACAAATGAAGGTTTTTAGAGGAATATCTCAGCTCTGTAGGTCCATACAATGCAAGTGAATGGTGATCAGAACTCAGAAGATCAATAAGCACATACGATCCTAGTAAAAGTAATCTAGTCTTCTAAAGTGATACAATTGCGTTGGGTGAGAAACAGATCAGTATTTATGCACTGGCGTAGCCAAGGGTGGGCCTAGAGATTATTCTTTGGCTTGAAATATATATTTAGAAAATAGTTTTAAAAAAGCATGAATTCTGATTTCTGAAAGAACTGTTTGAATGTACCACTTCTCTGTTGTTAAGGAAAATATGGTCAAAAAAAACTTGGCCCTTCCATTTTCATTGGGAAATTTTCATTGGGACATTAAGAGACACTTACGTGCTCAAGCTGATACCCCTAACAAGGCCACGGACCAGGGACTCAATTTGGCCATTGAGGTGAAAGAGATTTAGCGTCAACTGTTGAACATGAGGGCAATGCTGAAGAAGGTTGTTGCTGACTTGGAGGATCTTACTGTAATACGTCGATCAATCACTTCCATGGAGACGAAATTCACGGTGTTGGTTACAAGAGTGGGGGATGTCGAGAAACGGATCAATTATCTGGAGTCATCGGAGAGGGAATTAGCTGCTATCCAGCTAGCGACCATGACAGACCTGGAGCGCATCTGGGAAAAGTTGGAAGACCTTGAGAATCATAACCGGCAAAGGTCGAAGAAGGCCGAGATATGGTGAAATTCCTAGACGAGCTATTCCTGTGTCTGCTAGACATTACAGGCCATAAGCTGGAAATCGAGCGAGCTCACAGAGATCCGGCTCAGAAATATGCTGAGGGAGACAGGCCCCGATCAATTCTGGCCACATTTCTGAGATCAACCGATAAAGATCTTGTGTTACGTGAGGCGAGGAGTAAAAGAAGGCTTTCTTGGAAGAACCACAGCATTTTCTTGTTCCCAGATAAAAGTGATCAATTCAAGGAATGCAAGAAACTCTTACATCAACGGAAGGTTGATTTTGCACTGATATTCCCGGCCAAATTGAGAATGGATGCTAAGGATGACCGTAAATTATTTACATGCCCACAGCAAGTGATATCCTTCATAAACTCAATGGAATGAGTGGGTCATTGTGTGATATTCTCGATGCACTGAACATTCAATTGACTGTCCGAGTAAACAGATCGCTTTTTTGTTTCTTTTTGTGTTGTTCCATCTAGCGGCTAGTCATGTGTGTTTTGTGGAGGAACACACATTCGGGACAGTTTGTGGATGAATATGCACGTTCTTTGTGCTTATTCCACCTATTCGCTGGAGTTTGTTTTATAGATTATTTTCTATTGTCAAGTCAAGTGATTTTTATTGTCGTTCAACCATATACAGTTAGTACAGTACAAAGTGAAATGAGACAACGTTCCTCCAGGACCATGTGCTACATAAAAACAACATAGGACAAACACAGAACCACATGAGACTACACAGACAAAATAACATTTCTACATAAAGAGCACGTGCAAAAAAGTATGAGACAGTACAATGAATTACTAAAAGGAACAGGACAATAGGCACAGTAAGAGACAGTGCAGTGCTGACCATTACACATTTGTAAATTGAGTAGTGCAAAAAGATGACACTTTGTAAAAATGCCAAATGTAAACATAACATACTATGAAATAGTGTTCTATGGACATAGCATTTATTGAATTAGCAGCCAGGTATAAGTGACAATGAATTAAAGTGCAACTCTGGACATGTGCAAAAGTTGGATGGTGTACAGGGGTGTGTGTGTGTGTGTGTGTGTGTCAGTCCAGTCTCTGAGTATTGAGGAGTCTGATGGCTTGGGGGAAGAAGCTGTTACACAGTCTGGCCATGAAGGCCTGAATGCTTCGGTACCTCTTGCCAGATGGCAGGAGGGTGAAGAGTTTGTGTGAGGGGTGTTTGGGGTCGTCCACAATGCTGGTTGCTTTGCGGATGCAGCGTTTTGTGTAAATGTCTTTGATGGAGGGAAGAGAGACTCCTATGATCTTCTCAGCTGTCCTCACTATCCTCTGCAGGGCTTCGTGGTCTGAAACAGTGCAAGTCCCAAACCAGGCAGTGATGCAGCTGCTCAGGATGCTCTCAATAGTCCCTCTATAGAATGTAGTGAGGATGGTGGGGTGGGAGATGTGCTTTTCTCAACCTTCGACAAAAGTAGAGACGGTGCTGGGCTTTCTTGGTAATACAGCTGGTACAGGAATTTGGTGCTCTTGACGATCTCCAAAGAGCCATCGACGTTCAGAGGAGAGCGGTCACTCTGTGCTCTCCTAAAGTCAACAACCATCTCTTTTTTTGTCCACATTCAGGGACAGGTTGTTGGCTCTACACCAGTCCGTTAGCCGCTGCACCTCCTCTCTGTATGCTGACTCGTTGTTCTTTCTGATGAGACCCACCACGGTCATGTCATCGGCGAACTTGATGATGTGGTTTGACCTGTGCATTGCTGTAATTGTGTAATTTTGTCTCACATAATTTGTATAGAAGCACCAGGCTTGAGCAATCCGATGGCAAAGTTGTCGCAGGGACTCTCGTAGGTGTACATGGACTGTTTGAGTTTAGAGGGATGGACGGCGGCTGGTGCTGTCATGCGTGGGGTTAATGCGCATGTTTTTTTCTGTTTTGGGAGATGTTCGGGGGTTGATTTATGTTAGAATATAGTCTTTATGATTTTATTTTTGACACACAATCTATTTTTTCTCATATGTCAAAATGTCCAATGTTTATATTAGTGGATTGTCTCTCTCCACGTGGAATGTGAATGGTTTGGGGCACCCCATCAAAAAAGGAAGATATGAATTTTCTTAAATGTAAGAAATATGATATAGTATTTCTTCAAGAAATGCATCTTTCCCCACAGGAAGCGGAAAAATTTGGGAAGATATGGGGTTTTCTTTAGTGCTGGCTCAAGTAAGAGTCATTACACTGATGAGTAAACATTTCAAATGTCTCAAACAGATTAAAGATACATTAGGAAGGGCCATTATTGTTTTAGCAGAAATTCAGGGGCAAAGGTTGATTTTGGCTAATATTTACGCACCTAACGCTGTTGATCGGGGCATTTTTATAGATCTTGAAGGGATGTTGCAAGCCGCGGGCACCCCTCATGGTATAATATTAGGAGACTTTCAACTTTTGATGGACTCTGTCCTTGATCATAGTGATAGCCCCCTAGTGCAACATTGACGCTTCACAGGATGTGTACTTGGTCTGACAGATATTTGGAGACTTTTGAAACCATCTGGCTATACAATCCGACTATACATTTTTGTTCATCAGTCCATCAAATTGAATCTAGAATAGATTTTTTTTGTATATCCAAGTCCCTCATTTCATCTGTTGTGGACTGCTCAATTGGAAACAACTTAGTCTCAGATCATGCCCTGGTGTATTTAGAGATGTTGCCACATACGGAGAAAAGGAAATCATATAGTTGGCATCAAAGTTTATATGGAGATCAACTGGTCCTCATTATCCTCTGTGAGCATGGCTTGGGAGGCACTTAAGGTGGTTTTTAGGGGTCGGATTTTACAGTATGCCTCATTCATCAAAAAAATCCAAAGCACGAGAACTCGTGGAGTTGGAAGGGAACAATAAAAGTGCCGAATATACAGATATAATACTATTTTGTTGCGGAAGCTGGATTTTTCGCTATTCAGGTTAAGACAGTCACACTTTGAGTTTGGGGACAAAACAGGAAATCTCTGGCTATTTATATAAAGCAGAGAGAGTCTTTTTCTACCATTCCCTCAGTGAAATCTGCATCGGCCAATGATATTAAAAATACTTTTAAAGAAATCTGTCTTGATCTCTATAGTTCCACATCTTCGTCTACTTATAAAATAAATATTGACATTTTGTGGAACGATTAGAACTCCCTAAACTCACGGCTGATCAAAAAATGATCTTGATTCTGAGATAACTTTGGAGGAGCTTGGCGAGGTAATTAAGGCCTTACCTACAGGGTATTGCTGCTGAATTTTTTAGATCTTATGCTACTGGCTCCACTTTTGTTAGAAGCCACCTCATCTGTATTGTTTTTGGGAGTAGCACATTCCCCCCTATAGCTGCAGATACTCTGGGAGGGGTGATTACTGCATTTGGAAAAGGTCATGAGGCATCAGTGTATTACTCCCTACTAATTCAGAGTCTGGGGGATGGAGCTTTAACCTTTATCAAGAGATTATGGTAGAAAGATTTAAACTTGGTACTGGAGGAAGGAGTGTGGGCTAGGATTCTAAAAAATGTCAAGTCCATATCTAGAGATGCAAAGGTTCTCCTTATGCAATTTAAGATTTTACACAGATTCTGCTGCACCCCCTCTAGATTGTATAGACTTGGTCTTAAAGACACACCCACCTGCTGGCAATGGCAATCAGAAGATGGAGACACAACCCATGTTTTTTGGGGGTGTGTTAAGATCCGAGAATTTTGGCTGAAGGTGCAGAGTTTTACGTTAAATTTTAGGCCCTCAAATTTCATTCTGCCTCAGACTCTGTATTTTGGGCAATGGGCCAGTCATAAATTTGGGGGATAAACACATACAAAATTGGGTTCTGACCAGTATTATGATTGGAAGGCAGATTATTTTAAGGGGATGGAGCGCCCTCATTTCTGGAGTGGTGTGCGGAGAAGGGAAGGGTGGATGCTTTCATTGAGATTAAGCAGAAGGCTGAGGGTTCGGAATTTGTTTGATAAGGAGAAAAATATTTCATGGTTTTTAGGAGAGCAATGTTTAGTTTGAATTAGGATTATACTTTTTGTGTGTGTATTCGGTTTGCGACCACAGTTGTGTTTGTTGCAATACACAGCTTGGTATATTTATCCAACATCCCACACCTCTTCCGCCATTACATTACCTTGCTATATTGTCCAATTCTGTATTTCTATACACGTTTAAGGTGTTGGTTTTAACAATTTACTAGTACAAAAACAATTTCAATTAGTTATGGTAACAAATAGGGTGGCAACATGGTCTACTTCCCAGTTCGGAGCACGTATTGGCACATTTAATATGGTCATGGTATTGCTTGCAGCCTCGGTGATTTTTGCAGTTACGACACACCTCATTAAAACAGCTTAGACTGTTGTTGGAGTCTGGTAACTTTATTAAATTTACATGAAGAAAATGCCCCCACTGGAAACGACAGTCTTTTCAATGTTCTCACCAACATCCCTTTCTGGAATACAAGAGAAGGCAGAGGTTAAAAGCAATGTACAAGCTACAAAAAGACAAACCACAGTGAAGTAATACACCTACTTTGCCTGGTGCAGCTCTGCTCACAGGAGCCAGTGGAAGAGGGATGGCACACTGATGTACTACAGTGGATGAAGACCTGAGCAAGAAGGGGGATTAACCATAGCATTCATAAGAACCATTAGGAGGAGTTTCTGGGTGTTAAAAGTTGGATGGTAATCATACCATTCCCTGCAGTGGAGCTAGTGATGCTGGATCCACAAACGTGAACATCTTCACAATAAAGCGCTTGTAGTGGGTCGGGAACTGAAGACCAGAGGAGCCATCCACAGGAACCAGTGTGGTGAGGTAACGATCATCCTGGTAAGGGCATCTGGAAGGCACAGTAACAGTCAGGACTAGCTCAAAACAGACCAATGACACAAATGCTGGGGTTATACTCACCCATTAACTAGAAGGTCCCACTGAGGTAGGCTGAGGGAATCAGGGGATGATGTTGCCCAGCAATGTCCCAGCATCAGGACAATATTGGGGTCAGTCCTCTCCAACAGGTGCACCTCAACATACACAGGTTGTCGTAGGACTTTTGTGACTGGGTAATCAGAATCACTGTAGTAGGACGTGTATGCAGCATCCTCTGCAGGAGGAGAACATTTTAGAAACCCCAAGGTACACTTTCAAGACAGCCATCTAGAGAAGCAGTACATTACCTTCTGCGCATCCTTTAGTGACACATTGTCCGTTTGCCAGGCGAAGCTCCACTCGGAGGGGTCCAGGAGCAGCTACAGGTGGAGGTGGAGGAATGGTGTTGACCTCCACAACCAGAGCTTGAACAGCAGTGCCAGAATACCTACACTGGAAGAGAAGCCTGGACAGCAAACGGTGAGCTTGTAGCACAAGTCAAAGATTAGCATTTAAGGTAAAGCATAGATCACCTACTCAAAGTGACTGTCCCTTGTGATGGAACCAAGTGGTCCAATCCCCACTTCATAGGATGAAGTCATTCTGTTCTCATACACCACATATCCATTGTCCTCCTGCAAACAGCAACATGGTTAGCATACACTCTTTTCCAAGCAAAGCAAGTCCAAACAGCACCAGTACCCACCATCATGCTTGTGCCACATGCTGTGACAGGGAATTGGTAAATGGCAAAGGAAGGTGTGGACCCAACTGGAGCACAAGGTGGGTCATTTCCACCCAACAGACGGACTGTATCCAGACTTAGTGAAGGCAGTGTAACATCTCTAGCCACCACAACCACAAACTGGCCATCTCGAATACACTGGACGGTCACTGTTTCAAGGTAGAAAGCAAGTTACCTCAGAATCGGTTTAATATGAACAACCTTACATAGGCTCAATGCGCTTACCGGCTCTCCCATAGTAACATTGCTGTCCATCAAAGCAACAGTTTATAGCGTCACACTCAGCAGCACTGATACCAGGTTGACCACATTGGATCTGCTCATAATCAGCTACAGCACACTTGTCAAGAAGCTCTGGCTGCTTGGGTGGAAATGCTTGAGGAAACTGTTGTGCTGTTTGCAGTTGCAGGGCCTGTTGAGCCAAATAACGCTGATCTTTTGGCTGGAACACAACATCTTGAGGATTCTGGGCCAAAATCCCTCCTCGAGTTTGCTGGAGGACTGAAGCCTGAGGATCCTGGGCTGGACCCCACCCTTGATTTTGCAGTTGCAGACCCTGTTGAGCCAAATAACGCTGATCTTTTGGCTGGAACACAACATCTTGAGGATTCTGGGCCAAAATCCCTCCTCGAGTTTGCTGGAGGACTGAAGCCTGAGGATCCTGGGCTGGACCCCACCCTTGATTTTGCAGTTGCAGACCCTGTTGAGCCAAATAACGCTGATCTTTTGGCTGGAACACAACATCTTGAGGATTCTGGGCCAAAATCCCTCCTCGAGTTTGCTGGAGGACTGAAGCCTGAGGATTCTGGGCTGGACCCCACCCTTGATTTTGCAGTTGCAGACCCTGTTGAGCCAAATAACGCTGATCTTTTGGCTGGAACACAACATCTTGAGGATTCTGGGCCAAAATCCCTCCTCGAGTTTGCTGGAGGACTGAAGCCTGAGGATTCTGGGCTGGACCCCACCCTTGATTTTGCAGTTGCAGACCCTGTTGAGCCAAATAACGCTGATCTTTTGGCTGGAACACAACATCTTGAGGATTCTGGGCCAAAATCCCTCCTCGAGTTTGCTGGAGGACTGAAGCCTGAGGATTCTGGGCTGGACCCCACCCTTGATTTTGTGGTTGCAGACCCTGTTGAGCTAAAGACTTCTTGTCACTTGGCTGGAAAGCACTAGCCTGAGGATTCTGGGCTGGAACCCACCCTTGTTGAGTTTTCAGTTGCACTTTCTTTTGACGTAAATTATCACTTGGCTGAAACACAACATCTTTTGGATTCTGGGATAAAATCCCTCCTCGAGTATGCTGGAGGACTGAAGCCTGAGGATTCTGGACTGGATTTCCCCCTTGTCGTCGAGTCAAAAAATGTTGATCGCTTGGCTGAAACGCAAGTGCTTGACGACTCTTGGAATCTGGAATCCCTCCTTGTTGGTCACTTTGCTGGAAGACTGAAGCTTGAGGCACCTGGGGCAGATTACTCCACTGTGGAACAGCATGACAGAAAGTACAAAACCACACACAAAGTGCCAAAAGACCAAATATACCCATACTTTCTGCCATTGCTCCACAACTGAATTCATCATTCATTTGGATCCCTTTTTGAATCCTACAAAGTGCAGCTCATTAACGATGTCACTCCCTGTTCAATTAACAGTCTTCATTCATCAGACTGGGCGTTTACAAATTAACATGCTAGTCTTCACAACATCCAATAAGCCAATATGTACACCAAAGCATATGTATATCAGTAAAAGATTTACTAAAGTATTTTTATTTAGTTTACATGTCACCTCTTCTTTAAATATTACATTTAGTATAATTTGGCAGACATATTTACCCACTTAAAGTTCTTTTAGTAGTAAGAATGTCCCCTGCAGTATTTTCTCACAATGATTGCAAAGGAAGGCGTGGAACCAACAGGAACAGAAGGTGGTTCATTTCCATTAATTAATTAGACTGTATCTAGGCAATAATCAAAATCATCTGATTATTTTTTTGCTTTTCATGTCAAAATGTAAGCAGGATCCACCCATGGTGCCATACAAGCTAGAACCGCTACTGTTGAAAACAGAAATAACACATCTTCAATCTTTAAAAACTAACAACATCCCTACACATTTTTTAAAGTTCTAATTTTTCATTTCTAATTGTCTACATTTCCAAACTCAGCCCCTGAGTTTAACGGCATAGTTCACCCAAAAATGAAAATTGTCACATCATTTACTCACCCTCATGCCAACCCGAATGTGTATAACTTTCTTTCTTCTGCAGAACACAAATGAAGGTTTTTAGAGGAATATCTCAGCTCTGTAGGTCCATACAATGCAAGTGAATGGTGATCAGAACTCAGAAGATCAATAAGCACATACGATCCTAGTAAAAGTAATCTAGTCTTCTAAAGTGATACAATTGCGTTGGGTGAGAAACAGATCAGTATTTATGCACTGGCGTAGCCAAGGGTGGGCCTAGAGATTATTCTTTGGCTTGAAATATATATTTAGAAAATAGTTTTAAAAAAGCATGAATTCTGATTTCTGAAAGAACTGTTTGAATGTACCACTTCTCTGTTGTTAAGGAAAATATGGTCAAAAAAAACTTGGCCCTTCCATTTTCATTGGGAAATTTTCATTGGGACATTAAGAGACACTTACGTGCTCAAGCTGATACCCCTAACAAGGCCACGGACCAGGGACTCAATTTGGCCATTGAGGTGAAAGAGATTTAGCGTCAACTGTTGAACATGAGGGCAATGCTGAAGAAGGTTGTTGCTGACTTGGAGGATCTTACTGTAATACGTCGATCAATCACTTCCATGGAGACGAAATTCACGGTGTTGGTTACAAGAGTGGGGGATGTCGAGAAACGGATCAATTATCTGGAGTCATCGGAGAGGGAATTAGCTGCTATCCAGCTAGCGACCATGACAGACCTGGAGCGCATCTGGGAAAAGTTGGAAGACCTTGAGAATCATAACCGGCAAAGGTCGAAGAAGGCCGAGATATGGTGAAATTCCTAGACGAGCTATTCCTGTGTCTGCTAGACATTACAGGCCATAAGCTGGAAATCGAGCGAGCTCACAGAGATCCGGCTCAGAAATATGCTGAGGGAGACAGGCCCCGATCAATTCTGGCCACATTTCTGAGATCAACCGATAAAGATCTTGTGTTACGTGAGGCGAGGAGTAAAAGAAGGCTTTCTTGGAAGAACCACAGCATTTTCTTGTTCCCAGATAAAAGTGATCAATTCAAGGAATGCAAGAAACTCTTACATCAACGGAAGGTTGATTTTGCACTGATATTCCCGGCCAAATTGAGAATGGATGCTAAGGATGACCGTAAATTATTTACATGCCCACAGCAAGTGATATCCTTCATAAACTCAATGGAATGAGTGGGTCATTGTGTGATATTCTCGATGCACTGAACATTCAATTGACTGTCCGAGTAAACAGATCGCTTTTTTGTTTCTTTTTGTGTTGTTCCATCTAGCGGCAAGTCATGTGTGTTTTGTGGAGGAACACACATTCGGGACAGTTTGTGGATGAATATGCACGTTCTTTGTGCTTATTCCACCTATTCGCTGGAGTTTGTTTTATAGATTATTTTCTATTGTCAAGTCAAGTGATTTTTATTGTCGTTCAACCATATACAGTTAGTACAGTACAAAGTGAAATGAGACAACGTTCCTCCAGGACCATGTGCTACATAAAAACAACATAGGACAAACACAGAACCACATGAGACTACACAGACTAAATAACATTTCTACATAAAGAGCACGTGCAAAAAAGTATGAGACAGTACAATGAATTACTAAAAGGAACAGGACAATAGGCACAGTAAGAGACAGTGCAGTGCTGACCATTACACATTTGTAAATTGAGTAGTGCAAAAAGATGACACTTTGTAAAAATGCCAAATGTAAACATAACATACTATGAAATAGTGTTCTATGGACATAGCATTTATTGAATTAGCAGCCAGGTATAAGTGACAATGAATTAAAGTGCAACTCTGGACATGTGCAAAAGTTGGATGGTGTACAGGGGTGTGTGTGTGTGTGTGTGTGTGTCAGTCCAGTCTCTGAGTATTGAGGAGTCTGATGGCTTGGGGGAAGAAGCTGTTACACAGTCTGGCCGTGAAGGCCTGAATGCTTCGGTACCTCTTGCCAGATGGCAGGAGGGTGAAGAGTTTGTGTGAGGGGTGTTTGGGGTCGTCCACAATGCTGGTTGCTTTGCGGATGCAGCGTTTTGTGTAAATGTCTTTGATGGAGGGAAGAGAGACTCCTATGATCTTCTCAGCTGTCCTCACTATCCTCTGCAGGGCTTCGTGGTCTGAAACAGTGCAAGTCCCAAACCAGGCAGTGATGCAGCTGCTCAGGATGCTCTCAATAGTCCCTCTATAGAATGTAGTGAGGATGGTGGGGTGGGAGATGTGCTTTTCTCAACCTTCGACAAAAGTAGAGACGGTGCTGGGCTTTCTTGGTAATACAGCTGGTACAGGAATTTGGTGCTCTTGACGATCTCCAAAGAGCCATCGACGTTCAGAGGAGAGCGGTCACTCTGTGCTCTCCTAAAGTCAACAACCATCTCTTTTTTTGTCCACATTCAGGGACAGGTTGTTGGCTCTACACCAGTCCGTTAGCCGCTGCACCTCCTCTCTGTATGCTGACTCGTTGTTCTTTCTGATGTGACCCACCACGGTCATGTCATCGGCGAACTTGATGATGTGGTTTGACCTGTGCATTGCTGTAATTGTGTAATTTTGTCTCACATAATTTGTATAGAAGCACCAGGCTTGAGCAATCCGATGGCAAAGTTGTCGCAGGGACTCTCGTAGGTGTACATGGACTGTTTGAGTTTAGAGGGATGGACGGCGGCTGGTGCTGTCATGCGTGGGGTTAATGCGCATGTTTTTTTCTGTTTTGGGAGATGTTCGGGGGTTGATTTATGTTAGAATATAGTCTTTATGATTTTATTTTTGACACACAATCTATTTTTTCTCATATGTCAAAATGTCCAATGTTTATATTAGTGGATTGTCTCTCTCCACGTGGAATGTGAATGGTTTGGGGCACCCCATCAAAAAAGGAAGATATGAATTTTCTTAAATGTAAGAAATATGATATAGTATTTCTTCAAGAAATGCATCTTTCCCCACAGGAAGCGGAAAAATTTGGGAAGATATGGGGTTTTCTTTAGTGCTGGCTCAAGTAAGAGTCATTACACTGATGAGTAAACATTTCAAATGTCTCAAACAGATTAAAGATACATTAGGAAGGGCCATTATTGTTTTAGCAGAAATTCAGGGGCAAAGGTTGATTTTGGCTAATATTTACGCACCTAACGCTGTTGATCGGGGCATTTTTATAGATCTTGAAGGGATGTTGCAAGCCGCGGGCACCCCTCATGGTATAATATTAGGAGACTTTCAACTTTTGATGGACTCTGTCCTTGATCATAGTGATAGCCCCCTAGTGCAACATTGACGCTTCACAGGATGTGTACTTGGTCTGACAGATATTTGGAGACTTTTGAAACCATCTGGCTATACAATCCGACTATACATTTTTGTTCATCAGTCCATCAAATTGAATCTAGAATAGATTTTTTTTGTATATCCAAGTCCCTCATTTCATCTGTTGTGGACTGCTCAATTGGAAACAACTTAGTCTCAGATCATGCCCTGGTGTATTTAGAGATGTTGCCACATACGGAGAAAAGGAAATCATATAGTTGGCATCAAAGTTTATATGGAGATCAACTGGTCCTCATTATCCTCTGTGAGCATGGCTTGGGAGGCACTTAAGGTGGTTTTTAGGGGTCGGATTTTACAGTATGCCTCATTCATCAAAAAAATCCAAAGCACGAGAACTCGTGGAGTTGGAAGGGAACAATAAAAGTGCCGAATATACAGATATAATACTATTTTGTTGCGGAAGCTGGATTTTTCGCTATTCAGGTTAAGACAGTCACACTTTGAGTTTGGGGACAAAACAGGAAATCTCTGGCTATTTATATAAAGCAGAGAGAGTCTTTTTCTACCATTCCCTCAGTGAAATCTGCATCGGCCAATGATATTAAAAATACTTTTAAAGAAATCTGTCTTGATCTCTATAGTTCCACATCTTCGTCTACTTATAAAATAAATATTGACACTTTGTGGAACTATTAGAACTCCCTAAACTCACGGCTGATCAAAAAATGATCTTGATTCTGAGATAACTTTGGAGGAGCTTGGCGAGGTAATTAAGGCCTTACCTACAGGGTATTGCTGCTGAATTTTTTAGATCTTATGCTACTGGCTCCACTTTTGTTAGAAGCCACGCCACCTCATCTGTATTGTTTTTGGGAGTAGCACATTCCCCCCTATAGCTGCAGATACTCTGGGAGGGGTGATTACTGCATTTGGAAAAGGTCATGAGGCATCAGTGTATTACTCCCTACTAATTCAGAGTCTGGAGCTTTAACCTTTATCAAGAGATTATGGTAGAAAGATTTAAACTTGGTACTGGAGGAAGGAGTGTGGGCTAGGATTCTAAAAAATGTCAAGTCCATATCTAGAGATGCAAAGGTTCTCCTTATGCAATTTAAGATTTTACACAGATTCTGCTGCACCCCCTCTAGATTGTATAGACTTGGTCTTAAAGACACACCCACCTGCTGGCAATGGCAATCAGAAGATGGAGACACAACCCATGTTTTTTGGGGGTGTGTTAAGATCCGAGAATTTTGGCTGAAGGTGCAGAGTTTTACGTTAAATTTTAGGCCCTCAAATTTCATTCTGCCTCAGACTCTGTATTTTGGGCAATGGGCCAGTCATAAATTTGGGGGATAAACACATACAAAATTGGGTTCTGACCAGTATTATGATTGGAAGGCAGATTATTTTAAGGGGATGGAGCGCCCTCATTTCTGGAGTGGTGTGCGGAGAAGGGAAGGGTGGATGCTTTCATTGAGATTAAGCAGAAGGCTGAGGGTTCGGAATTTGTTTGATAAGGAGAAAAATATTTCATGGTTTTTAGGAGAGCAATGTTTAGTTTGAATTAGGATTATACTTTTTGTGTGTGTATTCGGTTTGCGACCACAGTTGTGTTTGTTGCAATACACAGCTTGGTATATTTATCCAACATCCCACACCTCTTCCGCCATTACATTACCTTGCTATATTGTCCAATTCTGTATTTCTATACACGTTTAAGGTGTTGGTTTTAACAATTTACTAGTACAAAAACAATTTCAATTAGTTATGGTAACAAATAGGGTGGCAACATGGTCTACTTCCCAGTTCGGAGCACGTATTGGCACATTTAATATGGTCATGGTATTGCTTGCAGCCTCGGTGATTTTTGCAGTTACGACACACCTCATTAAAACAGCTTAGACTGTTGTTGGAGTCTGGTAACTTTATTAAATTTACATGAAGAAAATGCCCCCACTGGAAACGACAGTCTTTTCAATGTTCTCACCAACATCCCTTTCTGGAATACAAGAGAAGGCAGAGGTTAAAAGCAATGTACAAGCTACAAAAAGACAAACCACAGTGAAGTAATACACCTACTTTGCCTGGTGCAGCTCTGCTCACAGGAGCCAGTGGAAGAGGGATGGCACACTGATGTACTACAGTGGATGAAGACCTGAGCAAGAAGGGGGATTAACCATAGCATTCATAAGAGCCATTAGGAGGAGTTTCTGGGTGTTAAAAGTTGGATGGTAATCATACCATTCCCTGCAGTGGAGCTAGTGATGCTGGATCCACAAACGTGAACATCTTCACAATAAAGCGCTTGTAGTGGGTCGGGAACTGAAGACCAGAGGAGCCATCCACAGGAACCAGTGTGGTGAGGTAACGATCATCCTGGTAAGGGCATCTGGAAGGCACAGTAACAGTCAGGACTAGCTCAAAACAGACCAATGACACAAATGCTGGGGTTATACTCACCCATTAACTAGAAGGTCCCACTGAGGTAGGCTGAGGGAATCAGGGGATGATGTTGCCCAGCAATGTCCCAGCATCAGGACAATATTGGGGTCAGTCCTCTCCAACAGGTGCACCTCAACATACACAGGTTGTCGTAGGACTTTTGTGACTGGGTAATCAGAATCACTGTAGTAGGACGTGTATGCAGCATCCTCTGCAGGAGGAGAACATTTTAGAAACCCCAAGGTACACTTTCAAGACAGCCATCTAGAGAAGCAGTACATTACCTTCTGCGCATCCTTTAGTGACACATTGTCCGTTTGCCAGGCGAAGCTCCACTCGGAGGGGTCCAGGAGCAGCTACAGGTGGAGGTGGAGGAATGGTGTTGACCTCCACAACCAGAGCTTGAACAGCAGTGCCAGAATACCTACACTGGAAGAGAAGCCTGGACAGCAAACGGTGAGCTTGTAGCACAAGTCAAAGATTAGCATTTAAGGTAAAGCATAGATCACCTACTCAAAGTGACTGTCCCTTGTGATGGAACCAAGTGGTCCAATCCCCACTTCATAGGATGAAGTCATTCTGTTCTCATACACCACATATCCATTGTCCTCCTGCAAACAGCAACATGGTTAGCATACACTCTTTTCCAAGCAAAGCAAGTCCAAACAGCACCAGTACCCACCATCATGCTTGTGCCACATGCTGTGACAGGGAATTGGTAAATGGCAAAGGAAGGTGTGGACCCAACTGGAGCACAAGGTGGGTCATTTCCACCCAACAGACGGACTGTATCCAGACTTAGTGAAGGCAGTGTAACATCTCTAGCCACCACAACCACAAACTGGCCATCTCGAATACACTGGACGGTCACTGTTTCAAGGTAGAAAGCAAGTTACCTCAGAATCGGTTTAATATGAACAACCTTACATAGGCTCAATGCGCTTACCGGCTCTCCCATAGTAACATTGCTGTCCATCAAAGCAACAGTTTATAGCGTCACACTCAGCAGCACTGATACCAGGTTGACCACATTGGATCTGCTCATAATCAGCTACAGCACACTTGTCAAGAAGCTCTGGCTGCTTGGGTGGAAATGCTTGAGGAAACTGTTGTGCTGTTTGCAGTTGCAGGGCCTGTTGAGCCAAATAACGCTGATCTTTTGGCTGGAACACAACATCTTGAGGATTCTGGGCCAAAATCCCTCCTCGAGTTTGCTGGAGGACTGAAGCCTGAGGATTCTGGGCTGGACCCCACCCTTGATTTTGCGGTTGCAGACCCTGTTGAGCCAAATAACGCTGATCTTTTGGCTGGAACACAACATCTTGAGGATTCTGGGCCAAAATCCCTCCTCGAGTATGCTGGAGGACTGAAGCCTGAGGATTCTGGACTGGATTTCCCCCTTGTCGTCGAGTCAAAAACTGTTGATCGCTTGGCTGAAACGCAAGTGCTTGACGACTCTTGGCTGGAATCCCTCCTTGTTGGTCACTTTGCTGGAAGACTGAAGCTTGAGGCACCTGGGGCAGATTACTCCACTGTGGAACAGCATGACAGAAAGTACAAAACCACACACAAAGTACCAAAAGACCAAATATACCCATACTTTCTGCCATTGCTCCACAACTGAATTCATCATTCATTTGGATCCCTTTTTGAATCCTACAAAGTGCAGCTCATTAACGATGTCACTCCCTGTTCAATTAACAGTCTTCATTCATCAGACTGGGCGTTTACAAATTAACATGCTAGTCTTCACAACAGCCAATAAGCCAATATGTACACCAAAGCATATGTATATCAGTAAAAGATTTACTAAAGTATTTTTATTTAGTTTACATGTCACCTCTTCTTTAAATATTACATTTAGTATAATTTGGCAGACATATTTACCCACTTAAAGTTCTTTTAGTAGTAAGAATGTCCCCTGCAGTATTTTCTCACAATGATTGCAAAGGAAGGCGTGGAACCAACAGGAACAGAAGGTGGTTCATTTCCATTAATTAATTAGACTGTATCTAGGCAATAATCAAAATCATCTGATTATTTTTTTGCTTTTCATGTCAAAATGTAAGCAGGATCCACCCATGGTGCCATACAAGCTAGAACCGCTACTGTTGAAAACAGAAATAACACATCTTCAATCTTTAAAAACTAACAACATCCCTACACATTTTTTAAAGTTCTAATTTTTCATTTCTAATTGTCTACATTTCCAAACTCAGCCCCTGAGTTTAACGGCATAGTTCACCCAAAAATGAAAATTGTCACATCATTTACTCACCCTCATGCCAACCCGAATGTGTATAACTTTCTTTCTTCTGCAGAACACAAATGAAGGTTTTTAGAGGAATATCTCAGCTCTGTAGGTCCATACAATGCAAGTGAATGGTGATCAGAACTCAGAAGATCAATAAGCACATACGATCCTAGTAAAAGTAATCTAGTCTTCTAAAGTGATACAATTGCGTTGGGTGAGAAACAGATCAGTATTTATGCACTGGCGTAGCCAAGGGTGGGCCTAGAGATTATTCTTTGGCTTGAAATATATATTTAGAAAATAGTTTTAAAAAAGCATGAATTCTGATTTCTGAAAGAACTGTTTGAATGTACCACTTCTCTGTTGTTAAGGAAAATATGGTCAAAAAAAACTTGGCCCTTCCATTTTCATTGGGAAATTTTCATTGGGACATTAAGAGACACTTACGTGCTCAAGCTGATACCCCTAACAAGGCCACGGACCAGGGACTCAATTTGGCCATTGAGGTGAAAGAGATTTAGCGTCAACTGTTGAACATGAGGGCAATGCTGAAGAAGGTTGTTGCTGACTTGGAGGATCTTACTGTAATACGTCGATCAATCACTTCCATGGAGACGAAATTCACGGTGTTGGTTACAAGAGTGGGGGATGTCGAGAAACGGATCAATTATCTGGAGTCATCGGAGAGGGAATTAGCTGCTATCCAGCTAGCGACCATGACAGACCTGGAGCGCATCTGGGAAAAGTTGGAAGACCTTGAGAATCATAACCGGCAAAGGTCGAAGAAGGCCGAGATATGGTGAAATTCCTAGACGAGCTATTCCTGTGTCTGCTAGACATTACAGGCCATAAGCTGGAAATCGAGCGAGCTCACAGAGATCCGGCTCAGAAATATGCTGAGGGAGACAGGCCCCGATCAATTCTGGCCACATTTCTGAGATCAACCGATAAAGATCTTGTGTTACGTGAGGCGAGGAGTAAAAGAAGGCTTTCTTGGAAGAACCACAGCATTTTCTTGTTCCCAGATAAAAGTGATCAATTCAAGGAATGCAAGAAACTCTTACATCAACGGAAGGTTGATTTTGCACTGATATTCCCGGCCAAATTGAGAATGGATGCTAAGGATGACCGTAAATTATTTACATGCCCACAGCAAGTGATATCCTTCATAAACTCAATGGAATGAGTGGGTCATTGTGTGATATTCTCGATGCACTGAACATTCAATTGACTGTCCGAGTAAACAGATCGCTTTTTTGTTTCTTTTTGTGTTGTTCCATCTAGCGGCTAGTCATGTGTGTTTTGTGGAGGAACACACATTCGGGACAGTTTGTGGATGAATATGCACGTTCTTTGTGCTTATTCCACCTATTCGCTGGAGTTTGTTTTATAGATTATTTTCTATTGTCAAGTCAAGTGATTTTTATTGTCGTTCAACCATATACAGTTAGTACAGTACAAAGTGAAATGAGACAACGTTCCTCCAGGACCATGTGCTACATAAAAACAACATAGGACAAACACAGAACCACATGAGACTACACAGACAAAATAACATTTCTACATAAAGAGCACGTGCAAAAAAGTATGAGACAGTACAATGAATTACTAAAAGGAACAGGACAATAGGCACAGTAAGAGACAGTGCAGTGCTGACCATTACACATTTGTAAATTGAGTAGTGCAAAAAGATGACACTTTGTAAAAATGCCAAATGTAAACATAACATACTATGAAATAGTGTTCTATGGACATAGCATTTATTGAATTAGCAGCCAGGTATAAGTGACAATGAATTAAAGTGCAACTCTGGACATGTGCAAAAGTTGGATGGTGTACAGGGGTGTGTGTGTGTGTGTGTGTGTGTCAGTCCAGTCTCTGAGTATTGAGGAGTCTGATGGCTTGGGGGAAGAAGCTGTTACACAGTCTGGCCATGAAGGCCTGAATGCTTCGGTACCTCTTGCCAGATGGCAGGAGGGTGAAGAGTTTGTGTGAGGGGTGTTTGGGGTCGTCCACAATGCTGGTTGCTTTGCGGATGCAGCGTTTTGTGTAAATGTCTTTGATGGAGGGAAGAGAGACTCCTATGATCTTCTCAGCTGTCCTCACTATCCTCTGCAGGGCTTCGTGGTCTGAAACAGTGCAAGTCCCAAACCAGGCAGTGATGCAGCTGCTCAGGATGCTCTCAATAGTCCCTCTATAGAATGTAGTGAGGATGGTGGGGTGGGAGATGTGCTTTTCTCAACCTTCGACAAAAGTAGAGACGGTGCTGGGCTTTCTTGGTAATACAGCTGGTACAGGAATTTGGTGCTCTTGACGATCTCCAAAGAGCCATCGACGTTCAGAGGAGAGCGGTCACTCTGTGCTCTCCTAAAGTCAACAACCATCTCTTTTTTTGTCCACATTCAGGGACAGGTTGTTGGCTCTACACCAGTCCGTTAGCCGCTGCACCTCCTCTCTGTATGCTGACTCGTTGTTCTTTCTGATGAGACCCACCACGGTCATGTCATCGGCGAACTTGATGATGTGGTTTGACCTGTGCATTGCTGTAATTGTGTAATTTTGTCTCACATAATTTGTATAGAAGCACCAGGCTTGAGCAATCCGATGGCAAAGTTGTCGCAGGGACTCTCGTAGGTGTACATGGACTGTTTGAGTTTAGAGGGATGGACGGCGGCTGGTGCTGTCATGCGTGGGGTTAATGCGCATGTTTTTTTCTGTTTTGGGAGATGTTCGGGGGTTGATTTATGTTAGAATATAGTCTTTATGATTTTATTTTTGACACACAATCTATTTTTTCTCATATGTCAAAATGTCCAATGTTTATATTAGTGGATTGTCTCTCTCCACGTGGAATGTGAATGGTTTGGGGCACCCCATCAAAAAAGGAAGATATGAATTTTCTTAAATGTAAGAAATATGATATAGTATTTCTTCAAGAAATGCATCTTTCCCCACAGGAAGCGGAAAAATTTGGGAAGATATGGGGTTTTCTTTAGTGCTGGCTCAAGTAAGAGTCATTACACTGATGAGTAAACATTTCAAATGTCTCAAACAGATTAAAGATACATTAGGAAGGGCCATTATTGTTTTAGCAGAAATTCAGGGGCAAAGGTTGATTTTGGCTAATATTTACGCACCTAACGCTGTTGATCGGGGCATTTTTATAGATCTTGAAGGGATGTTGCAAGCCGCGGGCACCCCTCATGGTATAATATTAGGAGACTTTCAACTTTTGATGGACTCTGTCCTTGATCATAGTGATAGCCCCCTAGTGCAACATTGACGCTTCACAGGATGTGTACTTGGTCTGACAGATATTTGGAGACTTTTGAAACCATCTGGCTATACAATCCGACTATACATTTTTGTTCATCAGTCCATCAAATTGAATCTAGAATAGATTTTTTTTGTATATCCAAGTCCCTCATTTCATCTGTTGTGGACTGCTCAATTGGAAACAACTTAGTCTCAGATCATGCCCTGGTGTATTTAGAGATGTTGCCACATACGGAGAAAAGGAAATCATATAGTTGGCATCAAAGTTTATATGGAGATCAACTGGTCCTCATTATCCTCTGTGAGCATGGCTTGGGAGGCACTTAAGGTGGTTTTTAGGGGTCGGATTTTACAGTATGCCTCATTCATCAAAAAAATCCAAAGCACGAGAACTCGTGGAGTTGGAAGGGAACAATAAAAGTGCCGAATATACAGATATAATACTATTTTGTTGCGGAAGCTGGATTTTTCGCTATTCAGGTTAAGACAGTCACACTTTGAGTTTGGGGACAAAACAGGAAATCTCTGGCTATTTATATAAAGCAGAGAGAGTCTTTTTCTACCATTCCCTCAGTGAAATCTGCATCGGCCAATGATATTAAAAATACTTTTAAAGAAATCTGTCTTGATCTCTATAGTTCCACATCTTCGTCTACTTATAAAATAAATATTGACATTTTGTGGAACTATTAGAACTCCCTAAACTCACGGCTGATCAAAAAATGATCTTGATTCTGAGATAACTTTGGAGGAGCTTGGCGAGGTAATTAAGGCCTTACCTACAGGGTATTGCTGCTGAATTTTTTAGATCTTATGCTACTGGCTCCACTTTTGTTAGAAGCCACGCCACCTCATCTGTATTGTTTTTGGGAGTAGCACATTCCCCCCTATAGCTGCAGATACTCTGGGAGGGGTGATTACTGCATTTGGAAAAGGTCATGAGGCATCAGTGTATTACTCCCTACTAATTCAGAGTCTGGAGCTTTAACCTTTATCAAGAGATTATGGTAGAAAGATTTAAACTTGGTACTGGAGGAAGGAGTGTGGGCTAGGATTCTAAAAAATGTCAAGTCCATATCTAGAGATGCAAAGGTTCTCCTTATGCAATTTAAGATTTTACACAGATTCTGCTGCACCCCCTCTAGATTGTATAGACTTGGTCTTAAAGACACACCCACCTGCTGGCAATGGCAATCAGAAGATGGAGACACAACCCATGTTTTTTGGGGGTGTGTTAAGATCCGAGAATTTTGGCTGAAGGTGCAGAGTTTTACGTTAAATTTTAGGCCCTCAAATTTCATTCTGCCTCAGACTCTGTATTTTGGGCAATGGGCCAGTCATAAATTTGGGGGATAAACACATACAAAATTGGGTTCTGACCAGTATTATGATTGGAAGGCAGATTATTTTAAGGGGATGGAGCGCCCTCATTTCTGGAGTGGTGTGCGGAGAAGGGAAGGGTGGATGCTTTCATTGAGATTAAGCAGAAGGCTGAGGGTTCGGAATTTGTTTGATAAGGAGAAAAATATTTCATGGTTTTTAGGAGAGCAATGTTTAGTTTGAATTAGGATTATACTTTTTGTGTGTGTATTCGGTTTGCGACCACAGTTGTGTTTGTTGCAATACACAGCTTGGTATATTTATCCAACATCCCACACCTCTTCCGCCATTACATTACCTTGCTATATTGTCCAATTCTGTATTTCTATACACGTTTAAGGTGTTGGTTTTAACAATTTACTAGTACAAAAACAATTTCAATTAGTTATGGTAACAAATAGGGTGGCAACATGGTCTACTTCCCAGTTCGGAGCACGTATTGGCACATTTAATATGGTCATGGTATTGCTTGCAGCCTCGGTGATTTTTGCAGTTACGACACACCTCATTAAAACAGCTTAGACTGTTGTTGGAGTCTGGTAACTTTATTAAATTTACATGAAGAAAATGCCCCCACTGGAAACGACAGTCTTTTCAATGTTCTCACCAACATCCCTTTCTGGAATACAAGAGAAGGCAGAGGTTAAAAGCAATGTACAAGCTACAAAAAGACAAACCACAGTGAAGTAATACACCTACTTTGCCTGGTGCAGCTCTGCTCACAGGAGCCAGTGGAAGAGGGATGGCACACTGATGTACTACAGTGGATGAAGACCTGAGCAAGAAGGGGGATTAACCATAGCATTCATAAGAGCCATTAGGAGGAGTTTCTGGGTGTTAAAAGTTGGATGGTAATCATACCATTCCCTGCAGTGGAGCTAGTGATGCTGGATCCACAAACGTGAACATCTTCACAATAAAGCGCTTGTAGTGGGTCGGGAACTGAAGACCAGAGGAGCCATCCACAGGAACCAGTGTGGTGAGGTAACGATCATCCTGGTAAGGGCATCTGGAAGGCACAGTAACAGTCAGGACTAGCTCAAAACAGACCAATGACACAAATGCTGGGGTTATACTCACCCATTAACTAGAAGGTCCCACTGAGGTAGGCTGAGGGAATCAGGGGATGATGTTGCCCAGCAATGTCCCAGCATCAGGACAATATTGGGGTCAGTCCTCTCCAACAGGTGCACCTCAACATACACAGGTTGTCGTAGGACTTTTGTGACTGGGTAATCAGAATCACTGTAGTAGGACGTGTATGCAGCATCCTCTGCAGGAGGAGAACATTTTAGAAACCCCAAGGTACACTTTCAAGACAGCCATCTAGAGAAGCAGTACATTACCTTCTGCGCATCCTTTAGTGACACATTGTCCGTTTGCCAGGCGAAGCTCCACTCGGAGGGGTCCAGGAGCAGCTACAGGTGGAGGTGGAGGAATGGTGTTGACCTCCACAACCAGAGCTTGAACAGCAGTGCCAGAATACCTACACTGGAAGAGAAGCCTGGACAGCAAACGGTGAGCTTGTAGCACAAGTCAAAGATTAGCATTTAAGGTAAAGCATAGATCACCTACTCAAAGTGACTGTCCCTTGTGATGGAACCAAGTGGTCCAATCCCCACTTCATAGGATGAAGTCATTCTGTTCTCATACACCACATATCCATTGTCCTCCTGCAAACAGCAACATGGTTAGCATACACTCTTTTCCAAGCAAAGCAAGTCCAAACAGCACCAGTACCCACCATCATGCTTGTGCCACATGCTGTGACAGGGAATTGGTAAATGGCAAAGGAAGGTGTGGACCCAACTGGAGCACAAGGTGGGTCATTTCCACCCAACAGACGGACTGTATCCAGACTTAGTGAAGGCAGTGTAACATCTCTAGCCACCACAACCACAAACTGGCCATCTCGAATACACTGGACGGTCACTGTTTCAAGGTAGAAAGCAAGTTACCTCAGAATCGGTTTAATATGAACAACCTTACATAGGCTCAATGCGCTTACCGGCTCTCCCATAGTAACATTGCTGTCCATCAAAGCAACAGTTTATAGCGTCACACTCAGCAGCACTGATACCAGGTTGACCACATTGGATCTGCTCATAATCAGCTACAGCACACTTGTCAAGAAGCTCTGGCTGCTTGGGTGGAAATGCTTGAGGAAACTGTTGTGCTGTTTGCAGTTGCAGGGCCTGTTGAGCCAAATAACGCTGATCTTTTGGCTGGAACACAACATCTTGAGGATTCTGGGCCAAAATCCCTCCTCGAGTTTGCTGGAGGACTGAAGCCTGAGGATTCTGGGCTGGACCCCACCCTTGATTTTGCAGTTGCAGACCCTGTTGAGCCAAATAACGCTGATCTTTTGGCTGGAACACAACATCTTGAGGATTCTGGGCCAAAATCCCTCCTCGAGTTTGCTGGAGGACTGAAGCCTGAGGATTCTGGGCTGGACCCCACCCTTGATTTTGTGGTTGCAGACCCTGTTGAGCTAAAGACTTCTTGTCACTTGGCTGGAAAGCACTAGCCTGAGGATTCTGGGCTGGAACCCACCCTTGTTGAGTTTTCAGTTGCACTTTCTTTTGACGTAAATTATCACTTGGCTGAAACGCAACATCTTTTGGATTCTGGGATAAAATCCCTCCTCGAGTATGCTGGAGGACTGAAGCCTGAGGATTCTGGACTGGATTTCCCCCTTGTCGTCGAGTCAAAAACTGTTGATCGCTTGGCTGAAACGCAAGTGCTTGACGACTCTTGGAATCTGGAATCCCTCCTTGTTGGTCACTTTGCTGGAAGACTGAAGCTTGAGGCACCTGGGGCAGATTACTCCACTGTGGAACAGCATGACAGAAAGTACAAAACCACACACAAAGTGCCAAAAGACCAAATATACCCATACTTTCTGCCATTGCTCCACAACTGAATTCATCATTCATTTGGATCCCTTTTTGAATCCTACAAAGTGCAGCTCATTAACGATGTCACTCCCTGTTCAATTAACAGTCTTCATTCATCAGACTGGGCGTTTACAAATAAGGTGATTCTAATTATTTAAAAGTTAACCTGAAAATTTTGTGTGGTCACATTTAGTCTCATTAACATGCTAGTCTTCACAACAGCCAATAAGCCAATATGTACACCAAAGCATATGTATATCAGTAAAAGATTTACTAAAGTATTTTTATTTAGTTTACATGTCACCTCTTCTTTAAATATTACATTTAGTATAATTTGGCAGACATATTTACCCACTTAAAGTTCTTTTAGTAGTAAGAATGTCCCCTGCAGTATTTTCTCACAATGATTGCAAAGGAAGGCGTGGAACCAACAGGAACAGAAGGTGGTTCATTTCCATTAATTAATTAGACTGTATCTAGGCAATAATCAAAATCATCTGATTATTTTTTTGCTTTTCATGTCAAAATGTAAGCAGGATCCACCCATGGTGCCATACAAGCTAGAACCGCTACTGTTGAAAACAGAAATAACACATCTTCAATCTTTAAAAACTAACAACATCCCTACACATTTTTTAAAGTTCTAATTTTTCATTTCTAATTGTCTACATTTCCAAACTCAGCCCCTGAGTTTAACGGCATAGTTCACCCAAAAATGAAAATTGTCACATCATTTACTCACCCTCATGCCAACCCGAATGTGTATAACTTTCTTTCTTCTGCAGAACACAAATGAAGGTTTTTAGAGGAATATCTCAGCTCTGTAGGTCCATACAATGCAAGTGAATGGTGATCAGAACTCAGAAGATCAATAAGCACATACGATCCTAGTAAAAGTAATCTAGTCTTCTAAAGTGATACAATTGCGTTGGGTGAGAAACAGATCAGTATTTATGCACTGGCGTAGCCAAGGGTGGGCCTAGAGATTATTCTTTGGCTTGAAATATATATTTAGAAAATAGTTTTAAAAAAGCATGAATTCTGATTTCTGAAAGAACTGTTTGAATGTACCACTTCTCTGTTGTTAAGGAAAATATGGTCAAAAAAAACTTGGCCCTTCCATTTTCATTGGGAAATTTTCATTGGGACATTAAGAGACACTTACGTGCTCAAGCTGATACCCCTAACAAGGCCACGGACCAGGGACTCAATTTGGCCATTGAGGTGAAAGAGATTTAGCGTCAACTGTTGAACATGAGGGCAATGCTGAAGAAGGTTGTTGCTGACTTGGAGGATCTTACTGTAATACGTCGATCAATCACTTCCATGGAGACGAAATTCACGGTGTTGGTTACAAGAGTGGGGGATGTCGAGAAACGGATCAATTATCTGGAGTCATCGGAGAGGGAATTAGCTGCTATCCAGCTAGCGACCATGACAGACCTGGAGCGCATCTGGGAAAAGTTGGAAGACCTTGAGAATCATAACCGGCAAAGGTCGAAGAAGGCCGAGATATGGTGAAATTCCTAGACGAGCTATTCCTGTGTCTGCTAGACATTACAGGCCATAAGCTGGAAATCGAGCGAGCTCACAGAGATCCGGCTCAGAAATATGCTGAGGGAGACAGGCCCCGATCAATTCTGGCCACATTTCTGAGATCAACCGATAAAGATCTTGTGTTACGTGAGGCGAGGAGTAAAAGAAGGCTTTCTTGGAAGAACCACAGCATTTTCTTGTTCCCAGATAAAAGTGATCAATTCAAGGAATGCAAGAAACTCTTACATCAACGGAAGGTTGATTTTGCACTGATATTCCCGGCCAAATTGAGAATGGATGCTAAGGATGACCGTAAATTATTTACATGCCCACAGCAAGTGATATCCTTCATAAACTCAATGGAATGAGTGGGTCATTGTGTGATATTCTCGATGCACTGAACATTCAATTGACTGTCCGAGTAAACAGATCGCTTTTTTGTTTCTTTTTGTGTTGTTCCATCTAGCGGCTAGTCATGTGTGTTTTGTGGAGGAACACACATTCGGGACAGTTTGTGGATGAATATGCACGTTCTTTGTGCTTATTCCACCTATTCGCTGGAGTTTGTTTTATAGATTATTTTCTATTGTCAAGTCAAGTGATTTTTATTGTCGTTCAACCATATACAGTTAGTACAGTACAAAGTGAAATGAGACAACGTTCCTCCAGGACCATGTGCTACATAAAAACAACATAGGACAAACACAGAACCACATGAGACTACACAGACTAAATAACATTTCTACATAAAGAGCACGTGCAAAAAAGTATGAGACAGTACAATGAATTACTAAAAGGAACAGGACAATAGGCACAGTAAGAGACAGTGCAGTGCTGACCATTACACATTTGTAAATTGAGTAGTGCAAAAAGATGACACTTTGTAAAAATGCCAAATGTAAACATAACATACTATGAAATAGTGTTCTATGGACATAGCATTTATTGAATTAGCAGCCAGGTATAAGTGACAATGAATTAAAGTGCAACTCTGGACATGTGCAAAAGTTGGATGGTGTACAGGGGTGTGTGTGTGTGTGTGTGTGTGTGTGTGTGTGTGTGTGTGTCAGTCCAGTCTCTGAGTATTGAGGAGTCTGATGGCTTGGGGGAAGAAGCTGTTACACAGTCTGGCCATGAAGGCCTGAATGCTTCGGTACCTCTTGCCAGATGGCAGGAGGGTGAAGAGTTTGTGTGAGGGGTGTTTGGGGTCGTCCACAATGCTGGTTGCTTTGCGGATGCAGCGTTTTGTGTAAATGTCTTTGATGGAGGGAAGAGAGACTCCTATGATCTTCTCAGCTGTCCTCACTATCCTCTGCAGGGCTTCGTGGTCTGAAACAGTGCAAGTCCCAAACCAGGCAGTGATGCAGCTGCTCAGGATGCTCTCAATAGTCCCTCTATAGAATGTAGTGAGGATGGTGGGGTGGGAGATGTGCTTTTCTCAACCTTCGACAAAAGTAGAGACGGTGCTGGGCTTTCTTGGTAATACAGCTGGTACAGGAATTTGGTGCTCTTGACGATCTCCAAAGAGCCATCGACGTTCAGAGGAGAGCGGTCACTCTGTGCTCTCCTAAAGTCAACAACCATCTCTTTTTTTGTCCACATTCAGGGACAGGTTGTTGGCTCTACACCAGTCCGTTAGCCACTGCACCTCCTCTCTGTATGCTGACTCGTTGTTCTTTCTGATGAGACCCACCACGGTCATGTCATCGGCGAACTTGATGATGTGGTTTGACCTGTGCATTGCTGTAATTGTGTAATTTTGTCTCACATAATTTGTATAGAAGCACCAGGCTTGAGCAATCCGATGGCAAAGTTGTCGCAGGGACTCTCGTAGGTGTACATGGACTGTTTGAGTTTAGAGGGATGGACGGCGGCTGGTGCTGTCATGCGTGGGGTTAATGCGCATGTTTTTTTCTGTTTTGGGAGATGTTCGGGGGTTGATTTATGTTAGAATATAGTCTTTATGATTTTATTTTTGACACACAATCTATTTTTTCTCATATGTCAAAATGTCCAATGTTTATATTAGTGGATTGTCTCTCTCCACGTGGAATGTGAATGGTTTGGGGCACCCCATCAAAAAAGGAAGATATGAATTTTCTTAAATGTAAGAAATATGATATAGTATTTCTTCAAGAAATGCATCTTTCCCCACAGGAAGCGGAAAAATTTGGGAAGATATGGGGTTTTCTTTAGTGCTGGCTCAAGTAAGAGTCATTACACTGATGAGTAAACATTTCAAATGTCTCAAACAGATTAAAGATACATTAGGAAGGGCCATTATTGTTTTAGCAGAAATTCAGGGGCAAAGGTTGATTTTGGCTAATATTTACGCACCTAACGCTGTTGATCGGGGCATTTTTATAGATCTTGAAGGGATGTTGCAAGCCGCGGGCACCCCTCATGGTATAATATTAGGAGACTTTCAACTTTTGATGGACTCTGTCCTTGATCATAGTGATAGCCCCCTAGTGCAACATTGACGCTTCACAGGATGTGTACTTGGTCTGACAGATATTTGGAGACTTTTGAAACCATCTGGCTATACAATCCGACTATACATTTTTGTTCATCAGTCCATCAAATTGAATCTAGAATAGATTTTTTTTGTATATCCAAGTCCCTCATTTCATCTGTTGTGGACTGCTCAATTGGAAACAACTTAGTCTCAGATCATGCCCTGGTGTATTTAGAGATGTTGCCACATACGGAGAAAAGGAAATCATATAGTTGGCATCAAAGTTTATATGGAGATCAACTGGTCCTCATTATCCTCTGTGAGCATGGCTTGGGAGGCACTTAAGGTGGTTTTTAGGGGTCGGATTTTACAGTATGCCTCATTCATCAAAAAAATCCAAAGCACGAGAACTCGTGGAGTTGGAAGGGAACAATAAAAGTGCCGAATATACAGATATAATACTATTTTGTTGCGGAAGCTGGATTTTTCGCTATTCAGGTTAAGACAGTCACACTTTGAGTTTGGGGACAAAACAGGAAATCTCTGGCTATTTATATAAAGCAGAGAGAGTCTTTTTCTACCATTCCCTCAGTGAAATCTGCATCGGCCAATGATATTAAAAATACTTTTAAAGAAATCTGTCTTGATCTCTATAGTTCCACATCTTCGTCTACTTATAAAATAAATATTGACATTTTGTGGAACTATTAGAACTCCCTAAACTCACGGCTGATCAAAAAATGATCTTGATTCTGAGATAACTTTGGAGGAGCTTGGCGAGGTAATTAAGGCCTTACCTACAGGGTATTGCTGCTGAATTTTTTAGATCTTATGCTACTGGCTCCACTTTTATTAGAAGCCACGCCACCTCATCTGTATTGTTTTTGGGAGTAGCACATTCCCCCCTATAGCTGCAGATACTCTGGGAGGGGTGATTACTGCATTTGGAAAAGGTCATGAGGCATCAGTGTATTACTCCCTACTAATTCAGAGTCTGGAGCTTTAACCTTTATCAAGAGATTATGGTAGAAAGATTTAAACTTGGTACTGGAAGGAGTGTGGGCTAGGATTCTAAAAAATGTCAAGTCCATATCTAGAGATGCAAAGGTTCTCCTTATGCAATTTAAGATTTTACACAGATTCTGCTGCACCCCCTCTAGATTGTATAGACTTGGTCTTAAAGACACACCCACCTGCTGGCAATGGCAATCAGAAGATGGAGACACAACCCATGTTTTTTGGGGGTGTGTTAAGATCCGAGAATTTTGGCTGAAGGTGCAGAGTTTTACGTTAAATTTTAGGCCCTCAAATTTCATTCTGCCTCAGACTCTGTATTTTGGGCAATGGGCCAGTCATAAATTTGGGGGATAAACACATACAAAATTGGGTTCTGACCAGTATTATGATTGGAAGGCAGATTATTTTAAGGGGATGGAGCGCCCTCATTTCTGGAGTGGTGTGCGGAGAAGGGAAGATGCTTTCATTGAGATTAAGCAGAAGGCTGAGGGTTCGGAATTTGTTTGATAAGGAGAAAAATATTTCATGGTTTTTAGGAGAGCAATGTTTAGTTTGAATTAGGATTATACTTTTTGTGTGTGTATTCGGTTTGCGACCACAGTTGTGTTTGTTGCAATACACAGCTTGGTATATTTATCCAACATCCCACACCTCTTCCGCCATTACATTACCTTGCTATATTGTCCAATTCTGTATTTCTATACACGTTTAAGGTGTTGGTTTTAACAATTTACTAGTACAAAAACAATTTCAATTAGTTATGGTAACAAATAGGGTGGCAACATGGTCTACTTCCCAGTTCGGAGCACGTATTGGCACATTTAATATGGTCATGGTATTGCTTGCAGCCTCGGTGATTTTTGCAGTTACGACACACCTCATTAAAACAGCTTAGACTGTTGTTGGAGTCTGGTAACTTTATTAAATTTACATGAAGAAAATGCCCCCACTGGAAACGACAGTCTTTTCAATGTTCTCACCAACATCCCTTTCTGGAATACAAGAGAAGGCAGAGGTTAAAAGCAATGTACAAGCTACAAAAAGACAAACCACAGTGAAGTAATACACCTACTTTGCCTGGTGCAGCTCTGCTCACAGGAGCCAGTGGAAGAGGGATGGCACACTGATGTACTACAGTGGATGAAGACCTGAGCAAGAAGGGGGATTAACCATAGCATTCATAAGAGCCATTAGGAGGAGTTTCTGGGTGTTAAAAGTTGGATGGTAATCATACCATTCCCTGCAGTGGAGCTAGTGATGCTGGATCCACAAACGTGAACATCTTCACAATAAAGCGCTTGTAGTGGGTCGGGAACTGAAGACCAGAGGAGCCATCCACAGGAACCAGTGTGGTGAGGTAACGATCATCCTGGTAAGGGCATCTGGAAGGCACAGTAACAGTCAGGACTAGCTCAAAACAGACCAATGACACAAATGCTGGGGTTATACTCACCCATTAACTAGAAGGTCCCACTGAGGTAGGCTGAGGGAATCAGGGGATGATGTTGCCCAGCAATGTCCCAGCATCAGGACAATATTGGGGTCAGTCCTCTCCAACAGGTGCACCTCAACATACACAGGTTGTCGTAGGACTTTTGTGACTGGGTAATCAGAATCACTGTAGTAGGACGTGTATGCAGCATCCTCTGCAGGAGGAGAACATTTTAGAAACCCCAAGGTACACTTTCAAGACAGCCATCTAGAGAAGCAGTACATTACCTTCTGCGCATCCTTTAGTGACACATTGTCCGTTTGCCAGGCGAAGCTCCACTCGGAGGGGTCCAGGAGCAGCTACAGGTGGAGGTGGAGGAATGGTGTTGACCTCCACAACCAGAGCTTGAACAGCAGTGCCAGAATACCTACACTGGAAGAGAAGCCTGGACAGCAAACGGTGAGCTTGTAGCACAAGTCAAAGATTAGCATTTAAGGTAAAGCATAGATCACCTACTCAAAGTGACTGTCCCTTGTGATGGAACCAAGTGGTCCAATCCCCACTTCATAGGATGAAGTCATTCTGTTCTCATACACCACATATCCATTGTCCTCCTGCAAACAGCAACATGGTTAGCATACACTCTTTTCCAAGCAAAGCAAGTCCAAACAGCACCAGTACCCACCATCATGCTTGTGCCACATGCTGTGACAGGGAATTGGTAAATGGCAAAGGAAGGTGTGGACCCAACTGGAGCACAAGGTGGGTCATTTCCACCCAACAGACGGACTGTATCCAGACTCAGTGAAGGCAGTGTAACATCTCTAGCCACCACAACCACAAACTGGCCATCTCGAATACACTGGACAGTCACTGTTTCAAGGTAGAAAGCAAGTTACCTCAGAGAACCAGTTAAACAAACAGCTATAGCTTCGGCTCAACACCCTTACCCACTTTCCCATAGTAACATTGCGGTCCATCAAAGCAACAGTTTATAGCGTCACACTCAGCAGCACTGATACCAGGTTGACCACATTGGATCTGCTCATAATCAGCTACAGCACACTTGTCAAGAGGCTCTACCTGTGCCACTGGCTGCTTGGGCAGAAGAGCCTGAGAAAACTGATGTGCGGTTTGCTGTTGCAGATCTTGAGGTAAAAACTGTTGATCACTTAGAAGAAACAAAACATCTTTTGGATTCTGGGATAAAATCCCTCCTCGAGTATGCTGGAGGACTGAAGCCTGAGGATTCTGGACTGGATTTCGCCCTTGTCGCCAAGTCAAAAACTGTTGGTCGCTTGGCTGAAACGCAAGAGCTTGACGACTCTTGGCTGGAATCCCTCCTTGTTGGTCACTTTGCTGGAAGACTGAAGCTTGAGGCACCTGGGGCAGATTACTCCAGTGTGGAACAGCATGACAGAAAGTACAAAACCACACACAAAGTGCCAAAAGATAAAATATACCCATACTTTCTGCCATTGCTCCACAACTGAATTCATCGTTCAGGTGGATCCCTTTGACATTTTTATACTTGATAGATTGCAGCTTTTAATTGATGACCCCTCCCTGTTCATTAACAATCATGGTTTTCCAGACTTGCACAAGTGGGAGTTTCCAAGGTGAATCTTATTGGTTCTCATGAGATAACTGGCTTAATGCAATGAAAACAATGTATCTTAGCTTTAAGAGCATTCTCTACATACAAGGTTACAAAGTTATTTCCTTTTTTACATGTTTCCAAACTGTCATGCAAATGAACTTCTAACTTATCTGGCATGGCAGATCTACATATGTTCCGTTTAACTTGTCAGATCTTAAGAATTCCTTATGAACCCAGCCAACCCATCTGTTGACCGCAAGCTCACAATTTATCTTGGTTCAATAATACTCATGCCAACTGGGACAGCCAGGGACCTGGGAGTAGTGTTAGATGAACAGGAAAAGTTCACTGCCCACATCTCTATCGCCCAGCCAAATGTTTGTGCTTTAAAACATCAGGAATTTCAGACCCTTTCTATCTATATATGCCGCAGAGCTCCTGGTCTAAGCTCTTGTCAAATCGTGTCTGGTCTTCAATCAACAAAAGGGGGATAACGTCACCCCACTCACTCCGCTGGCTATCTGCCACTGCCCACATCAAATTCAAGGTTTTGACTTTGGTTTTCATGTCAACTCGCTACTCCAGTTGTATGTGCCCTCGCTCCCTGTGATAAACAAGCATTATCTGAAGGTTCCCTCGCAACAAGGCACATAGTACCTTTGCAGATCAATCACTTTGTTTCTCTGTGGTGGAAGGATCTTTCAACCATAACCCAATCTGTTGAGACCATCTCAGCATTGATGAAATAGCTGAAACCCATCTCTTCCATGAGCATTTAGCCAGTCCACAGGCAAAAGGCACTTAGTTTAAAAAAACCTTTCCTCACAGTGTCTTTCTTCTGCTCTAGCTTCTTTACTACTCTAGATACTATTGGTCTTTATGACAAATCTGCCTTTTGTCCCACTCTTCTGCCCATCCGGTTTCCTGTCTCCACTCTTAACAGCTCCTTTACTACTACTTAGAATAATAAATAAACATCAGCATAAAGGTCTCTGGGATTTAGTCACAGTGAAGTCGGGGAGTTCAGAGAAGGGTTTGGTCTTCAGTGGTGGGTCTGTTGGGCGCACATATTCGCTTCCTGTTCCGGGGCGCAAGGGCAGATGGCTCCTTCTTGCAGCTTGGCATCGGTCATGTCTGAATTGTATTGATCCTTTTGCAAAAGTTTCATGAGAAACTAAGGTTAGGGTTAGGGTTAGGTTTAGGGTTTCTTCTTCTTATTTGATGTTTTATGGTGGTTGGCAAACTAGCTTTTGGTGCATATTCCGCCACCTACTGGGATGGAGTGTGGAGCACTGACGTAGAGAGAAAGGTGTAGGGTTTCTGCGGGACTCCAAATAAACATTTAAATTGTGGTGCAATTAGGATCCACTATGTGCAACAGGGTTGGGTGGGGTGTACATGGCATCTACCATTGTTTGCACCTGGGTGCATTTGCCATTTAGGTAAAAGGTACACCAAGAAATGTGGTTACCTGTTTTCACAATAGTAGAAGTAGCGGTGGCGTAGTGGGCTAAAGCACGTAACTGGTAATCAGAAGGTCCCTGTAATAAGTGCACTGTAAGTCGCTTTGGATAAAAGCGTCTGCCAAATGCATTAATGTAAATATCAGAACAGATCTGACTGGGTACACCAAGAGCAAGTCAGACAAGATGCATTTCTGAGACATATGTAATCTGAGCAAATAAGTAGCATCTCTGCTGCTGGACCTTCTTTTTGTGTTTATGGATGTGACTTAAATGCAAGAACAAAAGACAGAAGCCTGAAATTTCACACCAAATCATCCAAGACAGCTCATAGACTCACCATAGCGACCCGGGATAAGGCAAGAACATTGTTCTTTATGCACTGGCTCAATAATGGTACTTTATTTCTAATGATACATTTAATGAGAAGTCTTCTGTATTGCATCTTTCACATGCCTGAACCTTATTAGTTACTGATATAAATAACTTAACCCTTGTGTGACCTTCAGGACATTTTTGTCTTTTCGATCATTTTGGCTGTGTTAACGCCAATGGCATATATTTTGTGTGAATTTTTGGGGTAATTTTGATATTTCAAACAGACACAATACTCACACTCAGGACTTTCAGGACAAAAATGTCCCCACTGAAACTCATTAAAACTGCAATATTTGATCCCAGTGGCATTAAAGCATATGATCATGAATTCTAAGATATTATACTTTCATTCCGGAGCCGTGTTCAACATTTACATTTTTAATATTTCCACCAGATGGTGCCATTTTTACTCATGTTTAGCCTATGGATCAAATACAAACTTTTCCCCTATTCTCTGTTTGCTGTATTACAGAGACCTGCAGGACAACTGAATAAATGATGCAACTGAAATCATGTATATATTTGGTAGTTATGATCAGGAAAAAAAAATAAAAAAAATGTATAACTAATTGAAAGTGGAAAATAATTATGCCAGTTTTTGACGCTGACCTCCGAGTAACTTTTTTTATTGACGCACAAGGGTTAAATTATCAGTCAAACAACAAAAGATCCAAGGACTACTTTTGGAATGTTTATTCTTTTAGAAACCAAATAAATACACCTTTAACACACTGAAAGTTTCAAACCTGTGGTTAAATATAATAATTGATATTATATATTGGATTTATTTTCTCTTGAAATCTATGATCAAGTAACCGTCCATGTGCTTTCCTTGCATTAGAACAGACAGACGTTTAAAAAAAAGAAATGGACCTAAACTTCATGAATTACAGAGAATAACAGAAATTGTTCAGGCTAGGTAAATGGCATGCTCTGCCAGGAGCTTTACATAAAAGCAACTGAATTGGCACATTTCTCTCTCAATTTCCTTTAACGTTTCTATTTAAAGATTTGTGCAAGAGGACTGCTACATTCACAACCATATATTAGTACTGCAGATGATCTGTTGTGATGATCGCCCCCTGGTGGTTTTGTCCCAGTCTTCATATTAAGTGCAGCTGACAAGTCTGATGGACTTCAGATTATTACAGATAAAAAAGGAGTCATTTCTGTCGGTAATATGGCATAAACATAAGAGCATTTGTGAATGAGCAGACAGACAGGACGCACAGAATGTGGTTCATTTCTCGGTGGAAAAAGCCCTTTTCATCAGAGGTGGGGGGGGTTTTCCAGCCTCATACACTAAATCGGGTGGGGGGGTACTGAGACAGCACCAATCCGGGATGCGGCCCGTCTGGTTGTAGTAGTCTCGGGACACAGACCGACTGCCCAAGATGTCTTGCCAAGCTCCAAATATAGCACCTACATAGGAAAACAAAACATCACATTGGCATTAAATCGTATTATTGCATAAAACACATCAAGAACTGTCATAAAACGTATTTCTGTTCCATGAAAGCAATCTGATTACCTTGAAGAGATGAAACACAAGTTGAATGCACTGCTCACAGCTGCTCGTCTCTAATGCACAGCACTCGGTCAGCACTGAAATGCTGAATATATAAAACTAAAATGGTCGCTCACCTCCTAACCAGGCAGTGCAGTTGGGTTTAGCCGGTGGGCTGTGGATACGGAAGCTCTTGGTAGCTAGAGCATCTCTGTACTTCGGTTTCTCCACCAGCGAGCGGATCTCAGCCAACAGGCGGTGCTGGAACCCGGGCAGCATGGCCGTTCCACCGATTATCACCAAGTTCTCTGACAGGACCTTACGAGTGTCAATGGGACACTGAAGAGAACAACAAACAAGATGAATGTTGGGAACACTGATGCTAGGGTGTTATGGGTGGTTGCTATGATGGGCCGAGTTGTTTTTATCATGCCGTTATGCAGTTGCTAGGGCACTGCGAAGGTGTTCCGAGTTGACGTTTAAAAGGAATATTCTGGGTTCAACACAAGTTAAGCTCAGTCATCATTTCGACTTCTTTAAATTTGCGTTCCAGTGAGACACTTACAATGGGAGTCAATGGGGCCAATTTTGGGAGGGTTTGAAAAGTCAGAAAGTATCTACATTAATACTTGTTAAAAACGTGTATTATTTGAGCTGTTAAATTGTTAAAACGGTTGCATCGGGGTTTACGGTGTTACGTCGTCATGGCAACGAAGTAGTAAAATTGTCTCTATCTTCACACAGATGTGGTTAATAAGTGATTTATTGACAGTAAAATCATGTTAACACACATTGTTTATGTGTCTATACTTTTGAAACAGTATTTTAATGTTGACAGATTAAACCCCATTGACTTGCATTGGAAGTGTCTCACACACACACACACACACACACACACACACACACACACACACACTCACACATTAAACCCCATTGACTTGCATTGGAAGTGTCTCACTGGAACACATATTTTAAGAAAACGAGGGACGAGTCGAAATGTATTTTTGTGCCGATCAACATTACGCAACAAATGCCGTACATTGAGATTCACTTGTATTGAACCCGGAATATTCCTTTAATGTCTCGAGTGAAAAGAGTCGGTGATTTCTGCTCTGTAGATCTGACTGGAGTTCCTCCTCCAATGCAAGTCTATGGGGTTTTTCCAGGTGTACATGTGAAGTGTGATCTGTTAGTAAATATCAGCACACCTCTCCTCAACAACACACAAGATTAGAAAACTCCACTAACAAGCATCACATCGTCTGAGACACCGTCAGGGCAAGTGTGCGATGCTAAATGGATGATATAAAATCCCGTCAATTCCATCATCAGATTTAGCGCTGCCTTTAACTGTACATGCGCTCGGACAAAACGTGTGTGTGTAGCCGCAACAGACAACAAGCCGATCTGAAGTTCTAATGTTTGGTACCTTAACCAGAGTGTCGAGCAGCAGAGTGGCGATGGACTTCTCCTCGTTATCCTGTTCAAACAACATCTCAGCCACAGAATCTCTGGAAAGAGAAACACGTTGGATTTACAATCACTCCACATGAAACTCAGATTGATAGACGTGTCTGTAAGAGGGACCGTCCCAGTCCCGGAGAACGCTCGGGGACAGAGAACAGACACTGAACTTGTGATCTCACGAGTGAAATCTGACATCCGTTTTGCAGGCGTTTACCTGATGCATCCTTTAACGTGAAGAATCCTCTGGCCATCTAATGGATATTCTACATCTGGAGGAGGAGCGGGTCTCTGATGGAGCAACAAGATAATTCGGACACTTAATAGTCCCCGATGTACAGTCTATTGCACAAAAAGCTGGCAGGCTGTGATCCGATCGGCTGGCTTTATGCAATACAGATTTCCAAGTGTGTTCGCTCACCTCAGCTGATCTATCCATGTTAAATTTGGCCTCTTGGATCTTCATGCCTCTCTGTAAGTCGCTCACAAAACACATCCGCACTACATAAACACATGAAAAACAGAGTTATTGAAAAGATCAATACAAAAATTGAAACAAATGCTGTGAATGAGTTCAGTGTACTGCTGACCTTTAATATCCTCCACAACATCCTCCGAAATGGCATCTGTGACTCAAATAAAACACAATGGGTCAATGACGTGACGCTCGTTTTTTTAGTCCGCATTAAACACAATTCACAAAACAATTACTTAAATACACCGCTTCTACAAACATGTTTAATTACTGAGTTCAAAGTCATTTTGATATTTGTTCTCGGGCTTGGTCAAGAATGTCATGTTGTGCAACTGTCCAGAGACAGTAAAAAAATTAAAAGTCTCGTTAAAAGTTGAAATTGTTTGGTTTTGGTTGTGCCGAATATTCTTTTTCCTTTCTTTTTTAAATGCAGTGAAACCATTTTATTTTAAAATTGGATTCATATTTGAACAACTTTCATCAAATTGTTTATTATGTGTCCAGGAGTGTTGATTATTCATGTTACATCATTATCATAATTAATTCAGATTCAAAGTAGCGTCCTGCATCGTCCAATCACTGTCAATCATGTTCAAATAAAATGATCCATTATAAATGAATCTATGTACTGATGATCATCGTCCCATGTGTGTCAAACATGTTGATCCAAACATCATCTGCAGCCTGAAACTGAACTTTTGATCAGATTTTAGGAGTGAACGCACTTAACTGCATAGAGAGATATAGGATGCTCCCTATTTAGTGCATGACTTAACCTCCAGTGTGCTGTCTGTCTGCACTGGTCTCAGAACAGTTATAGGAGAGCTATAGGATGCTCCCTTACTCCCTATTTAGTGCATGACTTAATGCCTATGATTGGCGCCATGTTGTTTTGTCACATGACTCGGTGCGCTGGAAGTTTAACCCTTTAATGACAGCCCAGAGTCTCCTGAATTTGCATCACACCATTAAATATCAATATTTTGACATTGTAATGAAGAGGCACATTTGGTTCAGGTCATCTGGTGCAACCACGACAAAACTAAAATATTCTTTTGAAAACTTTGAGTTGTGCTCAACCTTTCTCTCATGTTTTCAAAATGCAAGGAATCTATTTTAATGCATTTTACTGCACCACATGACATTTTTAAGTCATTAAATACATTTTTTTGTACAAAAATGCAACAACATTAAATCAATGTCTACGAACTCAACACGCGTTTTGAAACTAATTTTTATCACCTCGGAAAACCTTATTGGTCAATGACCCCATACGGTCAAACTTGGGGAATCATTCCAAGAAACAAACCTGGAATAATAGTCTGACAGATACTGCATTTCAAACACACAGATATTTCTCACCAATAACGGAGGGCAGATTGAGGCCCGTGCCAGCGTCTGTGCCCACTGTGCACTGCTCGGACAACAGACTGTGCAACTCCCTGCAAAAGCACAAAAACAAAATGTGTCAGACACACATCATTAGTTCAGCGGAGAACACAGATATGATGTGACATTCAACATGGACATACTTATGAATGGCTTTTCCTCCCATTGGCAGCGCTTCCCAAGACGACAGGATCGGAATCCCTTCATAGATCTAATAAACCGTTAAGGTCATCTTTCCACATCAGACCGCATCAGATGATACTGTGCTCATGGTTGCTTTAGACATATGAAAATAAATATAGTCTGATAACATGGTAATAGTCACAATAAGACCAGGGACACGTGTTAGGAACGTAAACAAGACCATTTTCATTTCACGTCGAATTGCGCCAAAAGTCAGAAATGGATACCGGTAGCACCAGAGTCTCGGAGTAGCCGCAATCCATCACGAGAGCAGACTGAACGCCCAGAGTCATCACAGACATCAGGTGACTCGGAGCAAACAGCACCGACGGAACCTACCGCACACACACAAAACAACACTCGCTTTAAACACATCGTAGTGGATCTGAGGCAGAGGATTAGAGCGAGACTTGAAGTTTCACCTCAAAATGTTTGAAGAAGACTTTGGAGAGCGTTTCTCTAAAGTGCGACGGACACAGGATGGACTCAATGATCACCACACGACGATCACGAGGATTCACAAGCAAATGCCTGAAGGGAGGAAACAGCATCATGAGTTCAGACACAATCACGAGAGAGAGAAACACATCATGTGCTTTTTACTGCAGGTATGACCAAGGGAACGAATCACCCCAAAATGAGAATCCTCTCATCATTTACTCACTCATCTCTCGGTCATCTCAAACTCGTATTAATTTCTTCAGCTGATCACAAGATATTTGAACAGAGATGTGATGTCTGTCCAATACAAGTGAATGGTGACCAGAACTTTGAAGCACCAAAGAGCAAAAAATGCAGCATTTAAGTAATCCATAATACTCCAGTGGTTTAATCCATATAATCAGAAACGATCCAATCGATTTTGGGAGAGAAACATTTTTCACTGTAAATCATGACATCATGCATCAAGCACTAGGTAGTGTAATCGAGTTTGAAATCATGATCGTGCCTGAAGACTGATGGCAAGGTGAAACATTTTGGTCCGTTCTCATCCAAAGCCAATGGGATCGCTTCAGACAATTCATCTAGAGTCGTAAGGATTACTTCCATGCTGCCTTAACGAGCATTTTTAAAGTTCTGGTCACTCTGCACTTGCATTGAAAGGACAAACAGACAAAATCTACCTTTCTTCAATGCAAAATGTAATTTTAATCATTTATTTTATTATGAAACATTACAATTTCCCCCAAACAAAGTTCCAGGATGTTCTCTGACTTCTGATATATAAAGTGTCTGTGACTGGAAAGAGGCAGAAATAACAATTAACTGCAAATGAGTTGCTTTATATAACAAAACAGATTCATTTTCCACCATTTTCATAAATGGACCTTTTTCTCTTTTTTACTCGTCTAACAAAACAATTCCAAATATTACAAGCCAAAACTGAAGCGTCCAACACGCTCAACATTGACATTAAGCGACGTTAGATCCCAAATATCAGAGGTGAAACTGATCGCTGCTTCGGGATTGGCTTGTCGTCACTCACCCCCGTTTTTGTTATTTCTCCCGGGAAACTCCCGTAATTTATACATAGCCGAGCATGCGGAAAACTGTCCGATTCCGGTCCCTGGCCGGTCGATCGGTGCATCTCTACATATTTCCATTCAAATATCTTTTGTGTTTGTTTCGCAGATGTTACAGACGTCGTGCTGGAGTGGTGGCAGCGAAGTGGGCTAAAGCACAGAATGGGTAATCAGAAGGTTGCTGGTTTGACCCCCACTGCCACCACCATTGTGTCCTTGAGCAACACTAAACTCCAGGTTGCTCCATGTAATAAGTGCACTGGATTAGTCTGCCAGATGCGTAAATGTTAATGAGTCAATGAGAGAAACTATCCCTTTAAAGAAATATCACTAAAACGTGTAGCATCTCCCCTACCTGAAGTACAGCAGATGAATGAACTCCTTCAGAATAGCATACAACTCCTCTGTGTTGATGTTGTACTGGACCACACAAACGGCCTGGAAAAGCACGAGACAAATTGATTTAACTTAGAAGCACTTTCCCTGGAAGACACTTCTGAAATCTCTTAAGATGAAGCATATGAACGGTCTTGCTCCCGACTCACCTTTTGAGATCCAGGGCGTTTAATTTCACTGGGAATGATGAACCTCGGCCCCGTCTCTCCGGCAAAACCACATCTGCACATCACAAACAAGAAAACAGAACAAAACCTTTCATCCGTCCGTACCAGAGAAATAACCAGCGTGCCAAACACTCATCTACACATTAAGGTCTCATTTATGCAAGATGTTTGTAAAGAAATAAAACCTCTGCAGACATGCTCAACATACTCGGTTACAGGATTCTGTTTAATATATAGCCTATATATTTACAATCACAAAATGACAACGCATATGCTGTAATGCAAATATTTTAGCATATTATTTGGTAATATAATGACATCACATGGAAGTACCGTGATGATACTGAATGATTGCTATATTCATGTATAAGTACTCAAAAATAGTACATTTCTTCTCTAAAATTGCAGTCTGATTTCTTAATTGATTACTTTAAAATAAATTCGACTTGATTACCAACAAAAACCCATTTCTACTCGTCATACCTAATACCTCAAAAAAATAATTATTTCGACTCTATAACTGTTCTGAGACCAGTGCAGACAGACACCACACTGGAGGTTAAGTCATGCACTAAATAGGGAGCAAGGGAGCATCCTATAGCTCTCCTATAACTGTTCTGAGACCAGTGCAGACAGACAGCACACTGGAGGTTAAGTAGTGCACTAAATAGGGAGCAAGGGAGCATCCTATATCTCTCCTATAACTGTTCTGAGACCAGTGCAGACAGACAGCACACTGGAGGTTAAGTCATGCACTAAATAGGGAGCAAGGGAGCATCCTATAGCTCTCCTATAACTGTTCTGAGACCAGTGCAGACAGACAGCACACTGGAGGTTAAGAAGTGCACTAAATAGGGAGCAAGGGAGCATCTTATAGCTCTCCTATAACTGTTTTGAGACCAGTGCAGACAGACAGCACACTGGAGGTTAAGTAGTGCACAAAATAGGGAGCAAGGGAGCATCTTATAGCTCTCCTATAACTGTTCTGAGACCAGTGCAGACAGACAGCACACTGGAGGTTAAGTCATGCACTAAATAGGGAGCATTCACATTTCTGCCTTTAAACCCTAAAAAAAAATTGCCCCCATTGACTTCCATTGTAAGTGTCTCACTGCAACACACATTTAAAGAAAAAGAGGAACGAGTCGAAATGAATTTTTATGGTAATCAACATTATGCCACAAATGCTGCTGATTGAGCTAAACAGAATATTCCATTAATTATATTCACAATAATGTTTGTATTATTGTGAATGTATGCATGCATGTTTCCTAAAACAAACAGGGATACATAATATAAACACAATTCATGTTTGAAATGGGTTACGCATTTCTAAAATATTTTTGGATTGGTATACAAGTAATGTACTTAATACTAAATATTCAACTTAATTGAAACTTATTAACTTTAATCCAAATGCAAGAATTTCGATTGTAATACGTCCCACTACTTCTCACTTATAAGCGTTATTAGATTACAGTAACTAAGTACTTTGTAATCAGATTACACCAACACTGATTATGGTACTACTATTGTACATAGTACTTCTATATGGTACATTTTGATTAGTGAAACATAACTCAGCTTCACTATCTCTGTGCAAACTTCCAATAGTATATGATGAAAACAACACATTTATTGTACTCACGACAGAAGTGCTTGTTTATTTTACACTCCATAAATTAACGGTCACTTACTTCGTGTACGCCGCTCCTAAATCAATAACCACTGCGGTCTTCTCTCCTCCACTACCCAAGCCTTCAAACAAGGGCATTTTAATGCTTATAAATGAATAAAAATATCAGAAATGGAGATTATTAAAAAATCATGACGATCACAACTGGACGGGGTCCTTCACGATGACTGCCCTTCATTTGCCTGAATACAAATAAACAAAAATATAAAAGTCCCGTTAATACAATTTTAATATTATCCAACACGTATATTGTATACATCTACAAGACATAACATTATTTTTATGTATTATATCAAATAATAAAATGTGTAATGTAATGGGCGTGTTCTGATCTGAGATCAGTTTTTCACACGTTACTCGCCGCTCAATCACACGAGATTTAAGTGCGTAAAACTGAACTCAGATCCGCTCTTAGAGCCGAAGGCGCCTGTGCAAGTGTTACAACATAAAAAAACATGACTAAAACCTTTAAAGGAATGTTTAGGGTTCAGTCGACACGTTTAATCGACAGCAATTGTGGCATAAAAATTGATTAACACCTTTATTAAAAATAAATAAACTCTCACATTTACACTTACAGCGGAAGTCAATGGAGCCCAATCTATAAACATAAAAATACACAGTTTAAAAATTATAGCGACATCGCATAAGCAGTGCAAATATTGACATGATTTTAGTGTGCTAAAATTGCTTACCAACCTTTTCTGTGTAAAGTTATATCCAATATCAGGATCATGGGGTTTTTCTTGACATTACAACAAAGTTGAGGCTTAAAATTGTCACTAAAAGTGATTTTTTTTCACACTAAATTCATGTTGACACACTTTTGAAACAGTGTGTTGAGAATTCCCACTTATTTTACCACCAGCTGATCACTAGTTCAATCCATAGGTTCAATCAGGGTTGCCAGATGCCAGCAAGGTTTCCCAGCCCAAAACCTCGTCAAAAACCGCGAGAAAGCACAAAAAACCGCCCAAAATTGTTTTAGCTTTTTTTTTTTTTTTTTGTGGCTTGTTTCTCGTTTAAACACATAATCATTCATCTTTAAAATTACCCATTGGTCCGTGTACTTTTGCGTCCATTCGTTTTTCCTTTTTTAACCCGTAATTGAAAAACGAAAAATGAACGGTTGTTGTATTTTTAAAACGCAAAGTTGAACACCAAAGGTACGCTACACTAAATGCTGCGCAAAAAAATACAAAATAATAATATTGACGTATTTTCAGATTTTTGTTTATGACTTTTTGCCCCTTTATTAAACATTTTAAAATATTCACAAATGAATATGGAAAAAATGTCGATTTTACTGGTTTCTTTCCTGTAACTTTTTCTATATTTTACCCGCTTTGGCATATTGGCACTGGCAGTGTCAGTCAAGTTTGAAAACCCCGCGAACTAGGGGAGGGCGGTGCCGGCGTGCGTGACGTGAGCTGAAGGTAGTGGGAGGGAGTGTCTGTTGTGAGTTTTGGGGGGGACGTGCACGTCAGCCAGAGCTGCAGTGTGTGTGTGTGTGTGTGTGTGTGTGTGTGTGTGTGTGTGTGTGAGTGAGTGAGACTGCTGCCTGCTGAACAGGGTCGCAGAAAGAAGGATCTGATATATTGCAAAACCGCCCGCGGGAACCGCCCAATCTGGCAACCCTGAGTTCAATACAGCTTTAGCTCCACCCACTGGAGCTCCACGTGTGACTAATCAGTGTAATTGCCTCGGTGGACCCTGCAGTGCTTTATTTGGAGTGCTTTGAATGTGGCTGGTGATCTCCTGGCCTTTCAGTGTTTTTCCTTTTGGAAGTGTTGCGTTTGTGGATTTATAACAATTACTTCCAAGCCACTTCCTAGAACAGTTCTTCCAATTACCTCCAAAACCTTCTATAACTTTTAAGGACTCATGACTTATAGGTCTAAAAACTGCTGCTGGATCAAATAAAAGACCAATGAACTGTGAACTGGATTTAATGTGTTTTAATGGACACCATCCTGCAGTACTCCTACAAACAGACCAACACCCCTATAATATATATTATTTTACACATATTTTAAAGGTTATGGACTGGCCCCATTTACTTCCATTGCAAGTGCCTTAATGTAACCACAATATTTGCTCTTTTCTTTTGTTTTTTTTTCTTCTTTAAATAAATGATTGACAAGTCTAAATGAGCTTTTGTAGCCAATCAGCATTATGCAACATGTTGTTGATTGAGTTTAACTTGTCCTGAACACGAAATATTCGTTTTTATTTATTTTGTATTATTATTATTTACCTTAATTTTGCATCGTTTTTAAGATATATAATATAAAACATATTTTTCGTATATTAGGCCTGTATATAAAAACAAAAAATGCATTATTTTGATATTGTATTATTTCTGGTTTATTTTTAACGTTCAATATAAAAATTATGATGATGATCATAAAAATAATATTTACATGGATGATGATGACGGTCTTCAAAAACATGAAAATTGAAAATACATTTTAATTACGTAATAAAAATTACGTAAAATATGTAGTTTATTTATTATTATTAAAGATAACTCAATAAAATTTGATGAAATTTCATTATGAAATTGAAATGCGTAAAAACTAAAAATATTTTTTTTTCTTGAGTGTTCGGCTTCCTAAGAAAATCAATTAGATATTTTTATCATTATAATAATAATAATAATGATGATAAAAATAATCAGTAATCATTATAATAATAATAATAATAACAATAATTAATGATAATAACAATAATAATTATAATAATTAATTATTATTATTTTTACATTATTATTATTAATAATAATATATTATTATTAATAATAATAATGTAAAAATAATAATAATTTTGAACTTGGGCGGGGATATTTGTTTTGCATGACTAATTCTTAAAATAGGACCGTTTATTAGGTTTTAAATATGCTAATTAGCTGGCCGGTGAAGTTTTCTGCGCGGTCTGCTGCATGCGGACAGATGCGCAGAGCAGTCGACTGCGCATGCGCCCATGACTGCGCGTCTGTGTGTCTGCAGATGAGCGCTAGGGGAAACTTCAGCTGATATCAGCTGACACAAGCAGACAGAGAGACACTGACATCTTATAATGCATCTTAAGAGCGGATACGAATGATTCTAATTGTGCCATTTCATTAGAGTTGAGATCAGCTGCACAACATTCATGCACCGCAGGTAAAGATGATGCATTTATATACATCGTGTGTGTGCATCCGTGCGTCATTCTGAGTGCGAACGTGCCATTATGTTTGTTTACTAAATATTAAAGTTGTCCATATGATGCGTCAGGTTGCGCGCAATTATGCATGTTATAATTGATTCTATAGTCTCGTGCCTGTAATATTGCTTGTTAGGGTTATTAATGCATAGAAATGGTTTGAAAACCTATTAATGTGTAATATTAGGGCGCATTGTCTTGGAGAATACGCTGTGAGCTATTATAGGCACTGGCAGAGAATTGCAGTGGTGTCTTGTGTGTCAGGTTACCACTGCAGATTTAGGAGAGTGTATGGAAGATGTACATAGACTAATCCTAATACTTATAAATGCACTAATGCTAGAGATGTTGTTTATTAAAATTATTTTATGATAGACACAGATACAGTTTGTTTTTAACTGTCTAATAGCTCATATAAAGCATATATAAAAAGCAAAAAAATATATAAATAAATAATAATTATATATATATATATATATATATATAAAGCAAACAAATCTATAAATAAATTAAAATATATATATAAAGCATATATTAAAAGCAAAAAAACAATAAATAAATAAAAAAATATATATAAAGCATATATAAAAAGCAAAAAATATATAAATAAATGTTAAAAAAATATATATAAAGCATATATAAAAAGCAATATATGTTTTTTTTAATGCTTTTTGACATTAATAACAACAACATTAGAATACAGCAATAAAAGTTATTAATATTTAAAGACAATAATAATTTCTCTTAAAATGCTATATCAAACATATCTGTAACACATTCATCTTTATCGGCTGTTACATAAACCGTTGAACAATTTATATAAACAAACAAATAACAAATAAAAATTAATGGAATTTTCCGGGTTCAAGAAAAGTCAAGCTCAACGAACAGCATTTGTGGCATAATATTGATTTTCACACACACACACACACACACAAAGAAATTTGTTTATTTAAAAAAAGAAAAGAAAGCCTCCATCAGGGTTACAGTGAGGCACTATGGAAGTGAATGGGGCCAATCCGTAAACATTCAAACACACACAAGTATAGCCACAACACACGCTGTAAACATGATGCGCATTAATATGATTCTAGTGAGATAAAATAACTTTGTTGCCATGACGACGCAACACCCGTAAACCCTGTAAGCAACTAAACTCATGTTAACACATTTAATGTTTACGTCTTGTGTCTGTATTTTTGAAACAATGTGTATTTCAATGTTTACGGATGAAGTGCCTCACTGTAACCCAGATTTTTAAATCACGTTAGATCAGGCCCCCCCCATGACCGGTGACGTACTCCACCCTATTATCATAGCTCCTCCCCTGAGTGATGGACACACAGTCCTGGAGCAGATACAGTGAGAAGAATAATGTCTCATAAGTGTTCATAAGAGTCTTCATGTACTCCCGACATCAGAGACACTGAAGACGCAGTGGACAAGTTTTGTTTTTGAAGCAAATCTGCCCCAAAACATACAAAAATCCGTGTATGTTTGTGCAAATCATTTGACACCGGACTGCTTTGTGAAAGTGTGTCAATATAAAACAGGATGTTTGTAAATCTCCTTTCCGAATGTGCTTGTTAGCCGATTCCACGACTAATGCAGCTGAAGTTACCATCCTGTCAGTTTGTATCCATGGAGACCAGAGCTGTGTCGGGGGAGGGGAGCAGCAGCAGCTCATTTGCATTTAAAGAGACACACACGTGAAATCAGCGTGTTTTTGATTCCACCCAAAAAGAGGCGTTTATAACATGATATAATAAATGATCCGTGGGGTATTATGAGCTGAAACTTCACACACATTCTGGGGACACCCGAGACTTATATTACATCTTGTAAAAAGGTGCATAATATGTCACTTTAATGAACCGATAACCAATTCAGTAGAAGATTTTTTTAAAAGAGGGAAAAAATATTGCTCAAACCAGTTACCATTATAATAAACCAGTCTATCTCTAACCAATTCATGCCTGTGTGCCTCCAGACTCCAAATTTGAAATATGTTTTTGAAATTATGCTACAGCGCACACGTTTCAGATCTGTCCGGCTTTACTTCCTGTCTTCTTCCAGCTTAATGGTCGAGTGACGCATACGCCATGTTGAACGCTGCGACTCTCCAAAGTCTCCTGTTGGCTGCGGTGTTTCTTTCAAGCTGGGCCGCTCCGTTGGACGGCACGTGCTGCGGTGGACCACAGCTAAGGATGCCTGAGAACCAAAGAGAAGATAAGGGGACAACGAGACCTCTACTAAAGTACAGAAAATGGGACTCAGTTACTTCATCATCGGCATCAGACACAAGCGATAATTCATTCAAACGTTCCCCAATCACTGCCAACATATCTCTGACCATCACCAGTGTAGACACATACAGACAACCCAACACTGACCTCCAAACAGATGTGATCGCCACTAAACTCCCACCGGCATCTTCTCCAGATGGTCCTGGAAGCGTTGAGGAGGAAGCAGTTGTAAACAGCAGTGCTCGAGAAGGGTTGGGCAGAGCGACAGCGGTTGGAAACGAGGACAGACAGTCCGGGGTGGGTGAGCGAGCGGTCTGGTCTTACTCTCCATATCAGAAGCACTCAGTAGATGAGCAGCAGAGCTCAACGAGTCCGGCCTCCAGACAATCGGTTGTGGATCAGTTGCTGGGGACTACAGATGGGGTGTCTCTCCTACAGGCTTCGACGGCCTCCTCTACCATTGAACAAGACAGAGATGAGCCCGTTAGAGTAATCTCAGAGGATGTTGAAGCCTCTAACGGGTCGCCTGGATTTACAGAAGGAAAGAATGGGAACATCCAGCCAGGAGGGTCACCACTAACAAGAACTCCCCTACAGAAGGACGACAGAAGACTGGAAGCAGGTACGATCACCGGAACTCCGTCAGACTCAACCGATGGTCCATTCAGGTTCTCTCCACTGACCACTAACCCAACCACACCCCAAACCTCTTTAACCATCACCAGTGGAGACGCACAGGGTGGGTTAGACCTCCAGGATAACACGCCTGTGTCTGGACTCCGTCAGCTGGATCTGACCTTTAACTCCAGATTGGTGGATCCTTCTGATACCTGGACAGAGCCAGTTCACCTGCTGGGAGGTGAGTGACGTACACGACTGCATGTACTTCAATGCAAAGTATCCAAACGAGCATGTTATATACAGATATTTATTCATTAACTGTTTAAGTTTTTTTTTTTAATTAGCCAATTTTTGATAATGTCTCTTCATCAAGCCCCATTCTTAAAAGCGTTCCTGAACAATCGTATCTTAGCAACTGGTGTGTAATCACCATCAAATGAGGCTTTACTCCTTTCATGGGACTGTGATAATCATTTGCCTCAATTATGATGCACAGTCTCCACAGTAGTTTGCAATTAAATGACTGTGTAATTTAACTATTTATTTAACAAAAAAAATGTATAATTGTTTATTTAATTTTTTATTTGTATTTATACATTTTTACTATAAATCTCCACTTTCACATTCTTCTGTTTTTGGGGATTTGCATTCTTCATGCATATCGGCCCCTAATGGGTAGGGAGTAGAATTTATAGTAAAGAAGGACTTCTGAAGACATGGATTAAACCACTGGAGTCTTATAGATTACTTTTACGCTGCCTTTATGTGCTTTTTGGAGCTTCAAAGTTCTGTTCACCATTCACTTGCATTGTATGGACCAACAGAACTGAAATATTCTTCTAAAAATCATCATTTGTGTTCTGCAGAAGAAAGAAAGTCACACATCTGGGATTTGGTTTTGCTTCATCGGGGTATGATCATAAACGGTTTAAGCATAAGCAGATTGGCACACATAGATTTTTGCTCTTTACCCTGATGTCATATTGCAAACAATGTGTGCAGGTTATGTATTCAAAAGCAGAGATTAATCTGATGATCTCAAGACTCATGTAAATGCAGTTTTCTTTGTTAGACTTGTTTAATTAAGCAGTGTTTTGGTATTTATCAGCATACTGGTGTGCATGTAAACGCACTTAATCTTGAGATCTCTTGTGAAACTCCAGATGAATAAATGTGAGATTACTGGGGTCTTTTTCCTCAGGAGAAACATCAGCAAAAGTCTCCAATTGCTCTCCATTCGATGTTATTTCATTGCTGATATCTGTTTCGTCTAGAAATGAATACGTCATGTTTTACCCGCTCCACTTTGAACCCCAGCGGGCCCTGACAGCAGCCTAATTACTTTCTATTTTGAGTCACACTTGAGACTGCTAAAAGAAACTTCAACAGGTTCTACTATTTGATGTAGAAGCTTTCATGAATTATTCATTCATAACAGGTCTTTACAGTTCAGTGTTGTTCTTTAATTAATGCTCTTGGCTCACAATGTCTTACTAAAGTAATGTAAATACACTCACCCTAGCAACCACCTACAACACCCTAGAAACCACCTAGAACACCCTAGAAACCACCTAGAACACCTTAGCAAACACCTCGAACACTCTAGCAACCATCCAGAACACCATAGAAACCACCTAGAATACCTTACCAAGCACCTAGAACACCCCAGAAACCACTAAGAATACCTTAGCAACCACTAAGAACACCCTAGCAACCACACAGAACACCATAGCAATCAAAAAGAACACACTAGCAAGCACCTAGAACACCTAGAACACCCTGACAAACACCTAGTACACCCTAGCAACCACCTAGTACACCCTAGCAACCACCTAGAACACCCTGACAAACACATAGTACACCCTAGCAACCACCTAGAACACCCTGACAAACACCTAGTACACCCTAGCAACCACCTAGTACACCCTAGCAACCACCTAGTACACCCTAGCAACCACCTAGAACACCCTAGCAACCACCTAGAACACCCAAGCAACCACCTAGAACACATAAGCAACCACCTAGAACACATAAGCAAACACCTAGAACACCGTAGCAACCACCTAGAACACCCTGACAAACACCTAGTACACCCTAGCAACCACCTAGAACACCCAAGCAACCACCTAGAACACATAAGCAACCACCTAGAACACATAAGCAACCACCTAGAACACATAAGCAACCACCTAGAACACCGTAGCAACCACCTAGAACACCCTGACAAACACCTAGTACACCCTAGCAACCACCTAGAACACCCTGACAAACACCTAGAACACCCTAGCAACCACATAGAACACATAAGCAACCACCTAGAACACCCTAGCAACCACCTAGAACACCCTAGCAACCAGCTGTATGTGTTGTCAGGGCATATGATTGTTGAAATTCTGAGATGAAAGGAATATTTCGGGTTTGGTACAAGTTAACATCTACAGTATGTACAGCATCACAGACAATAACGTTGATTCGCCCCGAGATAAACATTAAAATACACACGGTTTCAAAAGTATTGCTACGAGACATTGCTAACTGGACTTCTATTGTAAAGTCATATCTAATACAAACTATTATTTTATATTATTTTGTGTGGTAACCGACAACATGTCACAGATGAAGCCACGGCCCAAAAACAAAGCTGTAAAATATTCTAAATAAATAATTATATAAATCATTAATAATATTATTAAATTTTTTGATTGATTGTGTTTTGGCTAAGCTGCTCATGAATGTCTCGTGAACAGGTGTCTTTTCCTTTTTTGCAGAGGACGTGAGTGTTCGTTCCTCATCTCCGGAGGCGGCTACAGAGGCGACCATGTCCTCTGAAGATCTGCCGCTGATATTTGAGCCATTTGAGGATGTCACCATGCTTGGTGCCTCAGCACCGCTGTCCGAACCGTCTGTTGCCATGGCAGCAATAGCTGTTACCGTGGGAGACACAGAGCTTGGGAAAATGATGTCTATGGATACAGGCCACGCCTCTGATGCCACTCTCTCAGGAGTGCTGAATTGGCCGCCATCATGGCAGACGTCTGGAGATCAGAAATCTGATGCCGTCAGTCCATCAAATATGCCGGTCAACGGTCCGGTCACAGAACCTGATGAAAACACACAGAGTGAGACGTTATGCATCCTTCAGTTTAAACAGCATGATTAGTTCAATGGTTCAGTTTCAGTCACGCATGTGTGCGAACACCCTTCGCCCTTTTATCCTTCTGTGGTGTCAGCTGTGCTCATGTAAACAAAGATGACCTCACGTGCGCACCACCAGATTTAAATGGGTGAAAAGGAAAATGTTCAATAAATTAGCACTTGAATTTGGTCTGTTCCTCACACAGAGATATAATATCCTGCACAACTTTTATATGGGCGACTTTTATTGTGGTTTCATGTGCTTTTGCAGCTTGACAGTCACTGTTACACGACAGACAGACAGACAGACAGATGATAGATCAGACAGACAGATAGACAGACAGACAGACAGAGATAGATGATAGATCAGACAGACAGTCAGATGATAGAAAGGTAGATCAGAAAGACAGACAGACAGATGATAGATCAGACAGACAGATGACAGACAGACAGATAGATGATAGATCAGACTGACAGACAGATGATAGATCAGACAGACAGACAGACAGATAGATGATAGATCAGACAGACAGATGACAGACAGACAGATAGATGATAGATCAGACAGACAGACAGATGATAGATCAGACAGACAGACAGACAGATGATAGATAGGCAGACAGACAGATGATAGATAGGCAGACAGACAGACAGACAGACAGATGATAGATAGGCAGACAGACAAACAGACAGACAGATAGATGATAGATCAGACAGACAGATGACAGACAGACAGACAGATAGATGATAGATCAGACAGACAGACAGATGATAGATCAGACAGACAGATAGATGATAGATCAGACAGACAGATGACAGACAGACAGATAGATGATAGATCAGACAGACAGACAGATGATAGATCAGACAGACAGACAGATGATAGATAGACAGACAGACAGACAGACAGACAGATGATAGATAGGCAGACAGACAAACAGACAGGCAAACAGACAGACAGATAGATCATAGATCAGACTGAAAGACAGACAGGCAAACAGACAGACAGATAGATGATAGATCAGACAGACAGACAGATGATAGATAGGCAGACTGACAGACAGATGATAGATAGGCAGACAGACAGACAGATGATAGATAGGCAGACAGACAAACAGACAGACAGATAGATGATAGATCAGACAGACAGATGACAGACAGACAGACAGACAGATAGATGATAGATCAGACAGACAGACAGATGATAGATCAGACAGACAGATGACAGACAGACAGATAGATGATAGATCAGACAGACAGACAGCTGATAGATCAGACAGACAGACAGATGATAGATAGGCAGACAGACAGACAGACAGACAGATGATAGATAGGCAGACAGACAAACAGACAGGCAAACAGACAGACAGATAGATCATAGATCAGACTGAAAGACAGACAGGCAAACAGACAGACAGATAGATATATCAGACAGACAGACAGATAGACAGACAGACAGACTGAAAGATAGACAGACAGATAGATCAGACAGACAGACAGGCAAGCGGATAGATACATGGATTGATGGATGGACAGACAGACAGATAGATGATATATCAGACAGACAGACAGATAGACAGACAGACAGACTGAAAGATAGACAGACAGATAGACAGACAGATAGATCAGACAGACAGACAGGCAAGCGGATAGATACATGGATTGATGGATGGACAGACAGACAGATGTCGTCATTTTCAAGCCAACAGAATGAAACACGTCAAAACAAGGTGAAATAATTTTTTGAAATGTGTTCTGATTGGTCCTGCAGGTGATGACATCACGCAGAGGTCTGTTACCCGGCAACCTCTGACTGAAGCCGTTCAGTTGCCAGCATCAAAACCAAAGACAGATGTTGAATCTAGAGGTTTGTTCATACGTGTTAAACAGCGCTAACACTCATCACTATAACTGCATACAGAAGAAAACATTCTGTCTTATAGAGCCTGATGAAGACGAGGAGATGAATTCAAATGAAGAGGAGGAAGAGAGTGAAGAGGACCTGACAGAAACCACCATCTCAACCCCGACACACGCCCCCTACAGCCTCATTCCTCCTCCTCCAGTCTGGGTGCAGCGGAACCAGCGACTGGGTGAGAATATTAAAGGAATCATTTACTCACCCTCATGTCATTCCAAACCCGTATGACTCACAAATGGAGATGTTCAGCAGAATGTTCACGCTGCTCTTTTCCACACAATTGAAGCATACAGTGGCAGATATTTAAATGTACATAAATATTGAATTGTCTTCATTTATTTGTAGTGCGGAGTTGGGTTGAACTTATAAGAGAAAAGGTGAGATTATTCACAACAAATATTCATTTTTAACCCTTTAACTATTTTGCGAGTGACCTGTAAATATCGTGTCTCTTCTACAGGCCGGCTATGTGTCTGGTATGTTGGCACCGGTTGGCATCGGAATAGCTGGTGCTCTTCTGTTGGTTGGCGCTCTGTACAGTTTCAGAGTGATTCATCACAAACGGAGAGACAACTTTAAACATCAGAGGAGGAAGGTAAGAAAATTAAAATTCTGTCATCGTTTGCTCACTCTCATGTCGTTCCACACCAGGTTTGACTTTCTTTCTTCTGTGGAACACAAAAGGAGACGTTTAGCTAAATGACGGCCTCGTTCACCAACATTTTGCTTAGTTTCTCCATTTGTGTTTCACAGAGGAAAGAAAGTCATTGAGGTTTGGAACAACAAGAGGGTGAGTAAATAATGAGAGCATTTTTGGGTGAACTGTTCCTTTAATTGGACATTAAATTGGTCATATTCTACATGTTTATAGAATGATGTAAGGTTGCGGTAAGGTTGCTGTAAGGTTGCGGTAAGGTTGCTATAAGGTTGCGGTAAGGTTGCTGTAAGGTTGCTGTAAGGTTGCGGTAAGGTGAGATGTAAATGTGGACATTATATGGAAGCGAGCTCATGGATGTGACGTTTTGTCCGTGACGTTGAGTGCGTGTGCATCTCACAGGTGTTAATCTGTCTCTTGATGTTTATACATTTCAGCCGCCCAGAGAGGTTCGGAGCGGACCTGACAATGCAATGCTCCTGGCTGACAGCTCAGAGGACGAATTCTGATGAAGACACACAAACATCCTTTAGAAACCGTTTGTGCTTCAGCCCAGATACAAGCAGCTGTGGTTTGTAGATTCACTGCTTGCCTCATCAACAGCACCGCAGCACATCATTATATACCGTTGACCCGCAGGGGTTTTCAAACTGGGGTCCGGGGACCTCCAGGGGGCCGCAAGGGAGTGCTACAGGGTCACAACTTTCAGTGAAAATAAGTGTCAAAATATTTCATTCTGAAATCATTAGATTAATCACATTGTTTTTCCGTATTGACAGTCATAGCTAGAAATATTAAATACTTCTATAAACTGGTATTATTCTGTAATTTCGTATATTATAGTAATACATCTTATTTGTATGAGGGTTGTAATGCGCTATTCTCTGTACAGCTACTTTGAAATTTATTTGTTTTGTTTTTAATTTTTGATCATTCATTAATTTAATATTAATTATAATGATAAAAAATGAAGAAAAAAAAAGATTTTTAAATATATATATATTTTTTTCATTTATTCGAATTTTATTCTTACAACTTAATAAAAATGAATCATTTTCAAGCTAATATTTTAATAAATTATTTTGGCTTCAGTACAATATAAAAGCCAATTATTTAATTTCGCAAACAGAATATCTACGTAATCTCATGTTTACTAGTTTTATCACACAGGGTCTGTCATCAAATTTGGGGGTCCTTCGCACAAAAACGTTTGAAAGCCCCTGTCCTACAATAAATACATTAAACATTACACACTGAACATTGCACTTCTTAATGAATTACTTAATAGTTTTAAATGTTTAAAAATACACATACTTGACTGTTCTTCAATCATGCCATACTTTATGAAGGCATTGAAACTCGTGCCCTAAAATAATTAAAGGAATATTCCGGGTTCAATCTCATTCGGCAGCATTTGTGGCGTAATATTGATCACCACAAAATGTATTTCGACTCAAATGTGTTCCAGTGAGACACTTCCAATGCATGTCAATGGGGTTTAATCTGTGTGTGTGTGTGTGTGTGTGTGTGTGTGTGTGTGTGTGTGTGTGTGTGTGTGTGTGTGTGAGACACTTCCAATGCATGTCAATGGGGTTTAATCTGTGTGTGTGTGTGTGTGTGTGTGTGTGTGTGTGAGACACTTCCAATGCAAGTCAATGGGGTTTAATCTGTGTGTGTGTGTGTGTGTGTGTGTGTGTGTGTGTGTGACACTTCCAATGCAAGTCAATGGGGTTTAATCTGTGTGTGTGTGTGTGTGTGTGTGTGTGTGTGTGTGTGTCACACTTCCAATGCAAGTCAATGGGGTTTAATCTGTGTGTGTGTGTGTGTGTGTGTGTGTGTGTGTGTGAGACACTTCCAATGCAAGTCAATGGGGTTTAATCTGTGTGTGTGTGTGTGTGTGTGTGTGTGTGTGTCACACTTCCAATGCATGTCAATGGGGTTTAATCTGTGTGTGTGTGTGTGTGTGTGTGTGTGTGTGTGTGTGTGTGTGTCACACTTCCAATGCAAGTCAATGGGGTTTAATCTGTCAACATTAAAATACTGTTTCAAAAGTATAAACACATAAACAACATGTGTGTTGACATGACTTTACTGTCATTAAATCACTCAGTAACCACATCTGTGTGAAGATAGAGACAATTCAACTTTGTTACCATGACGACCCTAAAATGACTGTAAAAACAAATATTTAAATAACTTTACAGCTCAAATAATACATGACTTTTATAAAATTATAAGCTTCACATTTCTGACTTTAAACCCTCCAAAAATTGCCCCCATTGACTTGCATTGGAAGGATTATGACTTGCAAAGGCCCTAGGGCCAATTATCTCCAAGGGCCCCCCTCCAAGGGGGACGGGGGATGGTTTGTGTTCGTTGTTCATGCCCAAAAGGGTTTTCAAGTGGGGGGATCACCAGATTGTGCACATTAAAGCCCAGGCCACACCCGGGCAGTCAAGGGCCCCCGGGCAGTCAAGGGCCCCCGGGTAGTCAAGGGCCCTTGGGCACTGGCCCCATTGGCCCGGTCAGTAATCCGTCCCTGCCACCACCCTTAGTTTGACAGTGCCAAGGTCGGACAGTTAATAGAAGCTGATTACTAGACTTAAGTGCCCTTTGGGGAGAGTAAGGAATCAGAAGTAGGGCTGCACAATTAATCTAAATAAAATAGAAACCGCGATATGACCTTGTTTATTATTAAATTGCAAAGGGCTGCGATTTAATTAAATAAATAGTCTGCTCCCTTCAAAGTGTATTTGCGCTGCTCAGTCCAGTCTATATTAAATTAGAGCATTATTACAGTGTTTTCAGAGATGTTCTGTGCTGCACATCTCCCTCTCATGCTTACAGTAACGGAAGTGATCTGAGTTCGGTTCCGTTTGATCACGTGCGCTAAAGATGTGATCCATCTTTAGTTCCAGTAAGAAGTCTCGCTGCAGCATTTTGGGCAATTTGCATGCGTGAGATCGCAGTCTGAGGCAGGCCACAGTATAGGGAGTTACAGTAGTCCAGACCTGATGTTATGAGAGCGTGGATTACAGTCTCCAAATCTTTCGGGGGTAGAAACGGTTTTAATTTCGCAACTGATCTCAGATGAAAGAAACTGTACTTTACCGCTCAAATGTAACTCTAAGGTTTCTTACATGAGGTTGAACACTGGCTGAAAGAAAACCTAAATTAAAAACAAGATGGAGACCTGGAGGGGCCTAAAATCAGAATTTCGCTTTTGCTTTCATTTAATTGCAAAAACGCGTTAGCCATCCAGCATTTGATCTCGTCAAAACAGCCTCAAAGCGCGTCCAAAGGATGTGTATCGTAGCATAGCATAGCAGTGGCAGGAGATCTTATATTTCTTAAAAATGGCACCCAAGGGGAGCATATAAAGTGAAAAGTGAAGAGGGCCTAAAATGGACCCTTGGGGCACACCGCATAATAGGGGAACCGACGAAGAAGGAAAGTTCCCTGAGAAGGTTCTATCTTTGAGGTAAGAGGCCAATCATTGAATATGGTAAATGGTCTGCACTTATATAGCGCCTTTTTAAATTAGCGGTATTCAAAGCGCTTTACACTGTGTCTCATTCACACACACACACACACACACACACACACATACACACACCAATGGTGGCAGAGCTGCATGCAAGGCACTAGTCTGCCATTGGGAGCAACTTGGGGTTCAAGTGTCTTGCCCAAGGACACTTCGCCATGTGGAGTCGTGTGGGCCGGGAATGGAACCGCCAACCCTGTGATTAGTGGCCGACCCGCTCTACCACCTGAGCCAGAGCCGACCCTATTCCAACAACCTTTTACAACCGATGTAACAGAATACTTTGATCAATTGAATCGAATGCATTACTTAAATCCAAAAAGACAAGCACCGCATACTAACCAGTGTCGAGAACTCGCAACAGGTCATTGCTGACCTTCAACAGTGCAGTTACCGACCTGTGCATTGATCTAAAACCCGACTGAAAAGTATCTAAATATTGGACATACTCATATAGGAATTCAACCGATGATACACAACTCTCTCTGAGTGCTTTGAAATAAAACGCAATTTGGAGATAGCTCTGAAATTGCTACGCATAGATGGGTCAAGATGGGGTTTCTTCAGCAGAGGGTGAACCACAGCATGTTTAATACTAGCAGGTACAACTCCACTTGCTAGAGAACTGTTAATAATGGCTGTTACAGCCGGGCTCAAGGTTATAAACACTTCCTTGAAAGACGAGTTGAGATGACATCGGATTCACAGCTGGAGCATTTAGCCTTGGAAACAATATCAGCTAGCTGAGCAGAACTGTGCTAGCTGCGTCACTGGTTTTAAAACACAGATTTAAAAAAACGAGGGACGAGTCGAAATACATTTTTGTGCTAATCAAGATTATGCCACAAATACTCTTAATTGAGCTTAACTTGTGTTAAACCCGGAATATTCCTGCAAGTTACTCGGCCTGCTTTGGTGTAATGTCTTTGAAACAATAAAACACACCAGGCATGTTATAATTCAATTTAGCGCAGTGTTTCTCAAACTGTAGTACACAGACTATTGAAATTTATAATACTTATACACTGGCGGCCAAAAGTTTGGAATAATGTTCAGATTTTGCTCTTTCGGAAGGAAATTGGTACTTTAATTCACCCAAGTGGCGTTCAGCTGATCACAGTATATTCAGGACATTACTGATGTATAAAACAGCATCACTATTTGAAAACGTCATTTATTATCAAATCTCGACAGCAGCATCAGTCCAACCCCTTAACCTCGAGTAATCATGATAAATTGATAATTTGATACTAGAAAAATTCTTGCTATTATATCAAACACAGCTGGAAGATATTTGGTTCATTAAATGAAGCTGAACGTTGTCTTTCTGTTTGTATTTGAGTTGCACAGTGTGCAATAGACTGGCATGTGTTAAACTCAATATGAGGTCAAAAATGGCCAAAAAGAAACAGATTTCTCTAGAAACTCCATCCAAAGGTGTAACTACAGTCTTCAAAGACAAAGCACAACTGTCTCTAACAAGGACAGAAAGAGATGTGGAAGACCAGATGTGCAACTAAACAAGAGGATAAGTACATCAGAGTCTCTAGTTTGAGAAATAGACGCCTCACATGTCCTCCGCTGACAGCTTCATTGAATTCTACCCGCTCAACACCAGTTTCATGTACAACAGTAAAGAGAAGACTCTTATGGGAAGAACTGCAAAGAAAAAGACACTTTTGAAACAGAAACACAAAAAGAAAAGGTTTGAGTGGGCAAAGAAACAGACATTAGACAACAGATAACTGGAAAAGAGTGTTACGGATCTTAACCCCATTGAGCTTTTGTGGGATCAGCTGGACTGTAAGATGTGTGAGAAGTGCCCGTCACATCTATGGCAAGTGCTACAGGAAGTGTGGGGTGAAAGGTCAATCGCTACAGGAAGTGTGGGGTGAAAGGTCAATCGCTACAGGAAGTGTGGGGTGAAAGGTCAAGTGCTACAGGAAGTGTGGGGTGAAAGGTCAAGTGCTACAGGAAGTGTGGGGTGAAAGGGCAAGTGCTACAGGAAGTGTGTGGTGAAAGGTCAAGTGCTACAGGAAGTGTGGGGTGAAAGGTCAAGTGCTACAGGAAGTGTGTGGTGAAAGGTCAAGTGCTACAGGAAGTGTGGGGTGAAAGGTCAAGTGCTACAGGAAGTGTGTGGTGAAAGGGCAAGTGCTACAGGAAGTGTGGGGTGAAAGGTCAAGCGCTGCAGGAAGTGTGGGGTGAAAGGTCAAGTGCTACAGGAAGTGTGGGGTGAATGGTCACCTGAGTATCTGGACAAACTGACCGCTAGAATAACAAGGATCTGTAAAGCCGTCATCGCTGCACGTGGAGGATTGTTTGATGAGAACTCTTTGAAGTAGTTTAAGAAGTTCTGAACATTAATAGTAATTTTTCACATTATTAATGTCCGACTGATACATTGTGATCAGCTGAATGCAACTTTGGTGAATAAAAGTATCAATTTCTTTCCATAAGACCAAAATCTGTACGTTATTACACAATTTTGGCCGCCAGTGTGTATGTATATCAGCTTTGCAACGCTATAAACATTTCAAATAATTTTTTTAATTTATCTGAGCTACATTACATCTAATATTAAATGTAAAATGCACCACTGATGCTTCTTTTAAATGTCATTATGTGGGGGAAATTCAGTCTCTACATTCACTAAACATCATGAAATGTTCATGTTCTGTATATACAGTCTATAGGATGTTTTCACTGTAAATATATAACTGTTACAATGCCAAATGTTTTAATTGTGTTATGACAATCAGCCAATGTGCAGTTCAAAATGAACTCTTTACATGTGCCTCTGTAATGTGAATCGTGTTTTAAGTCATTTAAAATCCGAACTCTAATTGGAAATAGTTTATTTTGTTATGGTATTTTTTGATTAATTGAATTTGAAAAATATTTTTGTCAATGTTGTGTCACAGATCTTGACCCTAAAAGGGTGTTCAGTATCCTATACAGAGACATGTGAAACCATTAAATAATTCACAGTACATCACTGTAAATAATCATTTATTTGGGAGTTTTTCTTTCTATGTTACATAGAATACAAAAATTACATACACCAATTTTTTTTGGAGGGGGCACCATGTTCAGCCACCACAGCTTTCTCCCATCGAAAATATGGAAACTGCGGCTGCCGAGGAACCATATAAAACCGCCTTTTGTTACTTAAAATTTGTATAATGAATAACATGGAGAGAATTCACATTGAAATAAGATAATAAGGGTTGGTGGGTTGGTGGGTTAGTGGTTGGTGGGTTAGGGTTAGGTTTATGGGTTGGTGGGTTAGTGGTTGGTGGGTTAGGTGTTGGTGGGTTAGGGGTTGGTGGGTTAGGGGTTGGTGGGTTAGTGGTTGGTGGGTTAGGGGTTGGTGGGTTAGGGGTTGGTGGGTTAGGGGTTGGTGGGTTAGTGGTCGGTGGGTTAGGTGTCGGTGGGTTAGTGGTTGGTGGGTTAGGTGTTGGTGGGTTAGGGTTAGGTTTATGGGTTGGTGGGTTAGGTGTTGGTGGGTTAGTGGTTGGTGGGTTAGGTGTTGGTGGGTTAGGGTTAGGTTTATGGGTTGGTGGGTTAGGTGTTGGTGGGTTAGTGGTTGGTGGGTTAGGTGTTGGTGGGTTAGGGTTAGGTTTATGGGTTGGTGGGTTAGGTGTTGGTGGGTTAGGTGTTGGTGGGTTAGTGGTTGGTGGGTTAGGGGTTGGTGGGTTAGTGGTCGGTGGGTTAGGTGTCGGTGGGTTAGTGGTTGGTGGGTTAGGTGTTGGTGGGTTAGGGTTAGGTTTATGGGTTGGTGGGTTAGGTGTTGGTGGGTTAGTGGTTGGTGGGTTAGGTGTTGGTGGGTTAGGGTTAGGTTTATGGGTTGGTGGGTTAGGTGTTGGTGGGTTAGTGGTTGGTGGGTTAGGTGTTGGTGGGTTAGGGTTAGGTTTATGGGTTGGTGGGTTAGGTGTTGGTGGGTTAGGTGTTGGTGGGTTAGTGGTTGGTGGGTTAGGGGTTGGTGGGTTAGGGGTTGGTGGGTTAGTGGTTTGTGGGTTAGTGGTTGGTGGGTTAGGGGTTGGTGGGTTAGTGGTCGGTGGGTTAGGTGTTGGTGGGTTAGTGGTCGGTGGGTTAGTGGTTGGTGGGTTAGGGGTTGGTGGGTTAGGGGTTGGTGGGTTAGTGGTTGGTGGGTTAGGGGTTGGTGGGTTAGTGGTTGGTGGGTTAGGGGTTGGTGGGTTAGGGGTTGGTGGGTTAGTGGTCGGTGGGTTAGGGGTCGGTGGGTTAGTGGTCGGTGGGTTAGGGGTTGGTGGGTTAGTGGTTGGTGGGTTAGGGGTTGGTGGGTTAGTGGTCGGTGGGTTAGGTGTTGGTGGGTTTGTGGTTGGTGGGTTAGGTGTTGGTGGGTTAGGTGTTGGTGGGTTAGGGGTTGGTGGGTTAGTGGTTGGTGGGTTAGGGGTTGGTGGGTTAGTGGTTGGTGGGTTAGGTGTTGGTGGGTTAGTGGTTGGTGGGTTAGTGGTTGGTGGGTTAGTGGTTGGTGGGTTAGGTGTTGGTGGGTTAGTGGTTGGTGGGTTAGTGGTTGGTGGGTTAGGTGTTGGTGGGTTAGGGGTTGGTGGGTTAGGTGTTGGTGGGTTAGGTGTTGGTGGGTTAGGTGTTGGTGGGTTAGGGGTTGGTGGGTTAGTGGTTGGTGGGTTAGGTGTTGGTGGGTTAGTGGTTGGTGGGTTAGTGGTTGGTGGGATAGTGGTTGGTGGGTTAGGTGTTGGTGGGTTAGGTGTTGGTGGGTTAGGTGTTGGTGGGTTAGTGGTTGGTGGGTTAGGTGTTGGTGGGTTAGTGGTTGGTGGGATAGTGGTTGGTGGGTTAGGTGTTGGTGGGTTAGTGGTTGGTGGGTTAGGTGTTGGTGGGTTAGTGGTTGGTGGGTTAGTGGTTGGTGGGTTAGGTGTTGGTGGGTTAGGGGTTGGTGGGTTAGTGGTTGGTGGGTTAGGTGTTGGTGGGTTAGTGGTTGGTGGGTTAGGTGTTGGTGGGTTAGGTGTTGGCGGGTTAGTGGTTGGTGGGTTAGGGGTTGGTGGGTTAGTGGTTGGTGGGTTAGTGGTTGGTGGGTTAGGTGTTGGTGGGTTAGTGGTTGGTGGGTTAGTGGTTGGTGGGATAGTGGTTGGTGGGTTAGGTGTTGGTGGGTTAGTGGTTGGTGGGTTAGGTGTTGGTGGGTTAGGTGTTGGTGGGTTAGTGGTTGGTGGGTTAGGTGTTGGTGGGTTAGTGGTTGGTGGGTTAGGTGTTGGTGGGTTAGTGGTTGGTGGGTTAGTGGTTGGTGGGATAGTGGTTAGTGGGTTAGGTGTTGGTGGGTTAGGTGTTGGTGGGTTAGTGGTTGGTGGGTTAGTGGTTGGTGGGTTAGGTGTTGGTGGTTGGTGGGTTAGTGGTTGGTGGGTTAGGTGTTGGTGGGTTAGTGGTTGGTGGGTTAGTGGTTGGTGGGTTAGGTGTTGGTGGGTTAGTGGTTGGTGGGTTAGGTGTTGGTGGGTTAGGTGTTGGTGGGTTAGTGGTTGGTGGGTTAGGTGTTGGTGGGTTAGTGGTTGGTGGGTTAGGTGTTGGTGGGTTAGTGGTTGGTGGGTTAGTGGTTGGTGGGTTAGGGTTAGGTTTATGGGTTGGTGGGTTAGGTGTTGGTGGGTTAGTGGTTGGTGGGTTAGGTGTTGGTGGGTTAGTGGTTGGTGGGTTAGTGGTTGGTGGGATAGTGGTTGGTGGGTTAGGTGTTGGTGGGTTAGGTGTTGGTGGGTTAGTGGTTGGTGGGTTAGTGGTTGGTGGGTTAGGTGTTGGTGGGTTAGTGGTTGGTGGGTTAGTGGTTGGTGGGTTAGGTGTTGGTGGGTTAGTGGTTGGTGGGTTAGTGGTTGGTGGGTTAGGTGTTGGTGGGTTAGGTGTTGGTGGGTTAGTGGTTTGTGGGTTAGGTGTTGGTGGGTTAGGTGTTGGTGGGTTAGGTGTTGGTGGGTTAGGTGTTGGTGGGTTAGGTGTTGGTGGGTTAGGTGTTGGTGGGTTAGTGGTTGGTGGGTTAGGTGTTGGTGGGTTAGTGGTTGGTGGGTTAGGTGTTGGTGGGTTAGGTGTTGGCGGGTTAGTGGTTGGTGGGATAGTGGTTGGTGGGTTAGGTGTTGGTGGGTTAGGTGTTGGTGGGTTAGGTGTTGGTGGGTTAGTGGTTTGTGGGTTAGGTGTTGGTGGGTTAGGTGTTGGTGGGTTAGTGGTTGGTGGGTTAGGTGTTGGTGGGTTAGTGGTTGGTGGGTTTGGGTTAGTGGTTGGTGGGTTAGGTGTTGGTGGGTTAGGTGTTGGTGGGTTAGTGGTTGGTGGGTTAGGTGTTGGTGGGTTAGTGGTTGGTGGGTTTGGGTTAGTGGTTGGTGGGTTTGGGTTAGTGTTCGTGGGTTGGTGGGTTAGTGGTTGGTGGGTTGGTGGGTTTGGGTTAGTGTTAGTGGGTTTGGGTTAGGGGTTTGTGGGTTTGGGTTAGGGGTTGGTGGGTTAGTGGTTGGTGGGTTTGGGTTAGTGGGTTAGGGTTAGGTTTATGGGTTGGTGGGTTAGGGGTTGGTGGGTTTGGGTTAGGGTTAGGTTTATGGGTTGGTGGGTTAGGTGTTGGTGGGTTAGGGGTTGGTGGGTTTGGGTTAGTGGGTTAGGTTTAGGGGTTGGTGGGTTAGGTGTTGGTGGGTTAGGGGGTTGGTGGGTTAGTGTTTGGTGGGTTTGGGTTAGTGGGTTAGGGGGTTGGTGGGTTAGTGTTTGGTGGGTTTGGGTTAGTGGGTTAGGGTTAGGTTTATGGGTTGGTGGGTTAGGGGTTGGTGGGTTAGGTGTTGGTGGGTTAGGGGTTGGTGGGTTTGGGTTAGTGGGTTAGGTTTAGGGGTTGGTGGGTTAGGTGTTGGTGGGTTAGGGGTTGGTGGGTTAGGGGGTTGGTGGGTTAGTGTTTGGTGGGTTTGGGTTAGTGGGTTAGGGTTAGGTTTATGGGTTGGTGGGTTAGGTGTTGGTGGGTTAGGGGGTTGGTGGGTTAGTGGTTGGTGGGTTTGGGTTAGTGGGTTAGGGTTAGGTTTATGGGTTGGTGGGTTAGGGGTTGGTGGGTTAGGGGTTTGTTGGTTAGGGTTAGGTTTAGGGTTTGGTGGGTTTGGGTTAGTGGTTGGTGGGTTTGGGTTAGTGTTAGTGGGTTGGTGGGTTAGTGGTTGGTGGGTTTGGGTTAGGGGTTGGTGGGTTAGTGGTTGGTGGGTTTTGGTTAGGGGTTGGTGGGTTAGTGGTTGGTGGGTTTGGGTTAGGGGTTGGTGGTTTAGTGGTTGGTGGGTTTGGGTTAGGGGTTGGTGGGTTAGGGGTTGGTGGGTTAGGGGTTTGTTGGTTAGGGTTAGGTTTAGGGGTTGGTGGGTTTAGGTTAGTGGTTGGTGGGTTTGGGTTAGTGTTAGTGGGTTGGTGGGTTAGTGGTTGGTGGGTTTGGGTTAGGGGTTGGTGGGTTAGTGGTTGGTGGGTTTGGGTTAGGGGTTGGTGGGTTAGTGGTTTGTTGGTTAGGGTTAGGTTAAGGGTTAGTGGGTTTGGGTTAGTGTTGGTGGTTTAGGGTTAGGGGTCGCTGCTTTCTTTTAACATGAAGATACAATAATACAAAGATGCTGCAAACCTGCCAAATGTATTTCAACACCAAAGTAAAAGAACAGCGACCAATCAAAAAACATAAATATAATCTAGATTAGACTATAAAAAATTTATTGACTGCTCCACAGAGATCAGATATAGTTGTCAAACGTTAACCGCACTGAAGTTGACTAAATTATTTGTTTTTATTACCACAACATCGTGCTTTTTCTTGGTGCTGCTTTGACTCCGCGTGAGCATGATCTCCGAAGCAACTACTGGATGCTGCGTGCAGTAGAACATAGGACTCGATTGGACTTGGACTGACATGCATATGAATCTACAGACATTTTTTGCATTCAGTAATCATTAATTTAATTATCGAAGGTACAAATATGTTTTTGGAAGTACAAATTATCCATTCAAAATCCTCTTGGCTCAGAAATCTGAGGGGACACTTCCCCCCTCAGCCTGAACGGGCATGATGCATCTGACCATGAGGTATCAATACATTTACATTTAAATTATATTTTTCTTTTATACAATAATGAGAATTTTAAATTGTGTTGAATTTTCATGAAAATGTCACAATGTAAATAATTGTAATGCTCTTCATGAAAAAAAAAAAGGCTTATTTTTTTTAATTTTTTTATGCAAAACAGAATTTCTTAATTTGGGGGTTAAATATGACCAGGACATGTTCTAGACTGGTTTCGTGAGATTAACAAAGAAAATTGCTGAATTTATTTGAAAAAACTCTTATTCAATACAATATTTATAACCAATCAGGCAGATAAAAGTGACCCTAGCCATATGATCCAAAGTTATAAAAACAGGTTTAAAAACAAATCCCAATTTAACCCTAAAATAATGAGTTTCAAGAAAGATTATCTTGTTTTCAGGCTAGTTTAAATCTAATTCTACTATAATACATCACTTGGGTATTGAAATAACATCAGCCATTATATGATTTGACCACTACTGATCTAATCCTGGAATACTATGGGTTGCTCAGTGGCCGATTTAATGCTGATGCTGTATGTATATACGCAATAGAACAACTGAAAGTGTTAACATGAGTTGTGCTCAATCAGCAGCATTTGTGTCATAATGGCGATTACCACCAAATTAATTTCGACTCATCCCTCATTTTCTTTAAATGTGTGTTCCAGTGAGACACTTCCACTTCCACTTTTTCACAAATGTTGTTAATTGAGCTTAACTTGAATTGAACCCGGAACATTCCTTTAAGCTCAGTATACCTTTTGATGGTATATTAAAAATTAAAATGTTCTAGAAAGACTCTAAAGACAATAAAAAGAAGCCTGAATTATAGTTGTTTTGTCTCACTCACTATAAGAGGCTGCAGTACTCAGTGCAAACACACAGAGGGCAACACTGCTCCTGTTATTCTGCATGACTGTACAAGGAAATGATGTCATTTATTCCACAGCTCTCTTCACATCACACTAAACAAACAGCACACATCGCAGAAACTCAATATGGCTTATACATTTAAAATTTCATGTCAAAATTGTATCACCACTGATTAGACCACTTGCATGTTTATTTATACAATTTATATAATTAATAAGATACAGAATACTTATTTACAAAGTTGTATTTTTCTCAGGAAGTATTGTTATAAGAGAAACAATGATGCCATGTTTTTGTACTTTGTAAGTATTTGAGGAAGTTGTCTTGGGAGGAACCAGACTCAGCAGGGGGAGCCCATTCTCATTTAAGTCCATATGCCAAATATTTTCTAGTTACTAGTTGCATAGTGGCAGTGTAAATAGTGCTGAAAGTGTGACCCATACGCTTTGCACTAAAGGTCTGGAATCAGACATGCTCAATACGTTACTTCATCATTAACCATCTAGTTCTGGTGATGGGACACTGCAAGGAACACTACTGTGGCATCGCTGGGAATGCTGTTCGATCACGGATTCTCGCCTTTCTATTCCATCCTGTTTCTTCTTTTCACACACACACTATGTCATGAATAAATGACTGTTCATGATTCCAAATTTGTTGTCAAGCCCAAACACAATCCTAATGTGTCAATATTTGGTGGGAAGGTCTATTGCACCAGGTGTAATCTAAAGCAAAGTTAATTTTTGTGGTTGCTAGAGTGTTCTAGGTGGTTGCTAGGGTGTTCTTGTGTTTGCTATTGTGTACTCTGTGGCTGCTAAGATGTTCTAGGTGTTTGCCAGGGTGTTCTAGGTGTTTGCTAGGCTAGGGTTTTCTTGGAGGTTGCTAGGATGTTCTTGGTGTTTGCTAGGGTGTTCTTGTGTTTGCTAGGGTGTTCTAGGTGGTTGCTAGGGTGTTCTTAGTGGATGCTAGGGTGTTCTAGGTGTTTGCTAGTGTGTTGTAGGTGTTTGATAGGAGGTTGTAGGTGTTTGATAGGGGGTTGTAGGTGTTTGATAGGAGGTTGTAGGTGTTTAATAGGGTGTTCTAGGTGTTTGATAGGAGGTTGTAGGTGTTTGCTAGGGTGTTCTAAGTGTTTGCTAGTGTGTTGTAGGTGTTTGATAGGAGGTTGTAGGTGTTTGATAGGGGGTTGTAGGTGTTTGATAGGAGGTTGTAGGTGTTTAATAGGGTGTTCTAGGTGTTTGATAGGGGGTTGTAGGTGTTTAATAGGGTGTTGTAGGTGTTTGATAGGGGGTTGTAGGTGTATAATAGGGTGTTGTAAGTGTTTAATAGGGGGTTGTAGGTGTTTGATAGGGGGTTGTAGGTGTTTGATAGGAGGTTGTAGGTGTTTAATAGGGGGTTGTAGGTGTTTGATAGGGGGTTGTAGGTGTTTAATAGGGTGTTGTAAGTGTTTAATAGGGTGTTGTAGGTGTTTGATAGGGGGTTGTAGGTGTATAATAGGGTGTTGTAAGTGTTTAATAGGGGGTTGTAGGTGTTTGATAGGGGGTTGTAGGTGTTTGCTAGGGGGTTGTAGTTGTTTAATAGGGTGTTGTAAGTGTTTAATAGGGTGTTGTAGGTGTTTGATAGGGTGTTGTAGGTGTTTGCTAGGGTGTTGTAAGTGTTTAATAGGGTGTTGTAGGTGTTTGATAGGGTGTTGTAGGTGTTTGCTAGGGTGTTGTAGGTGTTCAATAGGGTGTTGTAGGTGTTTGATAGGGGGTTGTAGGTGTTTGCTAGGGTGTTGTAGGTGTTCAATAGGGTGTTGTAGGTGTTTGCTAGGGGGTTGTAGGTGTTTGCTAGGGTGTTGTAGGTGTTCAATAGGGTGTTGTAGGTGTTTGATAGGGGGTTGTAGGTGTTTGCTAGGGTGTTGTAGGTGTTTGCTAGGGGGTTGTAGGTGTTTGCTAGGGTGTTGTAGGTGTTCAATAGGGTGTTGTAGGTGTTTGATAGGGGGTTGTAGGTGTTTGCTAGGGTGTTGTAGGTGTTCAATAGGGTGTTGTAGGTGTTTGATAGGGGGTTGTAGGTGTTTGCTAGGGTGTTGTAGGTGTTCAATAGGGTGTTGTAGGTGTTTGATAGGGGGTTGTAGGTGATTGCTTGGGTTGCTCTATGTGTTTGCCAGGGTGATCTGGATGTTTGCAAGGGTGTTCTCTGTGTTAGCTAGGATGTTCTAGATGTTTGCATGGGTGTTCTAGGTGTTTGCTAAAGGGTGTTCTTGGTGTTTGCAAGGGTGTTCTAGATGTTTGCATGGGTGTTCTAGGTGTTTGCTAAAGGGTGTTCTTGGTGTTTGCTAGGGTGTTCTAGGTGTTTGCTAAAGGGTGTTCTTGGTGTTTGCTAGGGAGTTCTAGGTGTTTACTAGGGTGTTCTAGGTGGTTGCTAGGGTGTTCTAGGTGTTTGCTTAGGTGTTCTCAGTGGTTGCTAGGGTGTTCTATGTATTTGCTAGAGAGTTCTTGTTGGTTGCTAGGATGTTATATGTGGTTGCTATGGTATTCTAGGTGTTTTCTAGTGTGTTCTAGGTGTTTGCTAGGGTGTTCTAGGTATTTGCTTTAGGTTGTTCTCAGTCGTTGCTAGGGTGCTTTCCGTGTTTTCTAGGGTGTTCTTGGTGTTTGCTAGGGTGTTCTAGGTGATTGCCAGGTGTTCTACGTGTTTGCTGGGGTGTTTTAGGTGTTTGATAAAGGGTGTTCTTTTGTTTGCTAGGGTGTTCTAGGTGGTTGCTAGGGTGTTCTAGGTGTTTGCTAGGATGTTCTATGTGGTTTCTAGGTTGTTATTAATGGCTGCTACAGTGTTAAAGGTGTTTGATAGGGTGTTGTGGGTAGTTTCTAAGGTGCTCTGGGTGTTTTCTAGGGTGTTCTAGGTGGTTGCTAGGGTGTTCTCATTGGTTGTTAGGGTGTTATAAGTGTTTGCTGTAGGGTGTTCTAGGTGTTTGCTAGAGTGTTTTAGGTGGTTGCTAGGGTGTTTTAGGTGTTTGCTGTAGGGTGTTCTAGGTGTTTGCTGGGTTGTTTTCGGTATTTGCTAGGGAGTTCTCTGTGTTTGCTAGTGTGTTCTAGGTGGTTGATAGGGTATTTTAGGTGGTTTCTAGGGTGTTCTATGTGGTTGCTAGGGTGTTCTAGGTGGTTGTTTACAATCTCAAGTGAAAAGAGTCTGAATGACATTCTACTCTCTAGATATGACGTCCCTCATTCACTGTAAGTCTATGGGACTTCTTGCCAGATTTTCCATCTGGCCACATGTTTTTGTTCAAATCACTATGAGCAAATGTAGTAGTGATACTTGACTTGAAAAAAAAAACACTTATGTTTTCCCATGGCAGTGTTTAATGTGAAATGTCCACCATCGACAGACAATATACAGGGTGTGCTGGAGGTGATCATGCCGTTTAGAGACAAAGACGTTTGAGTTTGCAAAATACAAAGAGAAGAGGCGGCGACAGACAGATAAAGAGTAAAGATGCTCTGCTGGCACAATCACGACTCCTCGCTGTCTGATCATCCCGGGGCTTTTTTGACGGGCGCCAACACAGCAGGCAGAGAGACGATCGGGCAACGGCAGACTCAGCGCGCAGTAGACAGGGCAAATGAGACAATAGTTATATGGATGGGAATGTTTAGAGTGAGCTTGAGAGAAAATTACATTTAAGGTGCTTTATGCAACCGGGCACTGACCATTAAACTGTCACTTAAGGCGTCTTTACACAGCTGAGATAAGCCTGCTCTGTGCCTGCTCAAACTTCTGTGTAATGCCACATAAAAGCCAGACTAAATGAAGCCTGCTCTGATCCACCTCAGCCCAAAGTATCAAAGGCAGTTCTGATGCTGCTTTGGTTCTGTGTAAATTAAATGCAGCATCAGAGCAGCCTTAAACCTTGTTGTTGTTATGATCAGCGAGCATACTTTTCATAATTTAGTTTCATATTTAAAACTAAGTATAATTTAACATTTTAATTCATTTCATATTTCTATGTTCATAATTTTATATTTAAACATTAAAGGTATTGTAAGCGATTTTTTTTAATGGTAAAGTATGCCAAAAAAGTTTCCTGCTCACCTAAAGATATTAATAAAAGTGTCCTGAGATATCTCACCGGTCTCTGGGACAGCTGTAGACTCTCAAAAATGTCTTCTCACCTGTCAATCATTTTGCTCATTCTCATAGTGTTGCACATGAAGCGGATCATTGAGGCTGTGATTCATAATGTTCGTCAGTTGAGGGCGCTATTGAGCTACTGTTGAATTTGACAGTCACAGCAACAAACAATGCAGCTCTTTCGCTCGGTTTTGGTCTTTGAAGGGCGGGGTTTTGGAATGAGGGGGCGTGGCTAATTCAACATCGCAGAACACTAAAATCTCTTACAGCACCTTTAAGTACTTTTACATATAATCCAACACTTCAAAAATCATAGACAGTCAGCATAAGCGTCATTGAAACGACTCCAGCGGTTAATTTAATGTCTGCTATAGTGACACGATCGCTTTTGGCAGGAAAAAGATCAATAAAAATGTTCCTACTCGCCTAAAGATATTAATGAAAGTGTCCTGAGATATCTCACCGGTCTCTGCGACAGCTGTAGACTCTCGAAAATGTGTCGCTTCTCACCTGTCAATCATTTTGCTCGTTCTTATAGTGTTGCACATGAAGCGGATCATTGAGGCTGTGCATTCATAATGTGTGTCAGTTGAGGGCGCTATTGAGCCACTGTTGAATTTGACAGACAATTCACGTGATTTGCAGCGCCTATAATTTAATAACATTATTCATGCAGTTGTAATTCTTGTGTAATTGCATTTATGCCACCTTTAAGTGTACAGATGGCTTTAGAGAGAGAGACAGATGATTTTTTCTAATTTGTTTAATTTCTATTTATAGTTATTACTGTTATTATTCTTATTTCATTTTCTTGTCAGCATTTGTTGTGTGCCTACAAGCTTTGGCGATATTGTATGTAACCATAATCATGCCAATAAAGTACTTCATATACACTAAATTGGAAAATCTGACAGCGAGCGCATGGCAGAAGGACAAGTAAATAATCTCATTAAATTGTCTCAATCTTCACACAAATTGTAGCATTAGCAGCATTCGTCAAGCTCGCCATTTAACCCTGTTATTGTAAGAAAAATTATCAAATAAATATATTTGTTTAATTCATGGGAAATGTACGTTTATTGATAACCACAAACATTTGGTCCCAAACTTAGTGTTTATAATCAAAATCCTAATTTAGGATCAATTTGCAACCACGTTACCAATTCTGTTGATCTTTTTAAAATTATATTTATTTATTTAATTGAATTGAAAATAAATGCTAGAAAATACAATCACACAAATAAGGATTTTAACTTGTATTCAGACTTCCAAATTTTAGAAACAGGAGACACGATAAAGTGTCACAGTGCATGCCAACTTTTTCAGCCTTCCAAAAATATTAACTCATTTATCAAGAGTCACATGAGATGAGGACTGTAGTCATATCAGTGACCTTATAAAAGCTGTTTTAATCTACATATGGCAGGGGCGCCCTCATGGGGGCGGCCATATTAGAATCACATGACCAGTTGAATACTACTGGCTTAATCTCAGGTAACCGTCTTGTTATTGGACACTTTTACTCAGTGATTAAATGAATCATGGTTGATTGTGAATAGTGAATTAATGGCATCCGTAACTGAAACTGCTGATTTCAATGATGCTGCATCCACACCACTAGGGGTCACTGTCAGTCCAGCATGACACGATCAAACAGTTACTGAGTGTACCTTTAATTCACCTTTCTCAATTAAAGTTAATTAGAACTGAACATATTTACAAAGGAGAAAAAGTCATGACTTCATTGTTAATTCATGAGTGTCCACTCTTTTAAGCTTTTTTGTTAAATTCTGCTTTATGACAATATAACATTGTTCATACATAATATCCAGAGTTTAACTGTGGTATTAGTAAGATCATGTTAATCACAGGTTTAAAACAAAAAAAGGTCACCGTGTAATTATTGTATGTAATTAATTTGAAAAAAAAAAAAAACATTCAAAAATAATAATAATCTATGGAATTTGTAATGAAAAACAATATCCTAAACACATGTATAAATAAAAAAACAACCTCCATAAAAGTGACTTTTATTGCCCTAATATACAATATTTCATATTTTTGTATGCTAATAATATTAACATTTATATGTATAATATATTTACACTATTTCTGGTCAAATAGCATAGTTACGACTACAGTTAATGTTGCTATAGTAACGGTCGTGTATATTTCTTCTATAATGGTGCTGATTTGTGGAATGAAACGCGTGTAATTACGGTTGTGAACGGAACAATGTTTTCCTGTTTACCTCGTCACTGTAGTTTAATATGACGGGCTGTTTAATGTTGTTTATAGTTTCAGCACAGCGTCTTTAAGTGTCTCGTATCAGATGTGTTTATAACTGAGAGTTCTGTGTCGAATTCAAATGGGTCGCACGTGACTAGCGCTGTGTTAACCGCGGGAGAGCACGGCGCATGCGCAGAACAAGTTCATCAGCTTGCTCTGCTCTGCCCCGCAGCTTCAGCGCCGTTTCATCACACTCTTATTGTATTTGCGAACACTAAAGAATCCATCCAACTGTCCAAACTAAATTATACATGCATGCAGACACTCAAAGGAGTGTCTTATTTTTATTATTCAGTTGTACTTAGTATCAAAGTGTATTTTTGAATATAAAAAATATGACCTCATAGCTGGCAACAGCCATGACCAAATGATGAATTACGTCTCAAACT
>JAVLUX010000022.1:837500-870000 GCA_032164185.1 Moxostoma hubbsi
TGGTAAATGAATGAACTAGAGTCCGCAGGTAAAGTGGATGTTTAATGAGTTCACTGGTCATCGTGTCCCTGCTGGGAGGTTGCTGGTTTGCCCATGATGATGTCATCATTAATCACTAATGGACATATGTACAAACGATTATTCCGAGGAAGAGATTAATCACTTATAAGAAGATTTGTTTGTTTGTGGAATACATGAGATGTTGTGAAATGAGATTAAGATTTTACCCAAATCTTCCATCAATGTTCATTAAATGTAACAATTATGTTTCAATCTTGACACACTTGAGAAAAGAAAAAACTTTGATAGATCAAACAATCGACACGCTGTAAAAATGCTACAGAAAACAAAAACATTCATTGATTAATGTGTATTAACTGCTAAATATACAGTAAAATATATATATATATATATATATTAAAAGACAACACAGTCGTTTATACAATAAAACTATTATAAAAATAACAATTTTAGATGTATAAAGTATGATTTTCCTGTATAATTTATGGTAAAAAATTGACATCTTTTAACTAGAGAGCCCATGTACTTTTTACAGTAAATTATTGTTAAAATTACATGAAAAAAACAATAATCGGACGTTCCCAGAATTCCCTGCATGACCCATTATATTTCATTATATTTAATGGGAATACTTCTGAATGTTATTTTGAACATCAGTGAAGTACTTTGGGGTGTTGTGCGTTATATTTGTAGTTTAGTTCATGTTTACGGCATTATTTAAATTTCACTTGTGTTTTTAATACGTTTATTGGTCATTGCTCCAAGCCACTATTGATTAATGGTTTTACGGTTATAACAAAAGAGCTAAAACATCTATGAATTCTTAATAATGATTATTTAAATTCTCCAATCTGTTCCCTTTGAGCCAGGAAACATAATCAAGCAGCAAGGGATTGTGGGTATTCAGTAGTTTGAGTTATTAACACTTCAAATTTAAAGTCTATGGATTTTTAAGAAAAATAAGTTCAATAAACATAAATATTTGAGTTGTGAGTCCAAAATATTTCACATAATAATTAAGACAACTTGATTTTTACAGTAATAACAACTTTAGGGTTTAAAGTGAACTTTATGGTGTTTTTTTTACTGTAAATTTAACTAAATGTAATTTTTTTACAGTCCAGTCCACGTGCTTATATCCAAACACCAAAACAAACAAATACCAGACAGTGGATGAATGCAGGTTTGGACCTCACAATCATTTTAATTAACAACAAAATATTCACACTTTTAAAAAACTCATCATTTAAAATGAACTATTGCAATCATCAGCATATTCGAATATCCCCTTTTTTATTTAAAGGGGACATATTATCCAAAATTAACTTTTACATGGTGTTTGAACATATAATGATGAAAATTCACCCAGTCCTCTTTAATCCACATTAATCATAAACACGGTCTCAGAACAAACCGGTCGCAGATTCCGTTCAAAGTGACGTCACTTTATACAGGCTCCGCCCACAAACTGGTGACGGACATGTTTGTGTTGTTTCGTTATAGCACATATGGAACGTTGTAACAGTATTTGTGTGTGTGTGTGTGTGTGTGTGAGTGTGTATGAGTGTGTGTCTGTGTGTGTCTCTGTGTGTGCGTGTGTGTGTGTTGCTCATCCATCGTCTCAAAATTGCTGGACAAACTCTACAACAAATAAATAAATGTATCAAATAAACATTCGGAAACTTCCCGGTTCATACTCAGAGTTGTTAGTTCTGACAGAGTCTCCGGTTCACACATATCGGGCCGAACACTGTCAGTCATATTGCTTATGACGTCATGTAGTTCCGGAGCGGAGATGTCCAAACTCCGCCCTATTCTGGATACGGGGCGGGGAGCACCAGCTCATTTGCATTTAAAGACACACACACAAAATATGCTAATTTTTAATCCCACACAAAAATGGGCATTTCAACATGGTGTAATAAATGATCTGTGGGGAATTATGAGCTGAAACTTCACAGACGCATTCTGGGAACACCAAAGATTTAAATTACATCTTGTGAAAAGGGACATAATAGAAACTGCTGCTTGAGCTGAACTTGCATTGATAAATGGTAAACAAACATATACACTGTCCTTTATAAATGAATATCAATGTTAAACTAATATCTTGAAGTTGATGACAATGTTGTTTATGCAACATATACATAGTCTATATTACACATCACTGTTTCATGAGATTAAATGTCATCAAACTAGAACGTCACATAGATTTTGCATGCATGGTTCAACAAAAATAGTTCCTTTATTTTGTCTATATTTGTACAGAGAAATGGGTCTAACGTGTTTGGTCTCATTAGGTGCTATTGTCTAAGCACAAGTGTCTCTATTGTTATATTTCTGCCCTACATTCTCTACAACATAAACAATAAAAGATCACCGTTGTACTCAAAAACCGTGTTCAGCTGCAAAGTGTCTCTCGCCATGTTTAGTTCATTCAAATAAACCAACAGCAACCTGTAACAACCTAATAAAATCCTAATTAAAAGGACTACAGTGTTATCCCCAGTATGTGGGCACATAACCTGCCAAGTGCGAGGGCACAGAATATGTCCACCTGTGCGCTCTCTTATAAGCAGAAACACACACAGTCTGTCCAGGATATTTTTAGTCATTCTCTGCACGATGAAATATGTTGTTCATCAAAAACATTCCCAAAACATGTCTAAATATATCACAGCGATTGAGAATCTTATCTAGAGATTTACACATGATTACAGGATGCCCCCAACGAGACATGACATAATGCCATAGGAATATTATAATCACTCATTTATTTTTCCAGCCATTTTAGACCTTAAAATTACAACTGAGATGAGTTGAAAAAAGCCTCATTCTCATTACTTATTTTTGCCTTCCCTCACAAAAACGTTTTTGTTGGTTGGTTTAAATGTTGTACATAGATGAAGATTTTGCCATCTCGTCTCATACTTACGACTCTTCACCATAGTACAATAGTAATAACACAGGAAAATCACAATCATTCTGCCATTAAACATGATTCATTTTATGATTACTAAGGTTACTTTGTGGTATAAGAATAGTTTTTAAATGGTTCTTATTACAAACATGGTTACTGCCATTTACTCTAGTGAATCCATGGTTCATTTTTGCAACCTGGTTTCATAGAACGAACGTTAATCTATATAAATTATTGCACACTGACTTGTGCATGCCAATTTCTTCGTTTCGATGCAGTTTCCTGGTGAAATGAACACTAGAGGTGCTACAACGGCTGTGCGGTTAATTCATTATCACACAAATCATGATTACATTTGCTGATTTTGGTTTTATAAAACAAATTTTTCACTCTATTACTCACCCGCTGGTATACTATGGTATCAAAACACTTTTATTTTAACGCATAATTTGAAAAACAAAACGCTTGAACCAGAGGATGTGAGTGGAGTGGAGTGGCAACAATTTCCAAAAAAAGCCACTCCTGGATCCAGGCAAAATCATGCCGCTCCACTCCTCGCTCCACTCCGCTCCCACTCAGTTCCACTCCACGACTCCGCTCCCACTCCTTGCTCCACTTCCACTCCGCGACTCCGCTCCCACTCCTCGCTCCGCTCCCACTCCACTCCCGCTCCACTCCCACTCCTCGCTCCGCTCCACTCCACGACTCCGCTCCCACTCCTCGCTCCGCTCCCACTCCACGACTCCGCTCCCACTCCACGACTCCACTCCCACTCCACGACTCCGCTCCCACTCCTCGCTCCGCTCCCACTCCACGACTCCGCTCCCACTCCTTGCTCCGCTCCACTCCACGACTCCGCTCCCACTCCTGACTCCGCTCCCACTCCTCGCTCCGCTCCACTCCACGACTCCGCTCCCACTCCTCGCTCCGCTCCACTCCACGACTCCGCTCCCACTCCTCACTCCGCTCCACTCCACGACTCCGCTCCCACTCCTTGCTCCGCTCCACTCCACGACTCCGCTCCCACTCCTGACTCCGCTCCCACTCCTCGCTCCGCTCCACTCCACTCCACAACTCCGCTCCACTCCACGACTCCGCTCCCACTCCTGACTCCGCTCCCACTCCTCGCTCCGCTCCACTCCACTCCACAACTCCGCTCCACTCCACGACTCCGCTCCCACTCCTGACTCCGCTCCCACTCCTCGCTCCGCTCCACTCCACTCCACAACTCCGCTCCACTCCACGACTCCGCTCCCACTCCTGACTCCGCTCCCACTCCACGGCTCCGCTCCCACTCAACTCCCACTCCTCGCTCCACTCCACTCCTTGCTCCACTCCACGACTCCGCTCCCACTCCTCGCTCCGCTCCCACTCCACGACTCCACTCCCACTCCTCGCTCCGCTCCCACTCCACGACTCCGCTCCCACTCCTCGCTCCGCTCCCACTCCACGACTCCGCTCCCACTCCTGACTCCGCTCCCACTCCTCGCTCCGCTCCACTCCACTCCACAACTCCGCTCCACTCCACGACTCCGCTCCCACTCCTCACTCCGCTCCACTCCACGACTCTGCTCCCACTCCTGACTCCGCTCCCACTCCACGGCTCCGCTCCCACTCCTTGCTCCGCTCCCACTCCACTCCCACTCCTCGCTCCACTCCACTCCTTGCTCCACTCCACGACTCCGCTCCCACTCCCGCTCCCACTCCTCAATCCGACTCCACTCCCACTCCTCACTATGCTCCCACTCCACTCCCACTCCTCGCTCTGCTCCACTCCTCGACTCCGCTCCCACTCCTCACTCCACTTTTTGCTCTGCTCCCACTCCTTGTTCCACTCCCCGCTCCCACTCCTCGCTCCACTCCTCAACTCCGCTCTCTATATATTCTATCCCTTAAACCCAACACATCCCCTAATCCCAACACAACCCCTAAACCCAACACATCCCCTAAACCCAACACAACCCCTAAACCCAACACATCCCCTAAACCCGACACATCCCCTAAACCCGACACAACCCCTAAACCCGACACATCCCCTAAACCCGACACAACCCCTAAACCCGACACATCCCCTAAACCCAACACCACCCCTAAACCCAACACATCCCCTAACCCCAACACATCCCCTAAACCCAACACGACCCCTAAACCTAACACATCCCCTAAACCCAACACCACCCCTAAACCCAACACGACCCCTAACCCCAACACGACCCCTAAACCCAACACATCCCCTAAACCCAACACATCCCCTAAACCCAACACAACCCCTAACCCCAACACATCCCCTAACCCAACACATCCCCTAAACCCAACACATCCCCTAAACCCTACACAACCCCTAAACCCAACACATCCCCTAAACCCAACACAACCCCTAACCCCAACACATCCCCTAAACCCAACACATCCCCTAAACCCAAAACATCCCCTAACTCCAACACAACCCCTAAACCCAACACCACCCCTAAACCCAACACCACCCCTAAACCCAACACGACCCCTAACCCCAACACGACCCCTAAACCCAACACATCCCCTAAACCCAACACATCCCCTAAACCCAACACAACCCCTAACCCCAACACATCCCCTAACCCAACACATCCCCTAAACCCAACACATCCCCTAAACCCTACACAACCCCTAAACCCAACACATCCCCTAAACCCAACACAACCCCTAACCCCAACACGTCCCCTAAACCCAACACATCCCCTAAACCCAGCACAACCCCTAAACCCAACACATCCCCTAAACCCAACACATCCCCTAAACCCAACACAACCCCTAAACCCAGCACAACCCCTAAACCCAACACATCCCCTAAACCCAACACATCCCCTAAACCCAGCACAACCCCTAAACCCAACACATCCCCTAAACCCAACACATCCCCTAAACCCAACACGACCCCTAAACCCAACACGTCCCCTAAACCCAACACGTCCCCTATACCCAACACGACCTCTAAACCCAACACACCCCCTATACCCAACACGACCTCTAAACCCAACACGACCCCTAAACCCAACACGACCCCTAAACCCAACACGACCCCTAAACCAAACACGTCCCCTAAACCCAACACGTCCCCTAAACCCAGCACAACCCCTAAACCCAACACATCCCCTAAACCCAACACATCCCCTAAACCCAACACGACCCCTAAACCCAACACGACCCCTAAACCCAACACATCCCCTAAACCCAGCACAACCCCTAAACCCAACACATCCCCTAAACCCAACACATCCCCTAAACCCAGCACGACCCCTAAACCCAACACGACCCCTAAACCCAACACATCCCCTAAACCCAGCACAACCCCTAAACCCAACACATCCCCTAAACCCAACACATCCCCTAAACCCAACACGACCCCTAAACCCAACACGACCCCTAAACCCAACACATCCCCTAAACCCAGCACAACCCCTAAACCCAACACATCCCCTAAACCCAACACATCCCCTAAACCCAACACGACCCCTAAACCCAACACATCCCCTAAACCCAGCACAACCCCTAAACCCAACACATCCCCTAAACCCAACACATCCCCTAAACCAAACACGTCCCCTAAACCCAACACATCCCCTAAACCCAGCACAACCCCTAAACCCAACACATCCCCTAAACCTAACACATCCCCTAAACCCAACACAACCCCTAAACCCAACACATCCCCTAAACCCAACACATCCCCTAAACCCAACACGACCCCTAAACCAAACACGTCCCCTAAACCCAACACATCCCCTAAACCCAGCACAACCCCTAAACCCAACACATCCCCTAAACCCAACACAACCCCTAAACCCAACACATCCCCTAAACCCAACACATCCCCTAAACCCAACACAACCCCTAAACCCAACACCACCCCTAAACCCAACACAACCCCTAAACCTAACACAACCCATAAACCCAACACAACCCCTAAACCCAACACCACCCCTAAACCTAACACAACCCATAAACCCAACACAACCCCTAAACCTAACACAACCCATAAACCCAACACCACCCCTAAACCTAACACAACCCATAAACCCAACACCACCCCTAAACCTAACACAACCCATAAACCCAACACCACCCCTAAACCTAACACAACCCATAAACCCAACACCACCCCTAAACCTAACACAACCCATAAACCCAACACCACCCCTAAACCCAACACAACCCCTAAACCCAACACAACCCCTAAACCTAACACAACCCATAAACCCAACACAACCCCTAAACCCAACACCACCCCTAAACCCAACACAACCCCTAAACCCAACACATCCCCTAAACCCAACACAACCCCTAAACCCAGCACATCCCCTAAACCCAACACATCCCCTAAACCCAACACGACCCCTAAACCCCCACAGAAAACTTTCTGCATTTTTACATTTTCAATAAAACATCATCTAGTATGATTTATAAGCTGTTTTCCTCATGGGGACTGACAAAATGTCCCACAAGGTCAAACATTTCAGGTTTTTCTATCCAATGTCCCCACAAAGTGATAAATACATGCTCACACACACACACACACACACACACACACACACACACACACACACACACACACACACACAGGCAGATGGAGAGGTCGAATACAAGTGGAGTCTGGGATTGTTTTTTGGTCAACAGATGCCCCTTTGCACCCTATTTTCCACCCCACTTTTCCAGGCCCACCTGTTTATGGCGACGTCTGTGTGTGTGTGTGTTTGGATGCCGGGTCTATGAATGCTGGCACGTGTACGTCAGCATCCCGTCTGCTCTTGTAATGATGCTGATGATACTATGAAGGCCTCATTGTGTGAAGATAATGTGTGTACAAGTGTGTTCAATGCGACGAGCATGTGTATGCGTATATTTTGGTTGGTGTAGCCGGCCCCTGTTTCCAGCGGGCAAAAGGAACAGAGCGAACCACACGCCTGACCACCTGCTCTGGGATTAGGGTGCACACGGATTACATGCGTCACAATGGAAGTACACAACAGTAAGTATGCCAATAAGAACAAAAAGCAAAGCCTAAACACAAGCTGCCCTAGAATACAATATGACTATTATGGGGTGTTAAGAAGAAACATTAAAACTGTTTCCAAGTATCAAGCAGATAAAGGGGTTCTGGGTATCTCAGCGAGTACTGACGCTGACTATCACCCGGAGTCGTGAGTTTGAATCCAGGACGTGCTGTGTGACTCCAGCCAGGTCTCCGTAGCAACCAAATTGGCCTGGTTGCTAGGGAGGGTAGAGTCACATGGGGTAACCAAATTGGCCCGGTTGCTAGGGAGGGTAGAGTCACATGGGGTAACCAAATTGGCCCGGTTGCTAGGGAGGGTAGAGTCACATGGGGTAACCAAATTGTCCCGGTTGCTAGGGAGGGTAGAGTCACATGGGGTAACCAAATTGGCCCGGTTGCTAGGGAGGGTAGAGTCACATGGGGTAACCTCCTCGTGGTCACTATAATGTGGTGAGTTGTGCGTGGTTGCCGCTGAGAATAGCGTGAAGCCTCCACATGCGCTTCGTCTCCATGGTAACGCACTCAACAAGCCACGTGATAAGATGCGTGTATTGACGTCTCAGATGTCAGGCAACTGATTGAGGCACTACACCACCACGAGGGGCATTGGGAATTGGGCATTCCAAATTGGGGAGAAAATGGTTGTAAAAAAATAGTGCTATAAGTATGTTTCATTAATTTACGCATAAAACGATTTCTTATTTTGTTTGTCTTTTCAGGGTGAATTGTAATCCGGTTGTCATGACATTCTGCCTCAAAGTGAAAGTCATGAAACACATGCACAAATTGGCACAATTTGAGGTAGACGCTCTTGTGCCCTTGCTAAAATGTGTGTGTGTGTGTGTGTATCTGGATTTGGTTTTGTTTGGGGGGGGGGGGGGGTGCATTGGTGACCCTTACTAGTGCCCTACTTTCAGAAACAAAACACTCATGATGCAACGAATGAGAGATAAATGATGTATTGGGGGGGGTTGATAGAAGGGAAAAATCTGAAGAATGGTTTGAATGACCCTAAAACAACTACAGCAACCGGGTCAAGGGCGAGCATTACAGATGGCAGAGAATTATTCTGACCTCATTATCACAAAGCACGTCTCACAGTAGCTGATTAATTAGTGAAAGCTTTAAATAACGAATCTTGAACAAGATGTCATGTACAGACAGTTCCTGGGTCACCCCCCCAATTAATTCAGATGTCTCTGACTCATAATTTGAAAGAGAAAAATAAATGGTGATGAAAGCCTAAATATTAAATGGCATGGCTCAATAATTGCAGAGTAATCTATTATTTACTCAGTAATTTACCCCTTTTCTCGCCAATTTGGAATTTGGTGGCGCAGTGACTCAATCAGGGTGGTGGAGGACAAATCTCAGTTGCCTCCGCGTCTGAGATCGTCAACCCGCACATCTTATCACGTGGCTTGTTGAGTGCGTTACCGTGGAGACGTAGCGCGTGTGGAGGCTTCACGCTATTCTCCGCGGCATCCACGCACAACTCACCACACACCCCACCGAGAGCGAGAACCACATTATAGTGACCACGAGGAGGTTACCCCATGTGACTCTACCCTCCCTAGCAACTGGGACAATTTGGTTACCCCATGTGACTCTACCCTCCCTAGCAACCGGCCCAATTTGGTTACCCCATGTGCCTCTACCCTCCCTAGCAACCGGGTCAATTTGGTTACCCCATGTGACTCTACCCTCCCTAGCAACCGGGCCAATTTGGTTACCCCATGTGACTCTACCCTCCCTAGCAACCGGCCCAATTTGGTTACCTCATGTGACTCTACCCTCCCTAGCAACCGGGCCAATTTGGTTACCCCATGTGACTCTACCCTCCCTAGCAACCGGGCCAATTTGGTTACCCCATGTGACTCTACCCTCCCTAGCAACCGGGCCAATTTGGTTACTCCATGTGACTCTACCCTCCCTAGCAACCAGGCCAATTTGGTTACCCCATGTGACTCTACCCTCCCTAGCAACCAGGCCAATTTGGTTACCCCATGTGACTCTACCCTCCCTAGCAACCAGGCCAATTTGGTTGCTAAGGAGACCTGACCGGAGTCACTCAGCACGCCCTGGATTCAAACTCACTACTCCAGGTGTGATAGTCAGCGTCAATACTCGCTGAGATACCCAGAACCCCCCAATCATGAGGTTGGTTACTATAATCAGCTGACTTCAGCACCTCGTTGCATTATATGCTAATGGTGAGTCCAAAAATGGGAAAAAAAAACAACTTTTTTTGTTTTTTTCCCAAAGATGGAGTGCCTATAACTCCCGAAATGTAAAAGATGTCTTAATATGCTTTTATATTCTGGTTCAATACAAACTTTTTCTTTTGCATTTTCATTTTTAAGGCCCTATATGATTAAACGCCAGAGATATGGGGCTCACAATGTGGCTCCAATTGTAACCATTTTCAGTGGTTGGTCACATGGTTTCAAATGTGGGTCACATGGTATGAAGCGAGTTTTTACTGTCCAACAACACAGAAGTCTGAAGTACAAATCATGTTGAAGGCTAGAAGTGTACGTAATAACTGAAAGACCAAGATTTTGACCAGTGCGTATGTAGTTTTACTCCAAAATCAGAGTTGAAAATTCGCATTTTGCCCCCACTCGACAAAATAATGGATTTCTCTGTTTTTAATATTTTGGCTTGCATCATCATTCATGGTTATATTTCTTCAGAACAACACGTTAAACATCTGTTTCTATGCATCTCCGTCAGATCTCTATTCACTTGCCCCTTAATGTGAGTGTGAACATCCAGGCTGCTTTGGACAGATCTGCTCTGAAGTCGTGCTGGAAACAGAAGAATGGAAAGAGAATGGCCATTATGAGCAGATGGGTGTTATGAGCCAGGATGGAGGCACCGATGGCATTCACGCTCTTTATTCCTCTTCCCAAAGCTGCAGCTCTGCTTCAGTTCCGATTGGCCGATATGGGCAGGCATGTAAATGAAATGCAAATCTGCCGTTCTACTGCCAATATCGCTGTCATTCCAGAGTTTGTGCTCTTGAAGACATTAGGTGGTTGTAATTGTTCTCTCTCTTCCTCTTTTATCTTTCTATTGAGGGTTCCAGAACAGTGCTGCTCTATGCGATACTCTGATTGGTGGACATAATAAATGGGATTACAGGTGAGTATTTTGGAAGTGCAAATTATGGTAGTGCACGAGGGATGTTTTGATGCATACTGGTGATCTGGTGAGCATAGATGGATTATGATATGCATATATTTGACTCTATACACCACCACAATGGAGCTGAAATGAAACGAACAAGATGTGCTTTAACTGCAGACTTTCAGCTTTAATTTGAGGGTATTTACACCCAACTCAGGTGAATGGTTTAGGAATTACAACAGTTTGTATATGTGCCTCCCACTTTTTAAGGGACCAGCGGGCTGTCCGTGCTCGGAAACCACCAAACCTGACCGAACTGGAGATATTTTGCAATGAAGAACGGCCCAAAATACCTGCAGCCAGAATTCAGGGATGCATCAGTGGCTATAAGAAGCGACTACAGGCTGTTATTTCAGCATAAGGAGGCTCTAATAAACAGTGATGTGATAATTCCTTTAATGTGCCTGTTGTTTATGTTGATTCAATAAATGTTATTTAAGAAACTGAAATGTTACTGTTTCTAGAAGATATAAATTATATCCCAATGAAGCAGATTATAAACTGGAATAATGAGTTATCAGGGGTGCCCAAACTTATGCATAAAACTGTATATATATATACACACACACACACACACACACACATGCGCACACCACACACACACACTCTATACACACACACACACACTCTATACACACACACACTCTATACACACACACACACACACACACACTATACACACACACACACTCTATAAACACACACACACACACACGCACACTACACACACACACACACAAACACACACGCACACAATACACACACACACACACACACTCTATACACACACACACACTACACACACACACTCTATACACACACACACACACTCTATACACACACACGCACACTACACACACACACACACACAATACACACTCTATACACACAAACAATATAGACACACACAGACACTCTATACACACACACACTCTATACAAACACACACACACACACACACACACACACTCTATACAAACACACACACACACACACACTCTATACACGCACGCACACTCACACACTCTATACACACACACACTCTATACAAACACACACACACACACACTCTATACACACACACACTCTATACAAACACACACACACACACACACACACAATACACACTCTATACACACAAACAATATAGACACACACAGACACTCTATACACACACACACTCTATACAAACACACACACACACACACACACTCTATACACACACACACTCTATACAAACACACACACACACACACACACACACACACACACTCTATACACGCACGCACACTCACACACTATACACACACACACACACACACACAGTGGTATGTTACATTGTGGTCACATGACCTCATCATGTTTCCCATTCACTTCAGTTTGGAAACACAAAATATTTGAGGACTGGGAGATCATTTATGTTCTGAAATAATTTTGCATTACCACAGACCAACTTCAAAGTGCCCTCGCTATAAATGAACCACTATAGTAATACTGCAGTATCCTTACAGTAACCGTAGTAACCAGGGGTAATCTTCATTTCCATCTTTACGACTATTGCCTTGGTTAAACTGAGGTGACTGTCCTCATTTCTATAGCTTTTATCTATAATTCTACTTTAAAATGATACTTCCAGGATGTCCTTGACCGTGGGAACCCAGTGAGACTCATTCAAAGACATTTAAAATGCAAAAATGTAACAGCCTTCAAAGACTTTAAGTGTTTTAACTTCCTGCTTTATCATCCAAAGCTGGACAGAAATAAGGTGGGCACCAGTGACATGTCGACAGCGCTCTCTACCGGTTAACACGTGCAATCACACACATTACCCAATAATGAAGGTGTCCGGGCCTTGAAATGGACAGATCCTAATTGGATATTTGTGGCAACTCGTGCAATTAAAACAAATTCACTCCTGTGTGCATTTTTGAAAAGATCACTTTTATTCATGTGATGATTTGTGATTGTCAGTGCACCTTGGGTTTAACATCATGTTTGGGTCCGTGGACCGCGTGAGAAAGCAGCCGGCTGTACAGTACAGGTTTGAGTGCAATGTGGCAGTGGTAAGTTCAAAGGTCATGATTCTTGTCTGAGGGGTTTTATTCAATGGGTCAAACACAAGGTGCAATATATGTTCACATCTCATTCAAATGGAACACAAATAAATGGACAACACTCGACAGCCGATCAATCACATTTCCATCATCCACAATAATCCACTCCATTGATTCCATCCAGTGTGGGACTTCACATCCGGAACATTATACACAAGTCCTATAAAGCACCTACAGTCCCTCAGCATGTACACAACAGTCAGTAAATCTCAGGTCTAGTCAAGATCACTCAAAAACTCCATATTTAAAAGCACGAGACTGAACTTCTAGCGAAATGTTGTGGCTGTTGGGTTTGCAGTGGACATGCCTTTCCCGTTGACCTCCGAGAGAAACTCCTTGCGTCCGGGCCGTGCATAATAGTGACGGACCGATACATCAGCCAGGGCGATTATTCGGACAATATTTGCACATTTTGAGACGACTGCATCTGCCGCTAACCAGTTAGCCGATTAGCAGAAGTGGTCAGGTACACAATGTACAGCCCCAATTCCAAAACGTTGGGACGTACAGTGTTTTCATGCTGTGCTATACTGAAATCACTGACTATGATGTTTAACCTTGTGAATTTAGTTGCGTTTTAATATACAATATAGTTAAACGTATCAGTGCGTAAAAGGGCAAGACTTAAACCCGAGCTGAATGCGCGTGATCTCTGATCCCGTCAGACGTCACCGTCTTTAAAAACATCATCATGATATCATGAACATGGGCTTGAGATTACTTTAGTAAACCTTTGTTAGTGAACACCCCTCGCTGCTGCATCCACAGATGCAAGGAGAAGCCGTACATCATCACTGTCCAGAAGTGCTGCTGACTTCTGTTTATTTATCTGTCTGTCTTTCTATCTGTCTGTTTATTTATCTGTCTGTCTTTCTATCTGTCTGTTTATTTATCTGTCTATTTACTGTCTGTCTGTCTGTCTATCTGTTTATTTATCTGTCTATTTACTGTCTGTCTGTCTGTCTATCTACTGTCTGTCTGTTTATTTATCTGTCTGTCTTTCTATCTGTCTGTCTATCTACTGTCTGTCTGTCTATTTACTGTCTGTCTGTTTATTTATCTGTCTGTCTTTCTATCTGTCTGTCTTTCTATGTCTGTTTATTTATCTGTCTATCTGTCTGTCTATCTACTGTCTGTCTGTCTGTCTATTTACTGTCTGTCTGTCTATCTACTGTCTGTCTATCTGTCTATTTACTGTCTGTCTATCTACTGTCTGTCTGTCTTTCTATTTACTGTCTGTCTGTCTTTCTATCTGTCTGTTTATTTATCTGTCTATCTACTGTCTGTCTGTCTGTCTATCTACTGTCGGTCTGTCTGTTTGTCTGTCTCTCTGTCTCTCTGTCCGTCCGTCTGTCTGTCTGATCTGTCTCTCTGTCTGTCTGATCTGTCTGTCTATCTATCTATCTGTCTGTCTGTCTGTCATCTTTCTGTCTGTCTGTCTGACACAGATGCAAGTTAATCTTTACTCTGTAAAGGAGAAGCCGTACATCATCACTGTCCAGAAGCGCTGATGACTTCTCTGTCTCGCTCTCATCTGAGATGGAAAGTAGGACAGTGGAACTGTGTGTTTTGGTCCGATGAGTCCACATGAGGGCCAAAGAGGAAATGGGCCATCCAAGCGGTTATTACCATCAGGTCCAAAAGCCAGTGTCTGTCATGGTATGGGGTGTGCCAGTGCCCTTCTGTGAGGGCACCATTAATACATAAAGGATATTTTGGAGCAACATATACTGGCATCCAGACGACGTCTTTTCCAGGGACGTCCTTACACTTAACCACATACTGCCCACATTACAAGTGCATGACTGCGTATGCAGAGTGTGCGGGTGCTAGATTGGCATAACCGCTGTTCGGTTACCAATTGAGAATGCGTGGCGCATTATGAAGCGCACCATCCAGCAACGAAGACCCCCTAACGCTTAATAAGTGTTATTAGAAGAACTGGTGATGTTTCGCTGTGGTAAACACCCGCTGTCCCAACTTTACTGGCGTGTTCATCAATCGAGTGTACGTAAATAAAAATCAATGAAATTCACAAAGTAAAACATCATATAACATGTAATTGTGGTGCTTTCAATACAGCACAGGGTGAATATAATGTACAAATCACTCATTACTGTTCGTCTGGATTGTACTTACAACTTGTTTTGTGGTTTCAGAGTAAATATTGTGTAAAATAAGTCGAGTCATTTTCGGTATCAGCTGTTAGCAATGCCAAGTCGACCATTAGTGAACAGAGAGATACAGGCACACGAGCGACACGCTGCTAACAATGGACACAGACCCTGGGACATTTGTAAACTTCGACTAGTGTAAACCTGAGGTGACCCGATGCCAGTCTGCAGGGGTCCAGAAGAGTGTGAACAGCATTGGAGGTTGTTGGAAGACGTAAAAACTGCCCGTCTCTGAACACAAGAGTTGCTGCAATGAGACGTCACGAAACGTCCACTTGAAGCATAGACGTTCTTTAAACATGTGTTTAACTTAATTAACACACGCAGACTTTTAATGCTCTTCAATCTCAGAGAACTACTCGAGTAACGTTTTCAGATGTCGGGATTTTGAAGGAAATGGACTTAAAATGGCACAATCGAGCTCACGCTAAACCAAGCATTGCATCTGATAACGTCGAGGGAAACATGGCGTACTTCAGAAGAGGTGAGAATAATCTGTGGTTTTGATCGATCGTTTCGTCAATATAAAAACAGGGTGTTAATCTGAGGTCTCTTCTATAGCTTGTGAGGTAAAGAGCGTTTGTATGTCTAAACCCTGCAATGCAAAGCTTTGTCAAGTGCTCAGAGATGCACAGTGCAAGGTGTGCAAGCGATATACAAGTTCGTGTCATTTTTTGGAAACACTTTGTAATCACTTTCATCAATAACAATAACTTGCCTTAGCCAGGGACAGATTACCGGCCGGGCCAATGGGGCCAGTGCCCAGGGGCCCTTAACTATCAGGGGGCCCTTAAATGCCCGGTGGTGCCCTGCGCTTTAAGGCTGCGTGATGTAGTTTGGTGACCCCAACCACCCCCACCCCCCCGAACAACTTTTGGGCATGACCAACAACCCCCCCCCCTCCCCAAACAACTTTTGGGCATGACCAACGACCCCCCCCCCCCTCCCCAAACAACTTTTGGGCATGAACAACGACCCCCCCCTCCCCGAACAACTTTTGGGCATGACCAATAAACCCCCCCCCCCCCAAACAACTTTTGGGCATGAACAACGACCCCTCCCCTTCATTTTTGGGTGGAGGGGGGCCCTTGGAGATAATTGGCCCCAGGGCCTTTGCAAGTCATAATCCGTCCCTGGCGTTGGCACGCACCACTGCTATCATGCGTAACAGATTGTGTACATTCAGATGTAGTTAGAAAATCAGATATGAGCATGACATAAAACTGTGTTACTGATGACAGTCAGTATAAAGAGTTATCCTTCAGTGAAACAATAAAACATTTAAGGAGTGCCGTGAAGTTCCGCTTAAAATAAGAGAATCGTTGCAAATCAACAATAGCACCAGGGAGATTTAAGACAATGCGCTGGAACTGTACATTCATCATACGGGTCATACATCGAGTGCCTGTGGTCGGATGCTGCCTTGGTAGTTGGCACAGTGGGCATCCTGTCTTCAGTAAACTCTCCTGGACTCAAATCATATACATAAAATAATATATTTATATATAATCTATATATATATATATATACTGCTATATATAAAACAATCTGACAATCAAAAGTTTAGTAACACGGTCATGTAGAAAAATATGCCATCTTGACGGACTCAGAACGACTACGGTAATATACTGCAGCTACAACTGTCATTTAAACGCTAAAACAATCAGAAGAATCTAAAGATAAGCGGAAAAGAACAATACAAATCAATAATCACAAGGGCAAAGTGATCGTGACCTGGCGAAGCCCTTGACCAGGTTCAGCCATGTTTGAGCTGAGGTTAAGGGAAGCACATGGCTCGAACCGTTTGCATCTCTCCAGTGGACTCTACAGGGTTTATTGCTGAAGTGTTCGTGAGGATTCTGAACTTTCTAGTGTGTGTGTGTGTGTGTGTGTGTGTGTGTGTGCTGTGAGATTGGTACGGTCTCAGGTCATGTACTGAGAAAGCATTTGAGGTGGCCGTAGAGGGGGCGGAGTCCAATTTTGCCACTTCATGGTGGTTAACCTCAAAGATATCAATGTGGACATTTAGCTGTCGTGACCACTACTAAAGGTGCTATATGTTTAAGACTGGCAGCAAGCGTTTGAAACGGGTGCTGCTGTTGTCTGCGCCACCCCAGACTCGAAGCTCACACGGGTTGCCACGCAAGTTAGCCAACTCAGCATCCGTTTTAAAGGATCTCTGGGCTTTAAGCTGTCGCCATCTTCTAAAGGCATCTCCGAAATTTATCTTTGTTTCACTTCGCCTCTGGTCGGGTGGAATCGGCTGCGGCACGCCGTGTTGTTTGCCCACTAACTGGTTTCAAATATGGCAACCCGGCGGTGTGGAAATACTATTGGTGAGTGGGCGGGATCACACAGGCCAAAACATAAACAGAAATTCCGACCCGGAATGGAAACTTCAACGTAGAATATACTGGCTGTAGCTTTGTTATTCGCATCTTTCCTAATTCTCATACGACATATTATGTTTGTTTTATGATTTAGTACAGTAAATATATTACATATAGCACCTTTAAAGAGACAGTACACCCAAATATGAAAATTCTCTCATCATTTACTCACCCTCATGCCATCCCAGATGTGTGACTTCCTTTCTTCTGCAGAACACAAATGAAGATCACTTTCACTTCTACATTCTTTGAAGACATGGATTAAACCACTGGAATCTTATGGATTACTTTTATGCTGCCTTTATGTGCTTTTTGTAGCTTCAAAGTTCTAGTCACCATTCACTTGCATTGTATGGACCTACAGAGCTGAAATATTCTTCTAAAAATCTTCATTTGTGTTCTGCAGAAGAAAGTAAGTCACATCAGGGACAGCATGAGGGTGAATAAATGATGACAGAATTTTCATTTTTGGGTGTACTGTACCTTTAAGCAAAAAGGTAAGGCTGTGTTAAAAAAAAAAAAAATTGAATGATGCCTTCAAGTCATTTGGAGTTCTGATATTGTAATTATGATGTGATGTGCACACCTCAAACTGATTAAATGGGTCATATTTTCTAGCGAGTTTAATCGCTATTATGTATATAATTATTCTTTCAGTATAGAAATTGCACTAAATTTTGTCAACATGAATCTTTGACATGCCCACAACTCAAAGTCTGGACTTATGACATCGTGGTGGCATTCAGGTGCGCTCATCTCATAAATACAAACAGTTCAACGTGACTTGAAGGAACTAATTGTGCACAAGTATTTTAGCGATGGAGATAACGGTGTCGCTGTTAGCAACACAGCCCCTGGAGAACCTCCAGACCCCCTTCCTCCCCCTCCTCTGGCCACCTCATCAATCGATAGGACCCTGGAAGATGAGCCGCGTGTACCCATGGTTGCCCGACAGCGGGGCCGAGCAGAAGGGGCATGTGGGTCGGAAGGCATGGGTCCCGTGAGGCAGCGGAGTGTCCGCCCAATACCTGCCCGTCTTCTCCGAGCACACGTGGCCGCAGGGCACAAAGGCGTGAGTGGGGGCGCCCGCGTCCACGTAGAAGGCCGGCTCGCACCCCAGCCACAGGGGAACATAAGGCCCAACCGTCCGACAGAGAGGGCACTCCCGACGTCCCCCGGTGCCTCCGCACTCCCCCTCCTCTCGCTCGCGGTGGCGCTCCGGCCGCTGGCCCCAGTCGTGCCGGCCGTGGACGTGGCCGCACGCGAGGTACGCCCAGGGTTGACGCTCCTCCAGACTGTGGCTTCGGGGAAGGCTGGGGAAGGCCAGCGTGCTCAAGCCCACGGGACACTGAGGCCGAGCGGCGTTCAGCTCCAGACGCAGGGCGTCCAGGTGTCGCAGAGTCGGCGCTTTGAGCAAACCTTCAGCGGTGCGCCACAGGAGAGTGGCACCACAGAGGTCCACGAGGGAGCCGTCCTGAAGCGCGCTGCTCTCGCCCTGGGCCTGTGAGGACAGAAGAACTGTTAACCACTATCTGCTACTTTCATGGTTACTTCTTACACCTTCTGGAGATTTTTGGAGGTTTCAAAAATCACCAAGACACTTAAAGTGATAGTACATGCCATCCCGGATGTGTGTGACTTTATTCTTCTGCAGAACACAAATGAAGACTTTAAGAAGAATATCTCAGCCCTGTAGGTCCATACAATGCAAGTGAATGGTGACTAGAACTTTGAAGCTACAAAAAGCACATAAAGGCAGCATACAAGTAATCTATAAGACTCCAGTGGTTTAATCCATGTCTTCTGAAGTGACCCGATCATGACCGCCAGGGGGACTTGCATTTTGGTCAATCCTCAACAAAAACCAACTAGATCAGCTTCCAAGTTCTGGTCACCATTCACTTGCATTGTAAGGACCTACAGAGCTGAAATACTCTTCTAAAAACCTTAAATTGTGTTCTGCAGGAGAAAGGAAGCCAGACACATCTGGGATGGCATGAGGGTGAGGAAATGATGACAGAATTTTCATTGTTGGGTGAACTGTCTCTTTAACCCCTGAAGGCTAGTTGACTTCGGTAGTGCCGCCGTTCTATGGTGACGTTCAATAAAACACTGTTGTAAAGATTCTTACGCTAGTTCATTAACACCATCAATGGGATCTTGTACGACCAGTGCAAACCAGTTTATCATAAAGACTTTCTGCTTAATAGAAAGACGTTTCTGGATGTTTCAAGTGGTACTGATGTTAGATATTGTATTTACCAGTTGTCCTCTGAGAGGACCGGATCTGGTTTCTCTGAGGGCGTAGACATCACCGCACACCGAGATCTCTCGCCACAGTCCCTGCTTCGGTTCTTCGGGGAAACCCTGAGGATGCATCACCAGCACCCCATTGGTTGTGAGACCATCCATGTGACCATCTGGATTCTTCCATTTAGTTGCCTTTTCCTATATAAGAGATGGGAAAAATTAGATATTTTTAAAATCAACTTGTGTGTCGTCAGGAAGCCCGTATAACGAGCCTGATTTAAGCGATGAGTTATTACGGGGGGCGTTCACACAGACTCATAAACAGCTGAACAGAGCACAACAGAACGGAACAAACTTGAGACACACACACACACACACACACACACACACACACACACACACACGGTCACGATGCTTATCAACGCTTATGACGCCAGAAGCTGAAAAAAACAGGAAGATGCCATGTCGGCTTTAAAGAGGATGGCTAGGTTCGTTTTTCTGTGCCATGTGCAAAAATGACCGCGTTTCTCTGCGTTTGACGTCAGAGCGTAAACGGTCATGTGCACATGGAAGGTGGGTCTGTGCCCGTAGGCGACGTTGTTGCCGGTCCTGTCTGGTCCAGCGAAAGTGGGTCTGTGCCCGTAGGCAACGTTGTCGCCGGTCCTGTCAGATCCAGCGAAGGCGGGTCTGTGCCCGTAGGCAACGTTGTCGCCGGTCCTGTCAGATCCAGCGAAGGCGGGTCTGTGCCCGTAGGCGACGTTGTCGCCGGTCCTGTCAGATCCAGCGAAGGCGGGTCTGTGCCCGTAGGCGGCAATATTGCCAGTCCTGTCTGACGTTGAGTTTATAACAGACAATGACATGTCGTAACATACAGCAGAATGTCCCGATTCCAACGAGCCCAAACACGACATAATGATCAACACATATTGACAACAAAGTGAAAAAAATAAAAATACATTTTTGTGTGTGTTTTCAGATACTATATATGGACAAAGTCAATTAATTTTAACCCAATTGGATTAAAAAATAAATAATAATAATTGTTTGGATCAAAATGACCAGAACGCAACATAAGGGTTAAAAACATCAGTCGTATTTTAAATATTAACAATGACTAGTTTAAATCACGGCTCTATTAGAACATAACACTCTTCTCCAATATTCCAGAATAAATACCAACCCCAAGGAAGATGTTTTTGGAAGAGTCAAATCCAGCAGCATATATGCGGGCAGTGTAAGGAGGGTTCCGGTCACACACCACCCTGCAGGCGAAGCGAGAGATGGTGCTCGGGGCGGATGAGGAGTCCTCACTCTCCTTTGAACCTCCAGGTGTGTCAGTCACCACAAAGTCAATGGGACTCTCTGTGGAGCGGCCGATCTGCAGAAGATAAAGGATTGAAGTCTTGGAACAAGCCGTGTTTCACAGAAGCAGATGATCAATGAGTTGGAGACACAACAACAGTATGTTAACATAATAATCTGCACAAGTTACAAGTTACAACATTCATTTGTATAAACAGCGTTATAATGGTACTGTCACTTTAAGTGTTTAACGCGCATCTCACAGACTCACTTTTTTTTGTGCATCTGCCATTTGTGATCAAAATTCTCCCCAATTTGGAATACCCAATTCCCAATGTGCTTATAAGTCCTCGTGGTGGCGTAGTTACCCCCGCGTCCGAGACCAGCAATCTGCGCATCTTACGACGTGGCTCATTGAGCACATTACCACGGAGACGTAGCGCGTGTGGAGGCTTCATGCTATTCTCAACGCCATTCACACGCAACTCACCACACGCCCCACCGAGAGCGAGAACCACATTATAGTGACCACGAGGAGGTTACCCCATGTGACTCTACCCTCCCTAGCAACCGGCCAATTTGGTTACCCCATGTGACTCTACCCTCCCTAGCAACCGGGCCAATTTGGTTACCCCATGTGACTCTACCCTCCCTAGCAACCGGGCCAATTTGGTTACCCCATGTGACTCTACCCTCCCTAGCAACCGGGCCAATTTGGTTACCCCATGTGACTCTACCCTCCCTAGCAACCGGGCCAATTTGGTTACCCCATGTGACTCTACCCTCCCTAGCAACCAGGCCAATTTGGTTACCCCATGTGACTCTACCCTCCCTAGCAACCGGGCCAATTTGGTTACCCCATGTGACTCTACCCTCCCTAGCAACCGGGCCAATTTGGTTACCCCTTGTGACTCTACCCTCCCTAGCAACCGGGCCAATTTGGTTACCCCATGTGACTCTACCCTCCCTAGCAACCGGGACAATTTGGTTACCCCATGTGACTCTACCCTCCCTAGCAACCGGGCCAATTTGGTTACCCCATGTGACTCTACCCTCCCTAGCAACCGGGACAATTTGGTTACCCCATGTGACTCTACCCTCCCTCGCAACCGGGACAATTTGGTTACCCCATGTGACTCTACCCTCCCTAGCAACCGGGCCAATTTGGTTACCCCATGTGACTCTACCCTCCCTAGCAACCGGGACAATTTGGTTACCCCATGTGACTCTACCCTCCCTCGCAACCGGGCCAATTTGGTTACCTCATGTGACTCTACCCTCCCTAGCAACCGGGCCAATTTGGTTACCTCATGTGACTCTACCCTCCCTAGCAACCGGCCCAATTTGGTTACCCCATGTGACTCTACCCTCCCTAGCAACCGGGCCAATTTGGTTACCTCATGTGACTCTACCCTCCCTAGCAACCGGGCCAATTTGGTTACCTCATGTGACTCTACCCTCCCTAGCAACCGGCCCAATTTGGTTACCCCATGTGACTCTACCCTCCCTAGCAACCGGCCCAATTTGGTTACCCCATGTGACTCTACCCTCCCTAGCAACCGGGCCAATTTGGTTACCCCATGTGACTCTACCCTCCCTAGCAACCGGGACAATTTGGTTGCTTGGGAGACCTGGCATCAGTCAGTCACTAATAACAGATATAACGGTTTAATCTTCAATTACGACACCGCGTCTTCATGCATTCGCTAATGAGTGATTTGTGTTACAGCAAAACTCAAAGACAGTAAAACAGGCCGTAGAAATGTCCTCTCGGAGCAGGTTTACAGCTTGTTATGGATATATTTGTCTTATTCTTGCATGCACCTCTGCTGTGTGTGATGCTCTCAAGGTGTCACCATGCACAATACATCTCATGGTGACTTCTCCAATCCTGCATCTCAATTTAAAGGTGACAAATCCTCTACAGACTCACTTGGAACATGTCCGTGTGGTTGTCATGGCAATATTCCACCACCACTGTCTGATTCCTGGAGAGGGTGAAGGAGATGCTGTGCTGACCCCTGCTGTTCACCGCCTGAATCAAAAGGTCATGTAGGTCATTTACAAATCACCATATATAATGCTGAAAGGCCTCAAGATCATAAACGATGCCAGTCGAGGCATTTCCTTTCATTTCTGCCACTGAATGCACCTGCGATACTCTGATAAAACACACCTTGCTGTCGTGTGGGTTGCTGAGGATGTGCACAGCGCTCGGCTTGACACCGTTTGCTTTTGCCCTCCTGTAAAGAGCAAAACGGCTCCTCTTCCGACCGCGGTCTCCGCCTGGCAGGGAGCCATTATACCTGGGAAAGAGCAGAAGAGAGCAATCACTTACACGGAGACTAAATGTCCAAGTAGCTCATGGAAAAAGGTCTTTAACTGAACATATAACCAAACATCTTATATCACAGCAATGATGCATATATATATATATATATATATATATCTCATTATAGTGGATAGTGGAAGAATGTTCACAGTCTCACTATTTTATTTATATATTTTTTGGCATAGTTTGGCCAAATTATTATTCCCATTTCCCAATTTCCACCTTGAAAAATGTGTCTAAAAACGTGTTTGAAATGAATGATTAAGCTGTAACCACAAGTTCGCCACATGATATTTTTAAGTCAATTCTTTGGTAGAAAATGCTAGAAACGTTTTTCAAATTCGTGTGAAACCAACATGAACTCAAAGATTACATTAGTCTAGTTTCCATCCGCCTGACGCGCTATTGTGTTATCGACAATGTGAGAGAGATTAAAAAGTTGTTTGCGAAATTTGCCGCATTCTGGCCGTTTCCATTTAAATGGTCTTTATGGATAATATAGTGCGTGATGACATAACGCCTAAAAAACACTTTGTCGCATCAGTTTTGGTTTATCGCAACAGAAATCTGCCATTAAACCGTTTCCATCCAGAAATGTGTGTTTATCGCTGATTCACCTCCCAGATGTCCCTAATTTTATCCTCTGAAGTTTGGGTGAAATGGAGATTATTGAGAATATTCACTGAAATTATTCAGATTATTGTCATTAATGAACAAATAAAAGCGATCAGAAGACGAGGAATCGCATTATGGAGCAGTTGCTCTTCTGATGGGACTGTAATATCGGTCCTGATGTTGCACCTGTCGCAGGTTGCCATCGGTTACGACCCGGAAGCGGATCGTCATGACCCTGTTCAAGTATTGGAGAAACTTCCAGTGTCAGTATCAGGATCATCATGGATGTGTTTATGATGTGTGACAGATATTAAAGCAACATTGATGCGTGTAACATCAGTGTTACATATATGATACATTCCTCATATTCAATCATCTAAAGCATCACCATGACGACTGCATCATGTGCCGCATGTTTCTCCAGCGACTTTTAACCATCAACTGAACTTGATCATCATCTCAAATGTATTTTAGCATCATAATGTCATTTATATTTCAACAGGTGGTGGTGGGGTGGTGGAGGTTGCCGTGTTAGCACACTGAAACTGCAATGTGATTGTGCGCAGACTTATAAAGCAACGGCTTACATGTGATTGGCTGGGAATTACCCTGCTAATGGCTGCTCGTCTTCCCGCTAGAACGACGCTGCGCTCACATGTCTGATAGTTTATAATCTTGAGAAAAGTCTAGAACATTCTGAGAACGTCTTTCAGACGACTTTATTCATCTACAGAACAGGGAAAGGCTCGTTTAAATTTGTGTAAAGAAAAGCCACATATAGGTCTAACAATATATATATTTTTTTCGTTTGGTAATTAATTTATTTAATTTAATGCTTTTTGCGTTTGTAATATATTTAATTTAATACAGGGGATTTTGCCGGCATTTGTTCACAATAATTTAATAGTATTGTATGTTGTATGTGAGTGTTCCAGAAAAGCGCACTGATGTTTTTCTTCTAATATTGTGTATTTATTTTTAATTTAAAAGTTATTTGTGCACAGACATTATATGTTGTTTGTTTGTGGGCTAATTCTGTGACTGCCGTCTATTATTCTGAACGGTGTGTAAAAGCAACTTTAATAAATAAACGGATGTCTACCATGATTATATTAATCACAAACAGTGTTCATTCATTTGTTCTCCTTGTCACTTGTTGATAACCGGTGCATGATACGAGATATTTGTGTTGCACTCCTGGAAGTGTCCCGTTTGCAGATCGGATCAATATGCTGTAAAGATCAATCCATAATCACGTACAATAAATTGGCTTTCAATACTGTCGTCATGGTAACACAGGCTAACGATTGGGGCAAACTCTGTCATGTGACACTACATTTTTGCGTTAATGCCAATTTTCTCAACAAAAAGTGTTTCCAAACCAGTATTTCGTGACCGAGTTAAACGGAAAAATATTATGTCGACATCTGTGACATTTTTGTGATAATTTGCGTTTCCATCAGCTTTATTTTATTATGCCAAAACTTTGCCAAAAATCCTTGAATGGAAACGTAGTTATTGACACGTATATATATATATTAAACAGATTTTTAAAGGTTTGCTATTTATATCACCTCACACAAACTTGTTTGACCCTCATACAACTTTATCTAAAGTCATACAAAAGTTTTATGCAACAAACACACAACAATGACTGAAATTTAAGTCATTAGTAACTGATAATCTTCTCCTTTACAAGGTTTAGGAGCTGCTGCACTCATTATCAGTGAATAAGGACTTGAATTTTGGTCCATTCCTCACACAAAGCTGTTTCTAACTATAAGATTTGAGACATGAGTCATGTTAACTAGTTTATTGGTAAATATGTCGTTGTTTTTAGAGCTTGACCGCACCTGGTCACTGTATGCTTTCACTGTATGGAAAAGAGCAGCATGCACATTTTGATAAACATCTACTTTTGTGATGCACAGAAGAAATATTCATACACATCTGGAACAACATAATCAATTATGACAGAATGTATTTTTTTGGGCTTGCAGCTGTCCTACATCGCTGTGCCCTGTCAGAACGGCTTTCATGCCCATTTCTTGACCAAATTCCAACCTGGGCACCGACAAACAATGTTCCAGAAACACTGAGAGCCAGTGAAGACATTATAAAACCATTCTGAAAACCCAAGAGAATGTGGAAGTGGTTTACTCGAGAGATTTCAGGATATTCTGAGGAAATCGCATGCATGTGACGGCCATACTAATGCAGGAGGTGTTTCGGGCACTCTGATGTGCGAGCGTGTTACACAGTGCTTCAGTATGCGGCGTCCAGCGCGTGTAGCCAGAAGTCTGCAGCGGCCGAAGAAAGACTCTTTTGTTCACACTGCAGCGATTAGTACCAACACCGCTGACACGGCGAGAGAACTGCAGCTGCATTCATTCAAACTTTGTCTTTCCAGACGAGAGGACGCAGCTGCGCTCGGAGCGAGTAATACTGAAGTCCTCCTCTCATTTACTTATATGATTTATAAATCACAGAGATTATGGGGCATGTGAACAGGTGGGGGTTTTGCAGTTAAGCACAATGCATTAAATGCATCCTGAACGCGCTGCACAGTAGAACTCAAGTGCTGCAAGTGCATCGACTGTCTACGGAGCTCAAAGTGCCAATACAGCATTGCACACGGAGACAGGTCGCAGCAGTGTGTTTCTGCCTTCATGCACGCACACACACACATACACGCAAACACACACACTCACTCACTCAAACACACACACACTCACTCACTCAAACACACACTCACTCACTCACTCAAACACACACACACACATACATACACGCAAACAAACACACTCACTCACTCAAACACACACACACACTCACTTAAACACACACACACACTCACTCAAACACACACTCACTCACTCACTCAAACACACACACACACACACACATACACGCAAACACACACACACACACACACACACGCAAACACACACACTCACTCAAACACACTCACTTAAACACACACACTCACTCACTCAAACACACACACACTCACTCAAACACACACTCACGCAAACACACACACACTCACTTAAACACACACACACACACTCACTTAAACACAGACACACACATACACGCAAACACACACACACTCACTCACTTAAACACACACACACACACACACACACGCACGCAAACACACACACACTCACTCAAACACACACACACACACACACACTCACTTAAACACACACACACTCACTTAAACACACACACACACACACTCACTCAAACACACTCACTTAAACACACACACACACTCACTCACTTACACACACACACACACACACAAACTCACACACATAAACGCAAACTCACGCACATAAACGCAAACTCACGCACATAAACGCAAACTCACGCACATAAACGCAAACTCACGCACACACACACACACTCACTCACGCACACACACAAACTCACACACACGCACGCACACACACACACACATAAACACACACAAACAAATATATATACATACATACACAAACTCACACACGCACGCACGCACACACACAAACACACAAACACACAAACTCACACACGCACGCACGCACATACACACACAAACAAATATATATACATACATACACAAACTCACACACGCACGCACGCACACACACAAACACGCACAAACACACACACACAAACAGCTTACGCTCCATATATTCTCATGCTGACCTTCCATTGAGGTGATGTGCTGCTAAATAAGCAATATTTGTGTTTTTGTGATGCCACAAACGCAATACACAATACAATAAAGTAGATTTATACATAAAAGAGATATATATATATATAGAGAGAGAGAGAGAGAGAGAGAGAGAGAGAGAGAGAGAGAGAGAGAGAGAGAGAGAGAGAGAGTGTGCAAGCGGTTGCTAGGAAGTTCTGGTTGGTTGCTACTTTCTGATTTGCAAGTGCACCTGGGAAGCTCATACGCTGGGCATTCGTCATACGACATGTCACGGTGACGTAACGGCGTAATGTTTACCATGTGATTACCACAAAAATTTATTTATTAAAAAGATAAATTAATATTAATGTGTGTTCCAGTGAGACACTTCCAATGCAAGTCAATGGGGTTTAATCTGTGTGTGTGTGTGTGTGTGTGTGTGTGTGTGTGTGTGTGAGAGACACTTCCAATGCAAGTCAATGGGGTTTAATCTGTGTGTGTGTGTGTGTGTGTGTGTGTGTGTGTGTGTGTGTGTGTGTGTGTATGTGTGTGTGTGTGTGAGACACTTCCAATGCAAGTCAATGGGGTTTAATCTGTGTGTGTGTGTGTGTGTGTGTGTGTGTGTGTGTGTGTCACTTCCAATGCAAGTCAATGGGGTTTAATCTGTGTGTGTGTGTGTGTGTGTGACACTTCCAATGCAAGTCAATGGGGTTTAATCTGTAAACATTAAAATACTGATTCAAAAGTGTAAACACAACAATATGTGTGTGAACATGATTTTACTGTCATTAAATCACTTATTAACCACATCTGTGTGAAGACAGAGACAATGTTACAACTCCGTTGCCATGACGATGTAGCAAAATATGGTGCCGATCAGGCCCAAAGATGAATACTTCGGTTTAGGGGTTTGTTCAGATCACTAACCCTTAATTATAGCACTTATAGTAGAGTAACAGTGATGCCCGCTCTAGAGACTGGCACACCGAGAGAGGAAAAATCCTTATAATAAATGATGGGTCTGTGGAGTCTGTGGGCAAGACATGCTTCAAACAGTTCTCAAGGGGCGTTACCAACACAAGAACAAAGAATAACAACATTTCTAAAAGTTCCACAAAAACATCCATCATTCAGACAACAGAAAGTAGGTCATTGTGACATCACAAAGGTACTCGAGTTTGCCTTCGTGTCCTGAAGGAGGGAAGCGCATTGTGTAATTAGCACACGCGGCCGCCGCTCACGAGGGTGAAGCCAACACATGGAGAGCAATGCATCCTGGGAGCAAGGGTGAGATTTACATCACTTCAGTAAATAAGCACCTGAGGGCCAAAGTATGCTCCAGCTTTCCACGTACCGCTACGGATGATCCTGTAGCTCAACTGGTAGAGCATGACGCTAGCAACGCCAAGGTCATGGGTTTGATTCTCAGGGATCACACAAACCGATGCAATGTACACTTTGAATGGACTGTAAGTCGCTTTGGATAAAAACATCTGCCAAATGCATAAATGTCTCATGCATATTCTGCATGACGAAATTCCACGTGGTTATTATAAGCACGCTGTCGGTCCGCGTCTGCGCATGCCTGCACTAAAGCGTAGCATGAAGCAGTTGTACGCATCCGTTTGGGTTTGTGGTCAACACTTTACAGGGCCGAAGCGCTCTGCTGAAGAGATGTAACGGCATGAAATATACCGTAGCCGCAAGGCCAAAGTACACTTCCGCTGTGACGCAGTGAGCCGCTAAGTTTCGCGCACAGTGCATGTGACACCAATTTCAGCGTGGACCAGACGTGTGACTGATTATCAAACGACTACACGAGACGAGCACTTAAACTCTCAACCCAGCATGCTTTACTCTTCCTGTGGGCTCTCGCGCATCTCCTGTAATGTGTGGATATTAAAAGAGATTTCTGCACTTTGTGACTCATGCTGGTGGAAGCGTTTAATGCTTTAATTTCCTGAGTGGGATTACATCACACGCTCATAGCTGTGCTGATCTATGCAGCTGTGTTAATAGTGACAGACCATGAGGGTCTGGGTATCTCAGCGAGTATTGACGAGTTTGAATCCAGGGCGTGCTGAGTGACTCCAGTCAGGTCTCCGTAGCAACCAAATTGGCCAGGTTGCTAGGGAGGGTAGAGTCACATGGGGTAACCAAATTGGCCCGGTTGCTAGGGAGGGTAGAGTCACGTGGGGTGACCAAATTGTCCCGGTTGCTAGGGAGGGTAGAGTCACATGGGGTGACCAAATTGTCCCAGTTGCTAGGGAGGGTAGAGTCACATGGGGTAACCAAATTGTCCCGGTTGCTAGGGAGGGTAGAGTCACATGGGGTAACCAAATTGTCCCGGTTGCTAGGGAGGGTAGAGTCACATGGGGTAACCAAATTGTCCCGGTTGCTAGGGAGGGTAGAGTCACATGGGGTAACCAAATTGTCCCGGTTGCTAGGGAGGGTAGAGTCACGTGGGGTGACCAAATTGTCCCGGTTGCTAGGGAGGGTAGAGTCACATGGGGTGACCAAATTGTCTGGTTGCTAGGGAGGGTAGAGTCACATGGGGTAACCAAATTGGCCAGGTTGCTAGGGAGGGTAGAGTCACATGGGGTAACCAAATTGGCCAGGTTGCTAGGGAGGGTAGAGTCACATGGGGTAACCAAATTGGCCAGGTTGCTAGGGAGGGTAGAGTCACATGGGGTAACCAAATTGGCCAGGTTGCTAGGGAGGGTAGAGTCACATGGGGTAACCAAATTGGCCCGGTTGCTAGGAAGGGTAGAGTCACATGGGGTAACCAAATTGGCCAGGTTGCTAGGGAGGGTAGAGTCACATGGGGTAACCAAATTGGCCAGGTTGCTAGGGAGGGTAGAGTCACAGACACAGAATGTACAGTTTAGAGTCTGCAAATGGACTTCTACAAACCTCAAGCCACATCCACACTAATATGTTTTAATTTGAAAACGCATTAATTTTGTCACGTTTCGGCCTTCAGTCAACACTGAGGCGACGTTTCTGTCCAGCTTTTCAAAAACGCTCTCCCAATTGGATAAATTGGAAAACGCAGTCTTTGCGTTATACTGTGGAAAAGGAAAACAGAGATATTCGAAAACGATGACGTATTTGTTGTCATGTGACACAGTCATGTGATCCATTCAACCCAAAACAATTAAGATAGCAGCCCGTGTTGTAGCGGCCCGTTAATGTAGACTATTAAGCGGAGACGGGCCACTTATAATAAAATGAAAAGGAGAAATTAGAACGCCCAACGGTCAACAGATGTAGAAAGGAAGTCCCACCTAACAGGTAAAAGAGCCAATCAGCATCCAATCAGCTTTTAGATTCAGACATCACCTGTCATTCAACGACAACGCTCAAGCGCAATAGCTATACAAGCCGGGAAAATCACGTTTTTTGCGTAATCTGAAGAATCACAATTTATGATTCCAGTATTGTCAGATTTTATTGCTGATTTGAAACATGTTCTTTGAGCATAATCTTGACCAACCGTTTTTGAGATTTCGTTGGCAGGAATTAGCCTCCCGAGAGCGCTCCAAAGATGCCCGACAGTGGAAACGTAGCGTTACCTTTGCGTTAAGAAATTCCGCAGGCGAAAACAACGTGTAAAACCAACAAAAAACGAATTGGCATACAGCCACTTTTTCATGCTGCACTTTATACTCTGTGAGAGCTCAAGTTGAAAAGAACTCGCCGCTAATCACGGAGATCACCGCCAAACCGAGCAACTTCGAATGGGTCATTGTGGCGTACGCTTTCGAAGATAGATGTTACTTTGAACATTTAAAGGCAACGGGAAGATTACTCGGAATTGCTGACCAGCTGCAGTACACAAGGAAAATTGCATCGCAGACTGTATATATGAACTATAGGGCCACGCTTTCCGGAGATATTTATCCACGCATCTTATCACGTGACTTGTTGAGCACGTTACCGCGGAGACGTAGCACATGTGGAGGCTTCACGCTATTCTCCGCGGCATCCACGCACAACTCGCCACATTATAGCGACCACGAGGAGGTTACCCCATGTGACTCTACCCTCCCTAGCAACCGGGCCAATCTGGTTACCCCATGTGACTCTACCCTCCCTAGCAACCGGGCCAATCTGGCTATCCCATGTGACTCTACCCTCCCTAGCAACCGGGCCAATTTGGTTACCCCATGTGACTCTACCCTCCCTAGCAACCGGGCCAATCTGGCTATCCCATGTGACTCTACCCTCCCTAGCAACCGGGCCAATTTGGTTACCCCATGTGACTCTACCCTCCCTAGCAACCGGACCAATTTGGTTGCTAAGGAGACCTGGCTGGAGTCACTCAGCACCCCTGGATTCAAACTCACGACTCCAGGTGTGACAGTCAGCTATCAGGGCATTTTGTACATAGAGCTTTTCCAAAACACAGTTTTTCAAATGTATCCAGATTTATGGGGACGTAGCCTCAGTCACCACTCATCTTTATCTTTT